>CAHIKZ030000443.1:582500-645000 GCA_903632075.3 Acanthosepion pharaonis
ACATTCTTCGTCTTCTTCTAACATCATTCTTCTACTAACATTCTTCTTCTTCTTCTTCTTCTTCTTCTTCTTCTTCTCCTCCTCCTACTCCTCCTAACATACTTCTTCTTTTTTAACTTTCTTCTAACATTCTTCTTCTCTTTGTAGCGTTCTTCTTCTTCTTCTAACTTTCTTCTTCTTCTTCTTCTTCTTCTTCTTCTTCTTCTTCTTCTTCTTCCTCCTCCTCCTTTTCCTCCTCTTAACATACTTCTTTTTTTAACATTCTTCTTTTTCTTCTTCTAACATTCTTCTTCTCTTTGTAGCGTTCTTCTTTCTTCTTCTAACTTTCTTCTTCTTCTTCTTCTCCTCCTCCTCCTCCTCCTTTTCCTCCTCTTAACATACTTCTTTTTTTAACATTCTTCTTTTTCTTCTTCTAACATTCTTCTTCTCTTTGTAGCGTTCTTCTTCTTCTTCTAACTTTCTTCTTCTTCATCTTCTTCTTCTTCTTCTTCTTCTCCTCCTCCTCCTCCTCCTTTTCCTCCTCTTAACATACTTCTTTTTTTAACATTCTTCTTTTTCTTCTTCTAACATTCTTCTTCTCTTTGTAGCGTTCTTCTTCTTCTAACTTTCTTCTTCTTAATCATTTTCTTCTTTTTCTTCTTCTTCTCCTTCCTCATTCCTCCTTTTTCCTCCTCTTAACATTCTTCAAATCATTTTTTTTTTAACATTCTTCTTTTCTTCTTCTATCATTCTTCTTCTCTTTCCCTCCTCATTTTTCTTCTTCTTCTAATCTTTCTTTTCTTCTTCTTCTTTTCTTCTTCTTCTTCTTCTTCTTCTCCTCCCCTTTTCTTCTTCTTTTTCCTTCTTTTTAACATTCTTCTTTTTCTTCAAATCATTTTCTTCTTTTTTTTATCATTCTTCTTTTCTTCTTTTTTCTTTTTCTTCTTTTCTTCTTCTCCTTTTTCTTCTTCTTCTTAAATACTTTTTTTTCTTCTTCTTTTCTGACCATTCTTCTTTTTCTTCTTCAAATTTTTTCTTTTTTCTGATCATTCTTCTTTTCTTCTTTCTTCATTTTCCTCCTTCTTTTTCTGATCATTCTTCTTTTTTTTTTAACATTCTTCTTTTTCTTCATTCTTTTCTTCTTCAAATCTTTTTTTTCTTTTCTTCTTCTTCTTCTTTTC
Source organism: Acanthosepion pharaonis (assembly GCA_903632075.3). Lineage (NCBI taxonomy): Eukaryota > Metazoa > Mollusca > Cephalopoda > Sepiida > Sepiidae > Acanthosepion > Acanthosepion pharaonis. The sequence continues at coordinate 583,661 of CAHIKZ030000443.1, forward strand.
TTCTTCTTCATCTTCTTCTTCTTCTTCTTCATTCTTCTTTTCCTTCTTCCTCATTTTTTTTCTCCTCTTATCATTCTTCTTTTCTTTTTTCTTCTTTTTCTTCATTTTCTTTCTTCTAATCATTTTCTTCTTCTTTCTTTTTCTTCTTTTTTCTTCTTCTTTTTCTTCATTTTTTTTCTTCTTCATCTTTTTCTTCTTCTTTTCTTTTTCTTCCTCCTCCTCCTCCTTTTCCTCCTCTTAACATTCTTCTTTTTTTTATCATTCTTCTTTTTTCTTCTTCTAACATTTTCTTCTTTTTTCTTCGTTCTTCTTTCTTCTTCTAACATTTTTTCTTCTTTTTCTGATTCTTCTTCTTTTCTTCTTCTTCATTTTTCTTCTTTTTCCTCCTCCTTCTTCTTTTTTAACTTTCTTCATTTTTTCTTCTTTTTTTTAACATTCTTTTTTTTTTAATCATTCTTCTTTTTCTTCTTCTTCTTCTTTTTTCTTCTTCTTCTTCTTCTTCTTCTTCTTTTCTGATTTTCTTCCTCCTCTTAACATACTTCTTTTTTTCATTCATTCTTTTTTCTTCTTCAAATCATTTTTCTTCTTTTTTCTGATCGTTCTTCTTTTCTTCTTTAAATCATTTTCTTTTTCTTCTTCTTTTTCCTTCTTCTTCTTTTCTTCTTCCTCCTCCTTTTTTCCTTCTTAACATTTTTCTTCTTTTTTTCTTCTTTTCATTTTTTCTTCTTTTTAACATTCTTCTTCTTTTTCTTCTTCAAGCGTTTTTTTCTTTTTTCTTCTTCTTCTTTTTCTTCTTCTTCTTTTCTTCTTTTCCTCCTCCTTCTCCTTTTTCTTCTTCAAACATTTTTACTTCTTTTTTAACATTCTTCTTTTTCTTCTTCAAATCATTTTCTTCTTTTTTGATCATTCTTCTTTTTCTTCTTCAAATCATTTTCTTTTCTTCTTCTTTTTTTTCTTCTTCTTCTTCTTCTTCTTCTCTTTCCTCCTCCTCCTGATCATTCTTCTTTTCTTCTTCTTAACATTCTTCTTTTTTAACATTCTTCTTTTTCTTCTTCTAACATTCTTCTTCTTTCTGATCGTTCTTCTTTTTTCTAACTTTCTTTTCCTTTTTCATTTTCTTCTTTTTCTTCATTCTTCTTTTTCTTCTTCCTCATTTTTCTTCTTTTTTCTGATTTCTTCTTTTTCTTCTTCAAATCATTTTCTTTTCTTTTTCTAATCATTCTTCTTCTTCTTAAAATCATTTTCTTCTTTTTTTCTGATCATTCTTTTCTTCTTCAAATCATTTCTTCTTTTTTCTTCATTCTTCTTTTCTTCTTTCATTTTTTTCTTCTTTTTTCTGATCATTCTTCTTTTTCTTCTTCAAACATTTTCTTCTTTTTTATCATTCTTCTTTTTCTTCTTCAAATCATTTTTCTTCTTTTTTTCTGATCTTTCTTCTTTTTCTTCTTCAAATAATTTTTCTTCTTTTTCTGATCATTCTTCTTTTTCCTTCTTCAAATCATTTTCTTCTTTTTTTTTGATCATTCTTCTTTTTCTTCTTCAAATCATTTTTCTTCTTTTTCTTCATTCTTCTTTTTCTTCTTCAAATCATTTTTCTTTTTTTTTCTGATCCTTCTTCTTTTCTTCTTCAAATCATTTTTCTTCTTTTTTGATCATTCTTCTTTTTCTTCTTCTTCATTTTTTCTTCTTTTTTTCTTCTTCTTCTTTTTCCTTCTTCAAATCATTTTCTTTTTTTTCTGATCATTCTTTTTTCTTCTTCTCCTTTTTCTTCTTTTTTCTGATCATTAACATTTTTTTTTTTTAAATTCTTTTTTTTCTTCTTTTTCTGATCATTCTTCTTTTTCTTCTTCAAATCATTTTTCTATTTTTTCTGATCTTTCTTCTTTTTCCTTCTTCAAATCATTTTTCTTCTTTTTCTGATCATTCTTCTTTTTCCTTCTTCAATATTTTTTCTTCTTTTTTCTCATTCTTCTTTTTCTTCTTCAAATCATTTTTTCTTCTTCTTTTTTTTGATCATTCTTTATTTTTTTCTTCTTCCTTTTTTCTTCTTTTTCTGATCATTCTTCTTTTCTTCTTCAAATCATTTTTCTTCTTTTCTGATCATTCTTCTTTTTCTTCTTATTTCATTTTTCTTCTTTTTCTTCATTCTTCTTTTCTTCTTCAAATCATTTTTCTTTTTTCTGATCATTCTTCTTTTCTTCTTCAAATCATTTTCTTTTCTTTTTCTGATCATTCTTCTTTTCTTCTTTCAAATCATTTTCTTCTTTTTCTGATCATTCTCTTTTCCTTCTTCAAATCATTTTTCTTCTTTTTCTGATCATTCTTTTTCATTTTTTCTTTTTCTTCTTCTTCTCATTTTCATTCTTTTTCTTCTTCTTTTTCAAATCATTTTTTCTTTCTTTTTTCTGATCATTCTTCTTTTTTCTTCTTCATTTTTCTTTTTTCTTCTTTTTTTCCTCTCTTTCCTTCTTTTCTTCTTTTTCTTCATTTTTCTTTTTTTCTGATCATTCTTCTTTTTCTTCTTTCTTTTTCTTCTTTTTTGATCTTCTTCTTTTCTTCTTCAAATCATTTTCTTTTTCTTTTCTGATCATTCTTCTTTTTCTTCTTTTACAAATCATTCTTCTTTTTTTCTATCATTCTCTTTTTCCTTCTTCAAATCTTTTTTCTTCTTTTTTCTGATCATTCTTCTTTTCTTCTTCAAATCATTTTCTTTTTTTTCTGATCATTCTTCTTTTCTTCTTCTTCATTTTCTTCTTTTTTCTGATCATTCTCTTTTCCTTCTTCAAATCATTTTTTCTTTTTTTGATCATTCTTCTTTTCTTCTTCAAATCATTTTTTCTTTTTTTCTGATCATTCTTCTTTTCTTCTTCAAACTTTTTTTTCTTCTTTTTTCTGATCATTCTTCTTTTTCTTCTTCAAATCATTTTTCTTCTTTTTTGATCATTCTTCTTTTCTTCTTTCATTTTTCTTCTTTTTCTGATCATTCTTCTTTTTCTTCAAATCATTTTTTCTTCTTTTTTCTGATCATTCTTCTTTTTTCTTCTTCAAATCATTTTTCTTCTTTTTCTGATCATTCTTCTTTCTTCTTCAAATCATTTTTCTTCTTTTTTCTGATCATTCTTCTTTTCTTCTTCAAATCATTTTCTTCTTTTTCTGATCATTCTTCTTTTTCTTCTTCAAATCATTTTTCTTCTTTTTTCTGATCATTCTTCTTTTCTTCTTCAAATCATTTTCTTCTTTTTTTTTAATCATTCTTTTTTTCTTCTTCAAATCATTTTTCTTCTTTTTTCTGATCATTCTTCTTTCCTTCTTTTTCATTTTCTTCTTTTTCTGATCATTCTTCTTTTCTTCTTCAAATCATTTTCTTCTTTTTCTTCTTCTTTTTCCTTCTTCAAATCATTTTTCTTCTTTTTTGATCATTCTTCTTTTCTTTTCATTTTCTTCTTTTTTTCAAATCATTCTTTTTTCTTTTTCTTTTTCTGATCATTCTCTTTTTCTTCTTCAAATCATTTTTCTTCTTTTTCTGATCATTCTTCTTTTCTTCTTCAAATCATTTTTTCTTCTTTTTTCTGATCATTTTTTCTTTTTCTTCTTAAATCATTTTCTTTCTTTTTCTGATCATTCTTCTTTTTTCTTCTTCAAATCATTTTTCTTTTCTTTCATTCTTCTTTTTTCTGATCATTCTTCTTTTTTTTCTTCTTCTTTTCTTCTTCAAATTTTTTCTTCTTTTTCTGATCATTCTTCTTTTTCTTCTTCAAATCATTTTTTCTTCTTTTTTCTGATCATTCTTTTTTCTTCTTCAAATCATTTTTCTTCTTTTTCTGATCATTCTTCTTTTTCTTCTTCTTCAAATCATTTTTCTTCTTTTTTCTGATCATTCTTCTTCTTTTTCTTCTTCAAATCATTTTTTTTTTTCTTCTTTTTTTCTATTTAAATCATTCATTTTTTTTCTGATCATTTTCTTTTTCTTCTTCTTCATTTTTTCTTCTTTTTTTTCTCATTCTTCTTTTCTTCTTCAAATCTTTTTTTTTCTTCTTTTTTCTGATCATTTCTTCTTTTTTTCTTCAAAACATTTTTCTTTCTTTTTCTGATCATTCTTCTTTTTCCTTCTTCAAATCATTTTCTTTTTTTCTGATCATTCTTTTTTCTTCTTCAAATCATTTTTCTTCTTTTTTCTGATCATTCTTCTTTTCTTCTTCAAATCATTTTCTTCTTTTTCTGATCATTCTTCTTTTTCTTCTTCAAATCATTTTTTTTTTTTCTGATCATTCTTCTTTTTCTTCTTCAAATCATTTTTCTTCTTTTTCTGATCATTCTCATTTTTATTTCTTCAAATCATTTTTCTTCTTTTTCATGATCATTCTTCTTTTCTTCTTCAAATCATTTTCTTCTTTTTCTGATCATTCTTCTTTTCTTCTTCAAATCATTTTTCTTCTTTTTCATCATTCTTCTTTTCTTCTTCAAATCATTTTTTTTCTTTTTTCTGATCATTTTCTTTTTCTTCTTCAAATCATTTTCTTCTTTTTCTGATCATTCTTCTTTTTCTTCAAATCTTTTTTTCTTCTTTTTTCTGATCATTCTTCTTTTTTCTTCATTTTTCTTCTTTTTTTATATTCTTCTTTTTTCTTCTCATTTTTTTTTTTTTTTCTTCTTTTTCTTCTTCAAATCATTTTTCTTTTTTTTTCTGATCATTCTTCTTTTTCTTCTTCAAATCATTTTTCTTCTTTTTTTGATCATTCTTCTTTTCTTCTTCAACATTTTTTCTTCTTTTTTTCTGATCCTTCTTTTTTTCTTCTTTCTTCATTTTTTTTCTTTTTCAAATCATTTTTTTTTCTTTTTCTTCTTCATCATTTTTTTTTTTTTTTCATTCTTCTTTTCTTCTTCAAATCATTTTTCTTTTTTTTCTGATCATTCTTCTTTTCTTCTTTTAAATTTTTCTTCTTTTTCTGATCATTCTTCTTTTCTTCTTTCATTTTTTCTTCTTTTTCTTCATTTCTTTTCTTTTTCTTCTTTTTTTCATTTTTCTTTTTTTATTCATTCTTCTTTTTCTTCTTCAATCATTTTCATTCTTTTCTTCTTTTTCTTCTTTTTCTTCTTCAAATCATTTTTCTTCTTTTTTCTGATCATTCTTCTTTTCTTCTTCAAATTTTTTTCTTCTTTTTTTTTTCTTTTCATTCAAATCTTTTTTCTTTTTCAAATCATTCTTCTTTTTTTTCAAATCATTTTTTTCTTCTTTTTTCTTCTTCAAATCATTTTTCTTCTTTTTTGATGATCATTCTTCTTTCCTTCTTCAAATCATTTTTTTCTTTTTTCTTCTTCTTTTTTCTTTTCATTTTTCTTTTCTTTTTCAAATCATTTTCTTTTTTTTCTGATCATTCTTTTTTCTTTTTCTTTCATTTTTCTTTTTTTTTTCTGATCATTTTCTTCTTTTTCTTTTTCTTCAAATCATTTTTCTTTATCATTCTTTTCTTCAAATCATTTTTTCTTCTTCTTTTCTTCTTCAAATCATTTTTCTTTTTTCTGATCATTCTTCTTTTTCTTCTTCAAATCATTTTTCTTCTTTTTTTCTGATCATTTCTTCTTTCTTCTTTCTTTTCTTCTTTTTTTCATTCATTCTTTTCAAATCATTTTTTCTTTTATATTTATTTTTTCTTTTCTTTTTTTTCATTCTTCTTTTCTTCTTCAAATCATTTTTCTTTTTTTTCTGATCATTTTCTTTTCTTCTTTTTTATTTTTTCTTTTCATTCTTCTTTTTCTTCTTCTTTTTCTTTTCATTTTCTTTTTCTTTTTCTGATCATTCTTCTTTTTCTTCTTCAAATTTTTTTCTTTTTTTGATCATTCTTTTTTCTTCTTCAAATCATTTTCTTCTTTTTTCTGATCATTCTTCTCTTTTTCTTCTTCAAATCATTTTTTCTTTTTTTTTATTCATTCTTCATTTTTTCTTCTTCAAATCATTCTTTTTTTTTTCTTCATTTTTCTTTTTTTTTTTCATTCTTCATTTCTTTCTTTTCTTCTTTTTTCTTCATTCTTCTTTCTTCTTCAAATCATTTTTCTTCTTTTTCTGATCATTCTTCTTTTCTTCTTCAAATCATTTTCTTCTTTTTTCTGATCATTCTTCTTTTTCTTTCAAATCATTTTTCTTCTTTTTCTGATCATTCTTCTTTTTCTTCTTTCATTTTTCTTCTTTTTTCTGATCATTCTTCTTTTCCTTCTTCAAATCATTTTTTTCTTTTTTTCTGATCATTCTTCTTTTTCTTCTTCAAATCATTTTTTCTTCTTTTTCTGATCATTCTTCTTTTCTTCTTCAAATCATTTTTTCTTCTTTTTCTGATCATTCTTCTTTTCCTTCTTCAAATCATTTTTTCTTCTTTTTCTGATCATTCTTCTTTTTCTTCTTCAAATCATTTTCTTCATTTTTTTCTGATCATTTTTTTTTCTTCTTCAAATCTTAATTTTTTCTTCTTTTTTTGATCATTCTTTTTTCTTCTTCTTTTTTTCATTTTTCTTCTTTTTTCTGATCATTTCTTCTTTTTCTTCTTCAAATCATTTTTTTCTTTTTTCTGATCATTCTTCATTTTCTTCTTCAAATCATTTTTCTTCTTTTTCTTTTTCTTCATTCTTTTTTTCTTCTTCAAATCATTTTTTCTTTTTCTGATCATTCTTCATTCTTCTTTTTATCATTTTCTTCTTCAAATCATTTTTCTTTTTCTTTTTTCTGATCATTCTTCTTTTTTCTTCTTCAAATCTTTTTTCTTTTTCTGATCTTCTTCTTTTCTTCTTCAAATCATTTTCTTTTTTTTTCTGATCATTTCTTCTTTTCTTCTTCAAATCATTTTTCTTCTTTTTTTGATCATTCTTCTTTTTCTTCTTCAAATCATTTTTCTTCTTTTTTTTCTGATCATTCTTCTTTTTCTTCTTCAAATCATTTTTTCTTTTTCTTTTTTTCTGATCATTCTCATTTTTCTTCTTCAAATCTTTTTTTCTTCTTTTTCTTCTGATCATTCTTCTTTTTCTTCTTCAAATCATTTTTTCTTTTTTTCTTTTCTTTTTTTCTTTCAAATCATTTTTCTTCTTTTTTCTGATCATTCTTTTTCCTTCTTCAAATCATTTTTCTTCTTTTTGATCCTTCATTCATTCTTTTTCTTCTTCAAATCATTTTTCTTCTTTTTTCTGATCATTCTTCTTTTTCTTCTTCAAATCATTTTTTTTTCTTTTTCTGATTTTCTTCTTTCATTTTCTTCTTCAAATCATTTTTTTTTCTTTTTAAATGATTTTTCTTCTTTTTTTCTGATCATTTTTTTTCTCTTCAAATCATTTTTCTTCTTTTTTCTGATCATTCTTCTTTTCTTCTTCAAATCATTTTCTTCTTTTTCTGATCATTCTTCTTTCCTTCTTTTCATTTTTCTTCTTTTTCTGATCATTTCTTCTTTTTCTTCTTCAAATCATTTTTTCTTCTTTTTTCAAATCATTCTTCTTTTTCTTCTTTTTCATTTTTTCTTTTTTTATTCATTTCTTTTTCTTCTTCAAATCATTTTTCTTTTTCTTTTCTGATCATTTTTCTTTTCTTCTTCAAATATTTTTTTCATTTTCTTTTTTTCTGATCATTCTTCTTTTCTTCTTCAAATCATTTTTCTTCTTTTTTTTTCATTCTTTTTTTTCTTCAAATCATTTTTCTTTTTTTTTTTTCTCTTTTTCTTCTTCATTCTTCTTTTTCTTCTTTTTCTGATCATTTTTCTTTTCCTTGATCCATTCTTTTCTTTTTTCTTCATTTTTTTTTTCTTTTTTCTGATCATTCTTCTTTTCTTCTTCATCATTTTTCTTCTTTTTTCTAATCTTTTTCTTTTCTTCTTCAATTTTTTTTCTTCTTTTTCTGATCATTCTTCTTTTTTCTTCTTCAAATCATTTTTTCTTTTTCTGATCATTCTTCTTTTCTTCTTCAAATCATTTTTTTTTTTTGATCATTCTTTTTTCTTCTTCTCAAATCATTTTTCTTCTTTTTTCTGATCATTCTTCTTTTCTTCTTCAAATCATTTTTTCTTTTTCTGATCATTCTTCTTTTTTCTTCTTCAAATCATTTTTCTTCTTTTTTTCTGATCATTCTTCTTTTTCTTCTTCAAATCATTTTTTTTCTTCTTTTTCTGATCATTCTTCTTTTTTTCTTCAAATCATTTTTTCTTCTTTTTTCTGATCATTCTTCTTTTTTCTTCTTCAAATCATTTTTCTTCTTTTTCTGATCATTCTTCTTTTCTTCAAATCATTTTTCTTCTTTTTTCTGATCATTCTTCTTTTTTCTTCTTCAAATCATTTTTCTTCTTTTTTGATCATTCTTCTTTTTTTCTTCAAATCATTTTCTTTTTTTCTTTTTTCTGATCATTCTTCATTTTTTCTTCTTCTTTCATTTTTTTTTCTTTTTCTTTTCCTTCTTCAAATCATTTTTTCTTTTTTTGATCATTCTTCTTTTTCTTCTTCAAATCATTTTTTTCTTTTTTCTGATCATTTCTTTTTCTTCTTCAAATCATTTTTTCTTCTTTTTTTATCATTCTTCTTTTTCTTCTTCAAATCATTTTTCTTCTTTTTTCTGATCATTCTTCTTTTCCTTCTTCAAATCATTTTTTCTTCTTTTTCTGATCATTCTTCTTTTTTTCTTCTTCAAATCATTTTTCTTTTTTCTGATCATTCTTCTTTTTCTTCTTCAAATCATTTTTCTTCTTTTTTCTGATCATTCTTCTTTTTCTTCTTCAAATCATTTTTTCTTCTTTTTCATCATTCTTCATTTTTCATTTTTCTTTTTTCTGATCATTCTTCTTTTTCTTCTTCAAATCATTTTTCATTTTTTTCTTTTTTTCTGATCATTCTTCTTTTTCTTCTTCAAATCATTTTCTTCTTTTTTTTTGATCATTCTTCTTTTCTTCTTCAAATCATTTTTTTTCATTCTTTTTTCTTCTTCAAATCATTTTTCTTTTTCTTCTTCTTCTTTTCTTCTTTCATTTTTTCTTCTTTTTTTCTGATCATTCTTCTTTTTCTTCTTCAAATCATTTTTTTCTTCTTTTTTCTGATCATTCTTCTTTTTCTTCTTCAAATCATTTTTTCTTTTTTTGATCATTCTTCTTTTCTTCTTCAAATCATTTCATTTTTCTTTTCTTTTTTTCTTGATCATTTTCTTCTTTTTTTTCTTCCTTTCAAATCTCTTTTTCTTTTTTCATTTCTTCTTTTTTTCTGATTTTTCTTCTTTTCTTCTTTTTCTTCTTTTCTTCTTTTTCTGATCATTCTTCTTTTTCTTCTTCAAATCATTTTTCTTCTTTTTTCTTCATTCTTTTTTTCTTCTTCAAATCATTTTTTTCTTCTTTTTTTCTGATCATTCTTCTTTTCTTCTTCAAATTTTTTTCTTCTTTTTTCTGATCATTCTTCTTTTTCTTCTTCAAATCATTTTTCTTTTTTTTTCTGATCATTCTTCTTTTCTTCTTCAAATCATTTTTCTTTTTCTTTCCTTTTTTTCTGATCATTCTTCTTTTCTTCTTCAAATCATTTTCTTCTTTTTCTGATCATTCTTCTTTTCTTCTTCAAATCATTTTTTCTTTTTTCTGATCATTCTTCTTTTCTTCTTCAAATCATTTTTCTTCTTTTTCTGATCATTCTTCTTTTTCTTCTTCAAATCATTTTTTTTTCTTTTTTTTCTGATCATTCTTTTTTTCTTCTTCAATCATTTTTTCTTTTTTTCTGATCATTCTTCTTTTTTTTCATTTTCTTTCAAATCATTCTTTTTCTTCTTTTTTTTCTGATCATTTTCTTTTCTTTTCAAATCATTTTTTTCTTCTTTTTTCAAATCATTCTTTTTTTCTTTTTCTTTCATTTTTTTTTCTTTTTCTGATCATTCTTCTTTTCTTTTTCTTCTTCAAATCTTCTTCAAATCATTTTTTTCTTCTTTTTTTCTTCAAATCATTTTTCTTCTTTTTCTTTTCTTCTTTTCTTCTTCAAATCATTTTTCTTCTTTTTTTCTGATCATTTTTTTTTTCTTCTTCAAATCATTTTTCTTCTTTTTTCTGATCATTCTCTTTTCCTTCTTCAAATCATTTTTCTTCTTTTTTCTGATCATTCTTCTTTTTCTTCTTCAAATCATTTTTCTTCTTTTTTCTGATCATTCTTCTTTTTCTTCTTCAAATCATTTTTCTTCTTTTTTCTGATCATTCTTCTTTTTCTTCTTCAAATCATTTTTCTTCTTTTTTCTGATCATTCTTCTTTTTCTTCTTCAAATCATTTTTCTTCTTTTTTTTTCTTCTTTTTTCTGATCATTTTTCTTCTTTTTTCTTCTTTTTCAAATCATTTTCTTTTTTTCTAACATCATTCTTTTTCTGATCATTCTTCTTCTTTTTTCTTCAAATCATTTTTCTTCTTTTTTCTGATCATTCTTCTTTTCTTCTTCAAATCTTTTTTTCAAATCATTTTTTCTTTTTTTTCTGATTTTTCTTCATTCTTTTTTCTTCTTCAAATCATTTTTCTTTTTTTTGATCTTTCTTCTTTTTCTTCTTCTTTTTCTTTTTTCAATCATTCTTCTTTTTCTTCTTCAAATCATTTTCTTTTTCTGATCATTCTTCTTTTTCTTCTTCAAATCATTTTTCTTCTTTTTCTGATCATTCTTTTTTTCTTCTTCAAATCATTTTTCTTTTTTTCTTCAAATTCTTTTTTTTCTTCTTTTTCTGATCTTTTTTCTTCTTTTTCTGATCATTCTTCTTTTCTTCTTCAAATCATTTTTTTCTTTCTCTTTTTCTGATCATTCTTCTTTTTCTTCTTCAAATCATTTTCTTCTTTTTTTTCTGATCATTCTTCTTTTCTTTTCTTCAAATCATTTTTCTTCTTTTTCTGATCATTCTTCTTTTTTCTTCTTCAAATCATTTTTCTTCTTTTTTTCTGATCATTCTTTTTTCTTCTTCTTCAAATCATTTTCTTCTTTTTTCTGATCATTCTTCTTTTTTCTTCTTCAAATCATTTTTCTTCTTTTTTTCTGATCATTCTTCTTTTTCTTCTTCAAATTTTTTTTTCTTCATTTTTTCTGATCATTCTTCTTTTTCTTCTTCAAATCATTTTTCTTCTTTTTCTGATCATTCTTCTTTTTTCTTCTTCAAATCATTTTTCTTTTTTTCTTTTTCTGATCATTCTTCTTTTTTCTTCTTCAAATCATTTTCTTCTTTTTTTTTCATTCTTCTTTTTTTCTTCTTCAAATCATTTTTCTTCTTTTTTTCTGATCCTTCTTCTTTTTTTTCTTCTTCAAATCATTTTTTCTTTTTTTCTGATCATTCTTCTTTTCTTCTTCAAATCATTTTTTTTTTTCTGATCATTTCTTTTTCTTCTTTTTCAAATCATTTTTTCTTTTTTCTTCTTTTCTTCTTCAAATCATTTTTTTCTTCTTTTTTCTGATCATTCTTCTTTTTCTTCTTCAAATCATTTTTTCTTTTTTTCTGATCATTCTTCTTTTTTCTTCTTCAAATCATTTTTTTTTTCTTTTTTTCTGATCATTCTTCTTTTCTTCTTCTTCAAATCATTTTCTTTTCTTCTTTTTTTCTTTCTTTTCTGATCATTCTCTTTTCCTTCTTTTTCAAATCATTTTTTTCTTCTTTTTTTTCTTCTTTTTTTCATGATCTTTTCTTCATTTTTTTCTTTTTCAATCATTCTTTTTTCTTCTTCAAATCATTTTTCTTCTTTTTTTTCATTCTTCTTTTTCTTCAAATCATTTTCTTTCTTTTTCTGATCATTTCTTTTTCTTCTTCAAATCATTTTTTTCTTTTTCTTTTCATTTTTTTCTTCTTCATTCATTTTTTTCTTTTTCTAATCATTCTTTTTTTCTTCTTCAAATCATTCTTTTTCTTTTTTTCTTCATTCTTTTTTCTTCTTTTTTTCTTCTTTTTTTCTGATCATTCTTCTTTTTCTTCTTCAAATCATTTTTTTTCTTTTTTCTGATCATTCTTCTTTTTCTTCTTCAAATCATTTTTCTTCTTTTTTCTGATCATTCTTCTTTTTCTTCTTCAAATCATTTTTCTTCTTTTTTCTGATCATTCTTCTTTTTCTTCTTCAAATCATTTTTCTTCTTTTTTCTGATCATTCTTCTTTTCCTTCTTCAAATCATTTTTCTTCTTTTTTCTGATCATTCTTCTTTTTCTTCTTCAAATCATTTTTCTTTTTTTTCATTGATCATTCTTTTTTCTTCTTCAAATCATTTTTCTTTTTTTTTTCATTTTTTCTTTTTCTTTTTTTTTCATTTTTCATTCTTCTTTTTCTTCTTCAAATCATTTTTCTTCTTTTTTCTGATCATTCTTCTTTTTTTTTCTTCTTCATTTTCTTCTTTTTTTCTGATCATTCTCTTTTCTTCTTCTGATCATTCTGATTCTTCTTTTTTTTTCTTCTTCAAATCTTTTTTTCTTCTTTTTTCTGATCATTCATTCTTTTTTTTCTTCAAATCATTTTTCTTCTTTTTTGATTTTTCTTCTTTTTTTCTTGATCATTTTTCTTCTTTTTTCTTCTTCAAATTTTTTTTTCTTCATTTTTTTTTTGATCATTCTTCTTTTTTCTTCTTCAAATCATTTTCTTCTTTTTTTCTGATCATTCTTCTTTTTTTTCTTCTTCAAATCATTTTCTTCTTTTTTTGATCATTCTTCTTTTTCTTTTCATTTTTTTTTTTTTTCTGATCATTCTTCTTTTTTCTTCTTCAAATCATTTTTTCTTTTTTTCTGATCATTCTTCTTTTTCTTCTTCAAATCATTTTTCTTCTTTTTTCTGATCATTCTTCTTTTTCTTCTTCAAATCATTTTCTTCTTTTTTTTTCTTCTTTTTTCAAATCATTTTCTTCTTTTTTCTTCATTTTTTTTCTCTTCAAATCATTTTTCTTCTTTTTTTCTGATCATTCTTCTTTTTCTTCTTCAAAATTTTTTCTTTTCTTTTTTTTTCTGATCATTCTTCTTTTCTTCTTCAAATCATTTTTTTCTTCTTTTTTTCTGATCATTCTTTTTTTCTTCTTCAAATTTTTTCTTTTTCTTCATTTTTTTTTTCTTCAAATCATTTTTTTTCTTTTTCAAATCATTCTTTTTTCTTCTTTTTTTTCTGATTTTTCTGATCATTCTTTTTTTCTTCTTCAAATCATTTTTTCTTCTTTTTTCTGATCATTCTTCTTTTTTCTTTCAAATCATTTTCTTCTTTTTTCTGATCATTCTTCTTTTTCTTCTTCAAATCATTTTTCTTCTTTTTTTCTGATCATTCTTCTTTTCTTCTTCAAATCATTTTTTCTTCTTTTTTTCTGATTTCTTCTTTTTTCTTTTCAAATCATTTTTTCTTTTTCTGATCATTTTCTTTTCTTCTTCAAATCATTTTTCTTCTTTTTTCTGATCATTCTTCTTTTCTTCTTCAAATCATTTTCTTCTTTTTTTCTGATCATTCTTCTTTTCCTTCTTCAAATCATTTTTCTTCTTTTTTTCTGATCATTCTTCTTTTCTTCTTCAAATCATTTTTCTTCTTTTTTCTGATCATTCTTCTTTTCTTCTTTTTCATTTTTCTTCTTCAATTCTTCTTTTCTTCTTTTTCATTTTTTCTTTTTTTTCTGATCATTCTTCTTTTTTCTTCTTCAAATCATTTCTTTTTTTCTTCTTTTTTGATCATTCTTTTTTCTTCTTCAAATCTTCTTTTTTTCTTTCTTTTTCTGATCATTCTTCTTTTTTCTTCTTCAAATCATTTTTTTCTTTTTTCTGATCATTCTTTTTTTCTTCTTCAAATCATTTTTCTTTTTTTTTCTGATCATTCTTCTTTTCCTTCTTCAAATCATTTTTCTTTTTTCTTCTTCTTTTTTCTGATATTTTTTTCTTTTTCTTCTTTTTTCTTCTTCAAATCATTTTTCTTCTTTTCTTTTTTGATCTTTTCTTTTTTTTCTTCAAATCATTCTTTTTTCTTTTTTTTCTTTTGATCATTCTTCTTTTTCTTCTTCAAATCATTTTTTTCTTCTTTTTTTCTTCTTTTTTCTTGATCATTTTCTTCTTTTTCTTCTTCTTCTTTTCTTCAAATCATTTTTCTTTTTTTCTGATCATTCTTCTTTTTTTCTTCTTCAAATCATTTTTTCTTTTTTTTCAAATCATTCTTTTTCTTCAAATCATTTTTCTTTTCTTTTTCAAATCATTTTTCTTCTTTTTTTTTTCAAATCATTTTCTTCTTTTTTCTGATCATTCTTCTTCTTTTCTTCTTTTTCTGATCATTCTTCTTTTCCTTCTTCAAATCATTTTTCTTCTTTTTCTGATCATTCTTCTTTTCTTCTTCAAATCATTTTTCTTCTTTTTCTGATCATTCTTCTTTTCTTCTTCAAATCATTTTTCTTCTTTTTTCTGATCATTCTTCTTTTCTTCTTCAAATCATTTTCTTCTTTTTCAAATCATTCTTCTTTTTCTTCTTCAAATCATTTTTCTTCTTTTTTTCTGATCATTCTCTTTTTCTTCTTCAAATCATTTTTTTCTTTTTTTCTGATCATTCTTTTTCTTCTTCTTCAAATCATTTTTCTTCTTTTTTCTGATCATTTTCTTCTTTTTTTTCTTCTTCAAATCATTTTTCTTCTTTTTTCTGATCATTCTTCTTTTTCTTCTTCAAATCATTTTTCTTCTTTTTTCTGATCATTCTTCTTTTTCTTCTTCAAATCATTTTTCTTCTTTTTTCTGATCATTCTTCTTTTTCTTCTTCAAATCATTTTTCTTCTTTTTTCTGATCATTCTCTTTTCCTTCTTCAAATCATTTTTCTTCTTTTCTGATCATTCTTCTTCTTTTTCTTCTTCAAATTTTTTTTCTTCTTTTTTCTGATCATTCTTCTTTTCTTCTTCAAATCATTTTTCTTCTTTTTCTGATCATTCTTCTTTTCTTCTTCAAATCATTTTTCTTCTTTTTCTGATCATTCTTCTTTTCTTCTTCAAATCATTTTTTCTTTTTCTGATCATTCTTCTTTTTTTCTTCAAATCATTTTTCTTCTTCTTTTCTTTTTCTTCTTTCATTTTCTTCTTTTTCTGATCATTCTTCTTTTCTTCTTCAAATCATTTTCTTTTTTCTTCTTTTTTCTTTGATCATTTTCTTCTTTTTTCTTCATTCTTTTTCTTCTTTTTTTCTTTTTTCTGATCATTCTTCTTTTTCTTCTTCAAATCATTTTTTCTTCTTTTTTTCATTCTGATCATTCTTCTTTTCTTCTTCAAATCATTTTTCTTCTTTTTCTGATCATTCTTCTTTTCTTTTTCATTTTTCTTCTTTTTCTGATCATTCTTCTTTTTCTTCTTCAAATCATTTTTCTTCTTTTTTCTAATCATTCTTCTTTTTTCTTCTTCAAATCTTTTTTTTCTTCTTTTTTCTTTTCTTCTTCAAATCATTTTTCTTCTTCTTTTTCTGATCATTCTTCTTTTTTCTTCTTCAAATCATTTTTCTTTTTTTTCAAATCATTCTTCTTTTCTTCTTCAAATCATTTTTCTTCTTTTTTCTGATCATTCTTCTTTTTTCTTCTTTTTTTTCTTCTTTTTTCTGATCATTTTCTTTCAAATCATTTTTTCTTTTCAAATCTTCTTTTTCTTCTTAAATCATTTTCTTCTTTTTTCTTCATTCTTTTTTTTCTTCTTCAAATCATTTTTTTCTTCTTTTTCTGATCATTCTTCTTTTTTCTTCTTCTTTTTTTCTTTTTTTCTTCTTCATTTTCTGATGATCATTCTTTTTTCTTCTTCAAATCATTTTTCTTTTTTTCTGATCATTCTTCTTTTTTTCTTCAAATCATTTTCTTCTTTTTTCTGATCATTCTTCTTTTTCTTCTTCAAATCATTTTCTTCTTTTTTCTGATCATTCTTTTTTTCTTCTTCAAATCATTTTCTTCTTTTTTCTGATCATTCTTCTTTTTCTTCTTCAAATCATTTTTTTTTCTTCTTTTTTTCTGATCATTCTTTTTTTTCTTCTTCAAATCATTTTTTTTCTTCTTTTTCTGATCATTCTTCTTTTCTTCTTCAAATCATTTTTCTTTTTTTTCTGATCATTCTTCTTTTTCTTCTTCTTCTTTTTTTTCTTCTTCTTTTTTTTCAAATCATTCTTCTTTTTCTTCTTCAAATCATTTTTTCTTTTTTCTGATCATTCTTCTTTTCTTCTTCAAATCATTTTTCTTCTTTTTCTGATCATTCTTCTTTTCTTCTTCAAATCATTTTTCTTCTTTTTCTGATCATTCTTCTTTTTCTTCTTCAAATCATTTTTCTTCTTTTTCTGATCATTCTTCTTTTCTTCTTCAAATCATTTTTCTTCTTTTTCTGATCATTCTTCTTTTTTCTTCAAATCATTTTCTTCTTTTTTTTTCTCTTTTCTTTCTTCAAATCATTTTTTTCTTCATTCTTTTCTTCTTCAAATCATTTTTCTTTTTTCAAATCATTCTTCTTTTCTTCTTCAAATCATTTTTCTTCTTTTTTCTGATCATTCTTCTTTTCTTCTTCAAATCATTTTTCTTTTTTTCTGATCATTCTTCTTTTTTTCTTCTTCAAATCTTCTTTTTTTTTTCTTCTTTTTTCTTCAAATCATTTTTCTTCTTTTTTTTCATTCTTCAAATCATTTTCTTCTTTTTCTGATCATTCTTCTTTTTCTTCTTCAAATCATTTTTCTTCTTTTTTCTGATCATTCTTCTTTTTCTTCTTCAAATCATTTTTCTTCTTTTTTCTGATCATTCTTCTTTTTCTTCTTATCAAATCTTTTTTTCTGATCATTCTTTTCTTGATCATTCTTCTTTTTCTTCTTCTTTTTATTCTTCAAATCATTTTTTTTTTTCTGATCCATTCTTCTTTTTTTTTCTTCAAATCATTTTTCTTCTTTTCTGATCATTCTTCTTTTTTCTTCTTCAAATCTTTTTTTCTTCTTTTTTGATCATTCTTTTTTTCTGATCATTCATTCTTCTTTTTTCTTCTTCAAATCATTTTTCCTTCTTCTTTTTCTGATCATTCTTCTTTTTTCTTCTTCAAATCATTTTTCTTCTTTTTTTGATCATTCTTCTTTTTTTTCTTCAAATCATTTTTCTTCTTTTTTTTTCATTCTTCTTTTTCTTCTTCAAATCATTTTTTCTTTTTTTTCTGATCATTCTTCTTTTTTTCTTCTTCAAATCATTTTTCTTCTTTTTTTCTGATCATTTTCTTCTTTTTCTTCTTCAAATCTTTTTTTCTTTTTTTCTGATCATTCTTCTTTTTCTTCTTCAAATTTTTTCTTTTTTTTTTCTTTTTCTTCTTTTTTTTTCTTTCTGATCATTCTTCCTCTTTTTCATTTTCTTCTTTTTTTCTTTTTTCTTCTTCAAATCATTTTCTTCTTTTTTTTCATTTTCTTCTTTTTTTTTCTGATCATTCTTCATTTTTTTCTTTCTTCAAATCATTTTTTCTTCTTTTTTTTCTTGATCATTTCTTCTTTTTTTCTTCTTCTTTTTTTTGATCATTCTTCTTTTTCTTGATCATTCTTTTTTCTTTTCTTTTTCTTGATCATTTTCTTCTTTTTTTTTTTCTTTTCTTCTTCTCATTTTTCTTCTTTTTTAGTCATTCTTCTTTTTTTCTTCAAATCATTTTCTTCTTTTTTCTGATCATTCTTCTTTTTCTTCTTTCATTTTCTTCTTTTTCCTCCTTCTTCTTTTTTTTCTTCCTCCTTTTAACATTCTTTTTTTGATCATTCTCTTTTTCTTCTTCAAATCATTTTCTTCTTTTTTTTGATCAGCGTTCTTTCTTCTTCTATTTTCTTCTTTTTCTGATCATTTCTTCTTTTTTCTTCTTCATTTTCTTCTTCCTCCTCCTCATTCTTCTTTTCCTCCTCCTAACATTTTTCTTCTTTTTTTTTTTTTAACATTCTTCTTTTTTCTTTTTCTATCTTCTTCTTTTTCCTTTCTTAGCATTTTCTTCTTTTTCTGATCATTCTTTCTTTTTCTTCTTCAAATCATTTTTCTTCTTTTTCCTCCTCCTTTTTTTCTTCTTCAAATCATTTTTTCTTTTTCTGATCATTCTTCTTTTCTTCCTAGCCTTGTTCTTCTTCTCTTTGTTCTTTAACTATTTGCTTCTTCTTCTTCTTCTTCTTCTCCTCCTCCTCCTTTTCCTCACTCCTAACGCCATGCAGCATTTCTTCTTTTCTTCTTCTAACATTCTTCTTCTCTTTATGGCGATCTTCTTCTTCCCCTTTCTTGCCATGCCTTCTTCTTCTCATCCTCCTCCTCCTCCTTTTCTCTTAACATACTTCTTTTTTTAAGTACACTTTTCTTTAGCTTCTTGTTCTTCTTCTCTTTGTAGCGTTCTTCTTTCTTCTCCTAACTTTCTTCTTCTTCTTCTTCTTCTTCTTCTTCTTCTTCTTCTTCTTCTTCTTCTCTCCTCCTCCTCCTCCTTTTCCTCCTCCTAACATAATTCTTCTTTTTTTTAACATCTTTTTTTCTTCTTCTAACATTCTTCTTCTTCTTCTTCTTCATCTTCATCTTCATCTTCTTCTTCTAACATTCTTATTCTTCTTTTTCTCCTTCTAACATTCTTCCTCTTCTTCTTCTTCTTCTTCTTCTTCTTCTTCTTCTCCTCCTCCTCCTCCTCCTAACATACTTCTTTTTTTAACGTTCTTCTTTTTCTCCTTCTAACATTCTTCTTCTTCTTCTTCTTCTTCTTCTTCTTCTTCTTCTTCTTCTTCTTCTTTTAACTTTTCTTCTAACATTTCTCTCATTCTTTTCAAAATTGTTCTACACTTTTTTTTCTTATTTTTCATCTGTCTCTCCTATATTTCTCTCTCTCCTTTTCTAGTCTCTCTCTATTTCCCTTTCTCTCTCTCTCCCCCCTCTCTCTCTCTCTCTCTCTCTCTCTCTCTCTTGCAGTTTGTTCTTGTTTTTCCTATTTATCTAGGTGATGTTTGAAACAGTTACTAGTGCGCTTTTCTTTGAAAAACCAGATGATGGAGACACAATTGAAAAAACTGTTTTTGAATGATCTCTATTCAGTGCTGAGAAGAAAAGAAAAGAAAATGTCGGCTAACAATGTACGCGTGAAATATTGCATGTTGTTCCTTTTCAAATTGGTTAAGTCAGTATGAAATCAAAGAGGAATGTTAGTCCATGGAAACGGTTGTAAGCAGTGAAATGTCTTGAAATTCAAAAAATGTGAGTTTGTCAAAAAGGAAATCATGTAGCAGTAGGTCACAAGAATTTGAATTCTTTGGGATGATGATTTCACTCAGTCAGTATAGAAATTGGCTGAAAAAATGTCTTCTTCATCAGTTGTACATCCTTTGTAAAATATGGAGAAGAAAATTAGTTCCACATAGATTGTCAGAATGGAAGAGAGTCTATCACCATCGACATTTCAATTCTTATCAAATATTTTTCTTTAATTCTTTTCTATGGAATATTATCTCTAAAGATGAAAATCCAGTTCATTGCAATAATCTGAAACATTGGAAATCATGTGTGTATAAAATAAAACCTATAGCATCAATGGTAAAAATTGAAATCTTTTTAAAAGAAGTTATTGCCCTGTTGTGTTTGGTTGAATATTAAAGGTATAATATATTACAAACTGCTAAAACCTCGTAAAACGATTCCTGAAGAACATTATAGTTGTTAGCTTTGAGGATTGAATGGTGCAATTGAAGAAAACAAAAGGCCATTTACAGGAGAGAGAAGGTGGCGCATCATCTTGTTTCATGACAACGGTTTTCATTGGGATGAGCGTTGCCATGGTTGCTCCATAAAAAAATTAAGATGGCAACTTATTTATGCGGCATATTCAACAGACTTAGCGCAATCGGATAATCATTTCTTGCAATCAGTGCAGCATTCTTATTAGTCCCAAAATTTTAAAATGACTCTCATGTTTAAAATTTCATTGAAAATTTTATTATGTAGCTATGAAATCTTCCATGTATTAATTTCATCTCTTCTTATTAATAACTGCACTGTTTCTTTCTAGGGACGAAGATGGGCTGACATTTTTCATAGGCTGACTATGAAGGAGGGGTGCTAGATCTGTGAAACATTGCCTGCATTAATTTAATCTCTTCTTATTAATTAATAACTTATTTTTAAGCAATTCACCCCAAGCAAGGCATGAGTGCCACTAGCATGCAAGGGGTTACAGAGAGTAAGAGTAAAGAGGCGTGTTTAAGAAAAGGATATAAAGAAGGACGTCTATTGGCATTACATTTGAATATTTGAAAATTATAGTTATAAAGGAAGCAAGTAAGAGGAAGGGAGTTTCACTGTTGGGAAGTGCGAGAGAAGCTGTTGGAGTAGAAGAGGCGGTTACATTTAACTGTTTCGACAGTGAAAGGGTGGGACCGAAATGCCAACCTAGTATCACGCTTAAATTCATGCAGTTGGGGTACCAGTGAAAGTTGCTCCTCAAAGCAACTGCTATGAAAATTTTTGTAGAAAAGACAGAGAGAAGCCACATCATGTCTGTGAGGAAGTGGCTGTAGACAAGATATCAGATCAGGACTTATCACTTTGCATATCTGTCTTTGGATTTTATCGAGGACTTCAAGATGTCAGCAGAGGCACCAGACCGTATATGGCAACATTATTCAATGCAAGGACGATTGGTTGATTTGTAGATTTGAAGGATGGACTCAGACTAGAAAAACCTTCTGACGCGACACAGAGAACCAATTTTCCTTGAAGTAGATGACTGCATTTTTTCTTTTGAGGTAATCTGTCATCTAACGATTCAAAGAAGACTGTTAATCGTGTTCGTGAAAAATGTCATCAACAGCAGATGTCACCATCACTGTTTTTTTTTTTCTTGTTAGGGAACAGATGAGAATCAGATGGGGAAGGGTCAAATCGGGAGAATAGGGTCGGTGATCAAGCAGTTCAAAGCCACTGTCACACATAGCAGTCATTAAAACCAAGGACTTGTGTTTTAAAGCAAGATGAAACAAGACCTCTTCCATAAGTTTCCCTGAGGTTTGGTTTGGATATACTTTCATAACTGCCTCAACAACTGACATCCGACAGTATAAAGGGCACTGTTCATCCTGTTCCTCAAAAAAGACAACGCCAGCAGATATGATATCACTATGATACTGGTTCCCAGCCAAATGTTTTTTTCATGTTGGAGAACAGATAGTAACCAAGTAGAGTGGGTGATCAACCATTTCAAAGCCACAGTCATGCAAGGCAGCTATTGATACCAAGGAGTTGTGTGTGGGAGCACTGTCACGGCGAAACAAAACATCTTTCGTCAGTTTTCCAGTCCATTTGAAGGACAGACTCAGACGAGAAAAACATTCTGACGCGACACAGCGAATCAATTTTCCTTGAAGTAGATGACTGCATTTTTTCTTTCGAGGTAATCTGACATTTCACTGTTTAAAGGAGACTGTTCATCCTGTTGGTCAAAAAAGTCATCAACAGCAGATATGACGTCATCATCACTGCATTACTGGTTACTAGTCAAGTGGGGTTTTTTTTCGTGTCGGAGAACAGATTATAGTGAGATGGAAACAAATTAAGAGAATTGGATGGTTGATCAACCTGTTCAAAGACACGGTCACAAAAAATAGTCTTTGAAAACCACAGAATTGTGTGCAAGAGAATTCTCCTTTTGAAACAAGACCGCTTTCATCACTTTCCCTAGGCATGTGGTCTTGATAGCCTTACTGCTTAATCATGTTGGCATAGTACTCTCCATTGATGGCGGGACCATTTTGAACATTGTCAATAAACAAAATGCCTTTTGCATAGAAAACTACGGCCATCAAGTTCCTTGCAAAGGAAATGACCTTGGATCTCTTTGAAGAAAGTGTCGAGGGGTGTTTCTACTTCATAAATTATCTATTTGTCTCTGGCTCAAAGTAATGATTCCAAAAGTCAGCCTGGCTTAAGAAACGTGCAAGAAAATGTGCAGCTGGATCTCCCTCAAACAATATTTCAGTTTAGTCCCCTTTGAAGTCCATGCACTTTCATCAGTGTTGCAGTACTTGTATCCAATTGGTGAAGAAGTTGGTCAAAAAGGTCATCAGCAGCAGATATGATGTCACCATCTCTTCGATACTGTTCCCCAGACAAGAATAGGGTGGGGGATCAACCAGTTCAAAGTGACACTCATGTATAGCAGCCATTCTAACCAAAGAATTATGTGCTGGAGCATTGTCCTTATTAAACATAACTCCCTTTCATCAGTTTCCCTGGGCATTTTTAAGGTTTATTTTTCAACAGAGTTCCTCTTGCGTTTTACATACTTGGACCCCATTGGTGAAGCAGCTTTCACACTGTTAATCAAAAAATGTCATCAGCAGCAGTTATGACGTCATCATCACTGCGCTTCTGGTTCGCAGCCAAGGGTTTTTTTTCGTGTCGGGGAACAGATGATAGTAGATGGAAACAAATCAAGAGAATTGGAAGATTGATCAACCAGTTCAAAGACACGTTCACAAAAAATAGTCTTTGTAGCACTCATGTACTGCAGCCATTCAAACCAAGGACTTGTGCGCTGGAGCATTGTCCTTATTAAATATAACTCCCTTTCGTCTGTTTTCATTTTCGGTCTTGACAGCTTTTCGTAACTGTCTCAGCAAGATGGCATAGGAATCTCTATTGATGATGTGACCCCTTTTGAAGATAATCAATAAAAACAATGCCTTGAGGCCATCAACTTCCCTGTAGATGAAATGAGATTGACATTTTTTTTTTGGTGCAGGTCAAGAGATGTGTTCCCACTGCATGATTTATCTCTCTGTCTCTGGCTGAATGTAATGAACTCAATGCTCATCTTGAATTAGGAAACATTCAAGGAAAGCAGCTTGATCTGTCTCAGTGTTAGATTTTTCCGTCATGTGATCAGCCTGGTGCGCTTTTGATCAGGTGTCAGAAGACGTGTCACCCACCGAGCGGAAACCTTCGTCATGCCAAGTTCATTGTGCAGAATATTCTCAACTCTCTCACGAAACTTGAGAATATTCACTAATAGCATTGACTATTTGATTTATAGTCAATCGTCTGTCATCCATGACGATGTAGCGAATACAATCACTGTTTTCTTCGGTGCTCGTCGTTACAAGGTGTCTAGATTTTAGGTCAACATCAAAACTCTCCCATACCCTTCTAAACTGAGCTGCCCACTTTTGAACTGTTTATAAATTGGAGCATCATCCCCTAATGTAACAATCATGTCAGTATGAATATCCTTGAGGGCTAAACCCTTTTTCTGCAGGTACTTGCTAACACCTCGATGACATATTTTTGTCCATTTCCAAGAGTGTTCGTGGCTAATTATTTGTGAAGTCTTCTTTGAACGTTCAGGTGTCATGTTACCTGGAAGAAACAATACATTTATTGATAAGAAGAGTTTTAAATTAATATATGCAGGATTTCGCAACTCTAACATCATTCGTTCCTAGTCAGCCTATGAACTTTTCAGCCCACACTATCTGTCTATATTTCTTAGATGAGGTATTATGTACACTATTCATATTATTCGGACTGTTGTCCTCATCTTTGTCGCCATATTTATTACAACGTCTCGGCCTTTGTATGCTCCGCCCTTCTTCAGGTGGTTAGAATGTCGAACTGAACCCTTTATTTCGCTCACTGAGGTAGACTGTTCTAGTTCCACGTGCCATGTTTAATGGGTGTCAGTTATCAGTTATCTCCTGTTAATTCCCCTCTCCAACTTCTCAACTGCCTTAACCGGATATTAAACTCACACCCTTTGGGTCCTGTCACTAGATCTAACTAACGCCTTTATCCACTGTGGCATGTGTCCTTGAGAAACAATGCAGTTATTAATAAAAAGAGTCGAAATTAATGTATGTGGGATTTCACAACTCTAGCATCACACCTTCATAATCGGCCGATGAACTTTTCAGGCTCCACCTTGTAGAAGACAGAATCGTTTTGTCAAGATGGAATTCGCAAACTTCCGGGACGTTGGCGTAAGGTCATAGAAAGTTTAAAAGAATATATTGTAATAAATATATCTTTGTTGTGCCGAAAACTTTTCAGTACTCACTCGTGTAAGTTATTAACTAATTTTAATACAAATAAACAATATAAATTTCTTTTAAAAACATTTTATTTCAGTCAGTTCTCCGCGCTGTTTATGCTTCTACTTTAGATTGTTCATTGTACCTGCCGATAATTTAAAAAAAACACACACACACACAAGCATCAATATATGGAATGAGGAGGAAATGTAGATGGTTTGCTACTATTTTAGTGGCATGGCGAGTCCTAGCTGTGAAGGTTTGAACTGGTGGAACCAAGGAATGCAGTTCGTTCGAGTACTTTCCATCGAAGTAGCGATAGAAACTTGCGAGACGCTTGCCTTATCCCGCCTGTTGGAGAGACGTTGAAGGGTGGAAAATAATTCGTTACCCACAAGAGCTCTGAAAGACTTTTGGACTCAAATATTATATCTATAATATATGTGTAATGAATGTGGTTACGTCTAGCTCAAAAGTCAGTCGTTCACCTCCTGACCGGCTGTTCGGTTGAACTCTCTGCCTTCGGGCGGGGATGAACCCGAACGAGGCTACGCCGGAAGGGCGAGTCTCTCGGGGGGAGGTAAACCGACCCTGAAGCCGTTTACGGGTTCAATGGGGCATTTGGTCGACCTACGGGCTCGGAGATCCCACGTTAAACCGTCACGCAGTGCCACATGACGCCCCGTGGTAAGACTGAATATCGTCTACCTCAAAGTCATCAAGACGCCACTAGAGAGAAAGTCATTGACTACATCGTTGCCACGTCTGCGCAAAATGAATGCAAAACCATTTTCTTCTTTATGTGCCGTGTCCTCTCAGGACATAGGCGATCATGGCTCTCCATAACTTCCTGTCCCTTATACCTTTTAATAAACTATGTCTTTGTTATTTCTACTAATCCCTGTTCTGCCAAACATTTACTCAATCTCATTGAGTATGTCGTGCGTTGGTTTCCTCTACCCCTCTTGCCTTTAATCTGTCTCGTGGGTATCAATTTTTCCAAGCCCTCCATCCTCATTATTTGCCTCAGAACTCCCAACTGTATCTTCCTGTATTAATTTTTGCTTCCATTTTCTCCAAAACATCGTCGTTATTCAAATGTTTGGTCCACGATATCCTCAGCATCCTTCTGTATAACGACATTTTTGTTGCTTCAAGTCACATCATCATCTTTGATGAGATCATCCAGCACATAGTTCCATATAGAAGTAGATTTCGTAGCGAAATTATCATATTTCCTCGTATGCTGCTTAGCTTTTTAAATTCTTCCTTAACTATCCCAATACGACTTCGGATTTCAGTGCCACTCTTTAAGACCTTTAGGAGTAAAAGGACAAACTAGTCGTCTTATATTTCTGCGATAGCATTAGTCGAAGTCAATTTGCAGCCGGTATGTATGAAATGGATTCTCTCGTCGATTTCGATGTATAAGAATCCAATATATCTTCAATCTGTCTAGTACCACTCGTCTCTGTCGGCGAACTTTTTTATTTAATCTGTTCAGTCTTTCACTCGTCCCTGTCGACGAACCACTTTCATTAATCTCTTCAGTCTTTCACTCGTCCCTGTCGACGAACCACTTTCATTAATCTCTTCAGTCTTTCACTCGTCTCTGTCGACGAACCACTTTCATTAATCTCTTCAGTCTTTCACTCGTCTCCGTCGCCGAACCACTTTCATTAATCTCTTCAGTCTTTCACTCGTCTCTGTCGGCGAACCACTTTCTTTAATCTCTTCAGTTCTTTTCATTCCGTTTCTTTAATCTCTTCAGTCTTTCCTCGTCTCCGTCGCCGAACCACTTTCATTAATCTCTTCAGTCTTTCACTCGTCTCTGTCGGCGAACCACTTTCATTAATCTCTTCAGTCTTTCACTCGTCTCTGTCGGCGAACCACTTGCTTTAATCTCTTCAGTCTTTCACTCGTCTCCGTCGGAGAACCACTTTCTTTAATCTCTTCAGTCTTTCACTAAATGTTAATGGCATTATTAGCCGTTTCCCTATAAGGAAATATTCGGGTTTCATTGAAAGAGCAGCCAGAGCTGCTTTCGTTTGGAGTTTATAAAATCTTTCTCTCAAAACTAATTTTTAGGAAAATGTTTCTCAAGTCCAGTAACTGTTATCGATCTTTCCAGTATTGATACGATGTTTTCTTAACATTTTCTTTGGAGTTGTGTGGAATGCTGACATCTTTATTATATTATTTCCTGCTCTCCGTCACATTTGATATCCATTTTAATTGTTACACTTGTTGAAAGTCCTAAACTGATGTTGTTTCTGTTATTTGACACTGTTCTTTATGATTCTGTAGCACGAGACCACAAGGTCCGTAGAAGTGTTGTCTTCGCCAAGATCCACAGGCATTTTAACCATTGAACTTAGAACGCGTTTATATACAGATTTAGATATTTTGGAACAGGTCTGGTGCCAGATTAATGTTTAGGTTTTGTGGTCCTATTGTGGGTTATCGGTTATAGTGGAGTATGAGTGTGGAAACAAATTAGTTTGATTTGGCCTTGTTAGTTAGATAGCCCAACATAAGAGGGGTATAAAACAAGAAAATCGAATTGTAAAGTGAAACAAATTTATATACATATAAATCAACTAAAGTCTTTTCAAATTAAATTAATGTATTTTGGTTAATACAAGGGTATGTCTTTGAAGTAATCGCCCAGTCTTAAAATGTTCCGTTCTTTTATCAAGTATAAAAGAGGTAAGGGAGAAAAGTAGAGATAATAATAACGATCGATTGACGCTTGTCAAGGGACGTGTTAATACGCTCGTCTCCTTCTCTCTGGTGACAGGCGAAGTTGCCCGTCTTTTATTTTTGTTTGTGGGACTTGAAAAGGTCATTTGGGAATTCACTGCTGGATATGATTCGAGCCTTTCCATTGGACGACGATCAAACTTCGCGTCGGCTCGCGAAAATGTCCGTAAAAGAATATGTTTCTGAGAACTGAAGATTATTTGAATTTTGTTTTTAAATATTTTCTAGTTTTCTATTGGCCGAAAAACATTTCGCATCAAGGTGTGAAATTTCACGTGTTTTGTTTTGGATTCGCTTTTGCGTGTGTATTAAGTTTGTAAATTCGAGTCTTTTTAATTTCTAACAAAATCAATGAGTCAGTGCTTAGCATTTGAATTTTAATTCTAGATCATGTTTTGTTCACTACAGGCCTCAAGACACTCACAAACAGACATATCTCAACTGGATCCATTATGGTAAAGTATTAATAAACATTATATTAACTATTAACAAATATTTACTAAGGTTGGGTTAGTTTGGCAAATTGACCCAGTGTGGGTGGATGTCATTATAATCTGTAGATTTGCTCGCGATTATTCTAAGCCACTTCTCTTCCCATGTCTTTCTCATTCTATCTCTCCCAATATAGAATCAATATTTCTTCTCCTTATCCCTCGTACTTCTCTCTCTCTCTCGTTATCTACATCTTGTCTCTCTCTCTATCTGCATTATCTACATCTTGTCTCCCCATTCTCGTCGTCATCTCTCTCTCTCTCTCTCTCTCTCGCGTTATCTTTTAGCGGTTCTCTCTTAACCGTCTCTAAATCAGTCGTACCATTTTGTAGTCAGATTAAAGTCATAGGAACTAGACCGTGTCTGCAAACACTCTAATCCCGACATTCCTCTTAACAAAACCATTTGCACAGCCCTTACCCCCAATACCATTTCAACTCCATTCCATTCACCTTATCCCGGACACTGTCACATACATTACCTTTTTTTTCTTCTGCTTCACCTCAATTTCTTCTTCTGCATTCTCTTTTCCATTTCCATTCTCTCTTTCGATTGTTTCATTCTCCCCACTACCTTTTCTCTTTAGTCTTTCTCTCTCACCGCCTCTTCTCTAAAAATTTCTTTCTTTTTTTTTCTCTCTGCTTCTTCCACAAATAAAAAGAAAATTAACAATAAAACAAGACAATATGACCGAGAATCACAAAAATCATATAATACGAAAGGAAAAGCAAGCTGATCGATTAGCATGGAAACCGTGAACCTCGATTGATGGATGAGAGGTGGGGATGACGAGTTGAAAGCCTGGATCCTAGGAACGGAGGAGCACGCATATCCGGTGGCCATGTTGGTCACGTGACGACCATCACTTGAATAAAAGCCGTAGGCGAAACTGGACGCAGATATTGAGCGATATCAAAATGAATAGCGGCCTGGATCTCTTGTCAATTAACGTGTGTGTGTGTGTTATAAAATATTTGAAACCGCGATATTTATGTCATCATTTTGGTAGTATATAGACGCTCTCTCTTAGAGAGACTTACTGTATGATAAAACCATTTTAGTAGCAGAAATGTCGGTGCTCCAAATCTTAAATTGCCCTACAGTTTCGTTTTTTTTGACAATTATATTGAACACTCGCTAAATTCAGCCGTTCTTTTTTTTTTTTTTTTTTTTTTTTGGCAAATTTGAATTTGTAAAGTATCTTGGAACGGTCATCGGATATATATGCACTTTGAGAAATCAATTTAAATTCTTATTTTCCCTCTTCTGAAAAGATTCCAACATTCACATGCATGCCCTTGGTGTTTACCCCCGGGATTATCTTCTAATGGGGAAAAGAATTGCCACTTGAATCTCCAGATGACTCTTTCATGTTTTTTTTTTTTCGACCTTCATTATTAAATTCTGTTAGCCATCTCGTTTTCCTTTTCGCTCCCCCTCTTCACAGGACTGCAGGATATTAGACTTAATCTCTAGTAGTATAGAAACAGCACTCTCTCTCCATTCATGTGCGAAGATCTTTGTGTTCCTTGATTTTAATGCTCATCACAACACGTGACTTAAACATTCTAATGTTACCGATGTTAGCAGTACTCAGACTTTTAATTTTTCTCTTACTCAAATCAAGGATTTTTCTATTTGTTTCCCTTGCAAATCCAAACAACAAGCTTCTCTACTTGATTTTATTACCTCCTCGCCTCGCTTTTACCAAGCTTCACAACATTGTCCTCTTGGAAAGTCGGATCATTCTGTAGTATCTATTGTTATTTCATTCCATTCATATATTAAACAGAAACCTTCTATTCATAAAACCTCTTTCCGGTACCAGCATGCTGATTGGGGCTCAATCTGTGACTTTCTTCAAGACGCCCCTTGGACTGACATTTTTAACCTTCAAATTAAGAATTGCGCCACTGAGTTTTCCTTTTGGCTCAATGTCAGCATGAATGCTTTCAATCCTTCTCAGAATAACCAGGTGAAACCTCAGTCTTCTTCATCGTTCACGCCAGCATGTTCTGCCGCTATAGTACAGAGGAACCACTATTTCCAGCTATTCCAGCGTGACAGCTCCAATCACAACGGGCGGGTTTCACATAATAAATGTAAACATGTTCTCGAAGTAGCCAAGTCTCTTTTACTTTTGAGAAAATGAGGCACCGTATTGTATCTAACAAATTTGGCTCTAACGATAACTGTAATAGTGTATTAAATAAGAGTAAGTCTTCTATTCCTCTTCTGATTAACCAATTTGAGGTGTTAACATCTGCTGTTGATAAAGCTGAATGTAAGTTTTCCTTGAATTCTACTTTTGACTCATCTGGAGTATCCTTGCTTAACTTTTCACTTACAACTGAATCTTCTAGGTTTTCTGTTATCATCTCTAATCTGGATCCCCACAAAGCATGTCGACCTAATGGTATGCCTGTAATAGTTATTAAGAAGTGTGCTTCTAAAATGGCCCCTATTCTCTCTAAACTCTACTATTGACTCATCTGGAGTATCCTTGCCTAACTTTGTCACTTAGAACTGAGTGTCTGTTGTGTGATAGGTATATAAGCCCTTCTATGTTTTTCTGTTATCATCTCTAATCTGGATCCCCACAAAGCATATCGACCTGATTGTATCCTTGTAATAGTCAGTAAGAATGTGCTTCTGAAATGGCTCTTGGTCCGTCTAAACTGTACAATAAATACCTGGCTGCCTCTTGCTTTTCTGCTTGTCGTAAATCCTCATTTGTTGTTCCGGTTTTTAAAGACTCAAGTGAACCGTCTGACCCTTCCAAATATCAGCCTATTAGATTTCTAAACTCTTTTTGTAAAATTATTACAGGCCCTTACCAATGCTGAATTGGCTAAGCATCTCACAACTCAGGGACTTTTTTCAAACAAGAAAAATTTGGCTTTAACGATAACTGTAATAGTGTATTAAATAAGAGTAAGTCTTCTATTCCTCTTCTCATTAAGCAATTTGAGGTGTTAACATCTGCTGCTGATAAAGTGGAATGTAAATTCTCATTGAATTCAACTCTTGATTCCTCTTGAATCCTCATCTGTTGTTTCGGTCTTTAATAACTCAGCTGAACCCCCCGACCCTTCCAAATATCAGCCTATAAACCTTTTACTATGTCTTGGTAAACTAATCAATGTTGAAATAGTTAAGATTTTATAAGAATAATGAAGATCGGGTTGTCGATTTGGATATCTCGAAAGTGTTCGACAAAGTCCGGTATACTGCTCTTCTTCACAAGTTGAAAAGTTATGGTGTCTCCAGACAAATTTTTGAACTGATCCCGCCTTTCTTATCAAATCGTGAAATGAAAATTATCCTGAATGGCCATTCTTCTAGATCCCATTCTACTAATGCAGGGGTCGGCCAGGGATCCATACTTGGTCCTACTTTGTTTTTAATTTTCATTAATGACCTTCCCGATAAAATCAGCTCTCAATTTGGTATCTACGCTTATGACACAACAATTTACTCCTGTCTCGATAGTAAATCTGATCAGTTCGATAAGATCAAAATGGCGGCTGATGCCAAAAACGACCTTCAGTCTGTTGTTGACTGTGATAAAGGGTTATTTTTAACGCCTCCAAAACTAAGCTGCTCACAGGAGACTCTTTTCTGCCTTCCATCAGCATGGCTGATGCTAACCTCCAGGAGATTGACTCGTTGGGCTAACGTTCTCGGTTGGCATAAAATTGAAAGACTATATTGAATTCATTGCTAGGTCGCCTGCTAAAAAAAAAGTTGGTTCATTGTGTCGTGCTAGACTTTTTTTATTTCCAGAATCTATCTTGCATATCTATAAGTCTACCATTCGTCCACGCCTAGATTATTGTTGCTATATATGGTCCGGTGCCTCTGCTATATATCTAGAGCTCTTTGATAAAATCCCCAAAAGAATCAGCAATATCATTGGTCCTGATCTTGCATCTCGGCTTCAGTGACTTACCCTCCGCCATAAATTTGCCTCCCTGTGCCTTAAATACTTTCATCATATTTGTTTGGATGAAATTTTCGCTATGGGACGTAGACTTTATGAATATAAGCTCAGTACTACATTAGCGATGAGGTCTCATCAATTTACATTGACCTGGCTAGATGTTACCGAAGTTTATTTTCTCGCGCTTCTCGCTTGTGGAACTTCCTTCCGGTTCAATGATTTCCGGTCAACTTTAAACAGCAAAAATTTAAACGCAATGCCAATGGCTATCAACCGCCCTCCTGGATACTTTTCTTCAGTACTCGCTCCTTAGTGGTGTCCTTGATTTCTAATTCTTCAACACCCAGTAACACCCCTTGTGTTCAAATGGTTTTCATACATATATATGTTTAAAAAAACATGCTTTGTGGTGCTGCACCAATCCCAATAAGCGTAACACATGACGTCACCGTCCCCAAAATACCAGCATATAGATAAAGGAATTTTGCCTAGCATTCAAACAACACAGGGTTCTTGAAAATGACTTTGAAAGTCGAAGTTACATGAACAAATAACAAAACAGAAATTAACTTAGAACAGTTTATCCACAATTTCGATCCCAATACAGAATACATTGGAAAATTGAAAAATAAAATATAATATTAAACAGACAGACCTTGTTGGTACTTTTTAATCAAAACTTTTTGACTGAATACTAAATATACTTATCAATACACACACACACACACACACACACACACACACACACACATATATATATATATATATATATATATATATATATATATATATATATATATATATATATATATTATGAAAACGGGAGACTATTAGTATAGTATATATTGTATCGGTTTTAACGAAATAAAATCAATTTATTTGCTTTATTACATTGATCTCTCTGGATCTATATCCTCTTTGGAATTATCCATACGGATTACCAAATAATATATATATATATATATATATGTGTGTGTGTGTGTGTGTGTGTGTGTGTGTGTGTGTGTGTGTGTGTGTGCTTATTTTAACTATTATTTACAGATACATATAATTACATACGAATCCACCTCTTACTCGATCTACCGGTTTGTCTGTATGTGTGAGTGTATATGCTTTGTGTGTGTGTGTGTGTGTGTGACATAATAGGCGTTCTCTCTGCCGTTTGTGACATTAATTGACTTTATTTAATGATGCTCTTTTCCTTTGAAGCCACTGCATTAGAATATTTTTTAATGTTATTTAAGTATTTCCCTAAAAGCACCATATTTAAATATTTCATCTACCAAATTATGTTTAAAAAAACTACTTAAATTTAAGAGGTAAAATGCCTGCAGTCATAAACATATTTATAATTCTTTTTGTTGGTCGACTGATACACACAGATCAATCATAAAATTAAATTTCCACATCGAACAAACAATCGATAACCCTAAATATATTTATATTTCTCTCAGGATTCAACTGTTGAACAGAAAGCACTCACACACACACACACACACACACACACATATATATATATATATATATATATATATATATATATATATATTAAAAATATACATATCTTATATTAATTGCACAACTCCGAGTTTCATGCCGAATGAATTTTCAAGTGATGGAAATATATTTATTTTTATTTATATAACTAAAGAATATTTTTTATTTATATAACTAAAGAATATAAATAAAAATAAATACATTTTCAACACTTGAAAATTGCTTCGGTGCAATTAATGTAAGATATTATGTATATTTCTTAAGATATATGTTAAATAGCTCAGTTGCTTAACACTGAGCACTGTTTTTTTCTTATATGATAGGGTATTTATATTAGTATACGATCCCCCGTATACCACCTATATCTACCCATTCGGTTATATATATATATATATATATATATATATATATATATATATATATATATATATATATATATATATATATATCAAATCCTCCCAATAATTACTGTTTGTCTTTATCATCCTTGAACCGGCTTCTAACGCTACAGTAGGTAGCGGCTTGGTGAGAGTAGTCGTGGCTCAGGGGCACAGTCCTGGTAATAGTGAATCTCAGTCGAGTTCCGCCACGGAATATGTGAGCAGGCGGCGCTTTGTCGAGTCTGGTTTGCAATCTCTTCGTCACCGAGGCCCACTTGGAACAGTTGGTATGATGTTCGCTTGAGAACCCAACTGTCAGGGTTTCAATTCTCGGTAGTGGATGCGCACTGCTGATGAGTCCCAAATATAGGACGAAACGGACGTCCAGTGCTTTCAGCATTCTGTGGAGGTTTCTATCAGACTCGATGAATTACTCATATATATATATATATATAAATATATATATATATATATATGTATAAATGCCTGGTTTAAATACACAAATCAGAGTTTTTATTTTAAAACTGACATTGCCCAAATGATATTGATAAAATTTTCAGGATATGTTTTTTATGAGAAATACGTTATATCATTATTTAAGAGGCATTTGTTTTGCAGATATCATGATTTATTAGGCAAAGTCCAACATAAACCTCTTTCCGGTACCAGCATGCTTGTGACTTTCTTCAAGACGCTTCCTCGACTGACATTTTTGACCTTCAAATTAAGAATTGCGCAACTGAGTTTTCCTGTTGAAAATACCAGATGAACCCACAATCTTATCCATTGTTCACACCAGCATGCTCTGCCGCTATAGCGCAGAGGAACCAGTTTTCCCGGCTATACCAGCGTGACAGCTCCCAACACAACAGACATCTATTCGGGGTTGTACGTAAAAAATGTAAATATAAAATGTATTTATTAATAAATAAATCCAAAAGTTACAGACCAGAGAAATATTTATATAGTTAAAACTATCCATCTTTCCTGAATAAATTATTTTACATCATCATCATTATTATTATTATTATTTTTATTTTCTTTGATTTCTGGCGTTTGCCCAGGGACCTAAGGTTAGAAATGGCGTCATGACACTTTCCACTGACAAAAAAGGTTACATAGATAAAGCCCTTCGTAAAGTGTGGGCTGTACTTGTCAGAACAAATTTTTGTATCTCCTTGAGGCATGGACTTCCAGGAATCCCTTCAATTAGTCTACTGCAATCTTTTCCAACCAGTCCT
Source organism: Acanthosepion pharaonis (assembly GCA_903632075.3). NCBI lineage: Eukaryota > Metazoa > Mollusca > Cephalopoda > Sepiida > Sepiidae > Acanthosepion > Acanthosepion pharaonis. The sequence continues at coordinate 617,926 of CAHIKZ030000443.1, forward strand.
AGGGCTCCAACTACAACAGGGATTGTTGATGTTCCCATATGCCACATTTTCGAGATTTCTATTTCAACTTCCTTGTATTTTGACAACTTTTGAATATCTTCAAAGATACATTGCAGTCAGCAGGGACTGCCATATCAATAAGGAGGCACCGTTTTGTTTGTGGTCTTTAATAACAATATCTGGGCGGTTGGCCTTGATTGTTCTGTCAGTGTGTATTGTGTAGTCTTATAGAATTGTAACAGGTCCTATCTCCGTAACCGGGTCTGGGTGGTGTTCATACCAGTTTCTTTCAGTTTCCTTCCCGTAGAAATTGCAGATTTTCCAGTGCAGATATTGGCCCACTATGTCATGTCGGGTTTTATACTCAGTGGGTGCCAATATCGTGCAACCTGATACAAGATGATCAATTGTTTCTGGATATTTATCACAGAATCTGCATTTTGGGCTGACACAATATTTTAGTATATGTGCTTGATAATTCCTAGTTAGCAAGCATTGGTCCTGCACAGCAAGGATAAAACCTTCAGTTTCCGCTTTCAACCCTGCACTACGTAGCCACTGATGGGTACGGGTTTTGTCTACGTCAGCTTGTTTGGTACGGGCAGAGTATTGGCCATGAAGCGGTTTATCTTGGCATCGCTTCTGTATCTGGTCCTTTGCATTCTTCTTTGCTGTCTTTTTAGGTATTTTGCAGTTTCAGCCGGTGTATTGTGCTGTACTTGCATCTCTACGCCCATTTGAAACTCCATTTTGAATTTGTTGGCTTCTTTTATTACGGAGTAGAGACGCTTACTACTTTCATGTTCCTTGATGCATACCATCATCCAGTCTTCTGTAGTTTCCAAATATCTTTGGAGGCCAATTGTTGTAGTTCATTATTATTATTATTATTATTTTACTAGGTAATATTGAGTACTTGATATTCTATAACCTTCGCCAATCTTTAATACTGCTTTAAAAAAAAAAAAAAACGTTAGTGACTCTTTAATCACACAACTACTTAACAGAGTATAACGTTTATCAAAAAAATAAAGAAATAATGTTTTGGGGGATCCCAAGACACCGGGCAGACTCGGAAGCAAATAAAGCTATAAAAGATACAATAGCAAAAACAAAAATACAGTATACCGATTATAAAGCAGTGGTGAATAGAATTATCTTTAAGAAGTAGCAAAATCATTGAGATAAATACACTAATAACAAACTACAAAACATAAAATCTACTATTGGAGAATGGAACACAAAACACAAGAATTGAAGAGAACAAATTGTGTTGACCCGCCTTCACATAGGCCACACCTACATCACCCACCATCATTTACTGGAGGGTACAGAATCCCCAATATGTAGTACATGGCAAAAAAAGATTGACAGTTAAACGTACACTGATTGGGTTTACAAACTTGAATCGAGCCCGGAAACAATATTACCAAACAAAATCTTTATGAAAATAAAACTATCTAGGATACTAGATTGTATAAAAGCAATTGAAATGCACTCAAAAGTACAAGTGGCCAAATACTACATATATATATATATATATATATATATATATATATATATATATATATATATATATATATATAACTATGAACTTAAAGAGCCAGGCAAACTTACCTAGGCTTCACCTACGCGTATTGTCAGGGTACGCTAGTCAAAGAGGTAACATTAAAACAAAATCTAAATAGCCTACAACATAAATACATGACCATGTGACCAAAACAAAAAAATCAATCTTAAGACAAGACTTAATGAGACATTAACTTACTATCAATTCCTTGAATAATAAGATCCTTATATTCGAGTTGTTGTCAGATGGAAGACATTTGCCAAGTACTTTTGACAATTTCAAATTCTCATTTGATCGATTTGATCCAAAATTCTAGCGTCGCGACATCCCACGCTTCAAAACGTATACTCAACTGTCAATAAATAGCATAATTTAAAAAAAAAACATCTGTCTGTCTACACATATTTCGTATTAGTGTTTGCCCATGTATGGAAAAATTGCGCCCTGATGGTGACAATTTGAAATTGTCGAATGTAGTTGACAAGTGCCTTCCATCTGACAACAACTCGAATTTAAGGATCTTATTATTCAAGTAATTGATAGTAATTAATATCTCATTAATCTTGTTAGAGAAGTGATTTCGCCATTAATCTTTGTATAAATTGTTTCCTTATGATATACATATATATATATATATATATATATATATATGAAAAAATCTTACTGTATGAGTGGAATATATATATATATATATATATATATATATATATATAATAATATATATTAAAGCTAATAACATACATTAACATTAAAGACGACTGACAAGTACCGCGGTTAAGCTTTTTATTTAATTTTATTGTGTTTGTATAAGTTTTTCTTCTTTTCTGGACATAAAGTGTATAAAAATTGTTAAATAAATCTTGTATAAAAGATGGGTTGCTGTGCAAATACACAATTATATTATTATCAATTATATATATATATATATATATATATAGTCATCCACAGACAGACTTTCGCTTTATCACAGCTCATTGATTGCTTCAAGCCGAGATTGAAACCCGACCGATTTAGCGTCAGGCAGATATTCTATCCCCAAGCTATTGTCACACGACATAGTGGAAAGGAAGTTTTAACATTTTTACTATGCGAAAGACGTCAGTAGCTAGGAGAGCTCGATACGAGTAGAAGAGCACTGCATTAACAGTAGCAGCCACTGTTTATAAAATCACCCCTTCCTCTCCGATGGCTCAATCTTATTTCGAGAGCATGTATACACTGAGGTCAACACCAAGCGGCATTCTTCATGCTACGTGTGTTGACATATATTTGAACACAATCTTCAGGCCATTTCTGTTTCCATATCGGAAATTAAAAACAAAAAGCAAATCACACCAAAAATATCATGGAAAACAAAGGAAAACGGCATCAGCCTATAACAATAAATTCAAAAACTATAAACTCTGTCTTCAGGAGAAAATAGCTGCAGTGTAACCCGGGTATAAGAGAGTTGTCGGGAGGGGAGAAGAAGTCTCTTATATCCGGGTTTCTCTTATATCCGAGTTTGGTCTATTTTATATACATTAACACAGGCTCTAATTTGGAACCTGAGAAAATCTCTCTTATATCCGGGTCTCTTATATCCGGGTTACACTGTATAATTATCTTACCAAACGAACACAAATTACAAAATAAACGAACAGAATTTATGCAGGCACGAAATCAAATTTTATCTACGTTACTTAAAAATCAAAAAATAAAAACGAACAGCTTGTAAAACCCTTTACATGAAAAATGCAAATATATTCACTATATACAACACATATAATATAACATAATTCAGCCAAATCCAATTCTTCTTCTATGCCTCTTGATTACTCTTGATTCCGCAACATCACCTCTCCAACGGACGCGGTTCCGGGCGATCCTCTTCAGCTCGGCCCATGTCGTGCCAGCTGCCTTTACCTCTGCATCAACACTTCTGCGACAATTCTGTTTTAGTCGACCCACTTTTCGCTTCCCCTGTGGATACCAGTCAAGGGCCTGTCTGCCTGCCTGCCTGGTGACACTAGAAGCAGGCTTGCGAAGCGTGTGACCGATCCATCCCCATTTCCGTTTCTTGATGTCAATCTCGATTGGGGCTTGTCTGGTCCTGTCCCACAGTTGGTCATTGGAGACGACTTCCGGAAATGTGATATTGAGGATGTTCTTGAGAATACTTTAAACTAAATAAAAAAATTACCAACCACCGGAAAATAAATAAATAAAATAAACAAAAGTTATAAAGAAATAAACAATTTGTGTAAATAATAAAAAAATTAACAAACTACGAATATACGCATAAACACAAGTAAATGTAATTATAATAATCAACAACAAATAATTAATTAATAAACAAATAATAATGAATTATAAGTTGACAATCAACACTTTACAATAGCTAAAAATAACCACATTCGGATCCACAATTATTTCCACTCTATAATGTAATCTCTATAATGATTTGAAATTTAATCGTTACCGCCCGCCCAATAGACCTTACTGCCCATAATGCAACATTGACCAGCATATATAAGTAGTCGAGCCAAACACATCATACATGGCCTGAAGATTGCAATCACGCGTGAAACAGACTGCACCGCTTCGTATTGAACTTTTATATTTACATACGCTCTATCTCTGCTATTGGTCAATTTTACTCACAAATATATTATATCTTAAAACTATATTTGTATAATATATATTGTTTTCATGTAGGTTCTAGTAAGACACAACACTTACCTCGACAGTCTCTGTCGAGTTAAGTGTCAATATATAGTCGTGATAGTAGTATTCAATACTCAACTGGACAAATCACTGCAATAGTACAATCTTCTTTCTTTCGAGGACTACTTATAATGAATGGATCAATCCATTCGTCATAGTAAGATGGGTAACTGGCTCTTACCACAACAAAAACATATATATACATATATATATAAACACACATACATCTATGTGTGCGTGAGTGTGTGGGTGTTATTATAATTCAGCATGATGCAAGCGTTGTCAAATTATATATAGACTTATAATTTTCGATGGCTGCATATTGCAAGTGAATGATTCTAAACGCTGTTGCACATGTGCAATACTTAAGAAGGGCACCTCCTAAATATTTCGCAAGGAATGGAAAAATGAAAGCAATAAGGAGGAGACACTTAATGTACATCCAGTGTTGATCCAGCCATAATGGCGCCAAAAAGAAGCGAAGCGAGAAAATGGCAGAACAGCCAAATTTGCTAGAAGCAGTCGACAAACTTCACAAAGCAAAGCAATATAAAAAAAATCACGAATCTATTGCCATCACCAGCCGAATGTTTTCAGATAGGACAGTTTGATAGAAGCTTTTTTGCAGAATGTTTCGTGATTTGAATTGCTAACTATCCACAAGTCGTTTTTCGATAGCAAATGAAGCGAGGCCATCTTAAGAGAGTTTAGCGAATGGCATTATGGCTGTGCTGACGTCGTTTGGACTCCTTTTCTTAATCGATTTTATTCACTTTTTTTTTTCTTATTGTATTCCTGTCTCTGAAACATTTCTTTTCTTTCTTTTCTTTTTCCGTGATCACATTTTTCTCTTTTTGTCTACTTTGCAAAATACTACACTTTTTATTAACCTCCTATTTGTGATTTGCGCCCTGTTATCAGACATTACAAATTTCAAAAATACAAAAAGAGATTTCGTACATTGATAAAACATTCAAAGACTTCTTTTCACACAAAGAAATTGTGGAATAATTTTCTTTACGATAAAAACCTAAATTAAAATTAACAGTTTGCCAAAGGAGAAAACGACTTCTCAGGGGAAAACATTGGCCGAAGATGTATTATAGAAATGCATTTTGTTATATAATTATATTGAAAAAGAATTATATAGAAATACATTTCTTTTTAACTAAAGGTTTTATTATTGCAATTAACTGAACGTAGATTTAACGAGAAAATGCATTGAAAATAGATTTTATTAACGTTTCAATTCGAAGAGTATCTATGCTAGGGATAGTTTTACCTACGGCTGCAAGTTGCTGCAAAACCAAAACATTAAGCTAAAAGCTAGAGTCATGAACTTAAATAAAGCTCGTCAGATCAAAACATTCATATGGATGTCATGCATGGCACAAAACACGTTCAGAAATATCTAAACTGTCAGCTGTATAGAACTGTTTTTATCAAATGGTTAAAATGGCTTCAAATGAAACTTGTGGGTCTTAACGAGAAATATCCATTTTGAGATTAGTGAACTGGCGCTACATAATCACAAATAAAGAACTGTAGTAAATAAAAGAAACCTCGTTATTTGAGGATTTGCAACAAAATTGATAAATTTTAAATCAGCAACCACAATGAGAGCACATATATCTTGGAAGACATTATCAAAGATATTGAGGTTCTACGCTACGCTTTGGAAAAAGAAAAAAGCAAATTTAATTGAAAAATTCTTTTTTAAGAGAAAGATTTTATAAATTTCAACAGAATTTAGATCTGGCTGCTCGGTCAATAAATGCCGAATGTTTCCTTATAAGGAAACGGCTAATATCACCATGCCCAGAGAGTGAAGAAAAGCGTAACTCGAGCAACACTGGCTGCTCGGTCAATAAATGCCGAATGTTTCCTTATAAGGAAACGGCTAATATAAACATGTCCATGTTCATAAAGAAATATATTTGCTAAAAGTTTTTTTGTTTTTTTTTAATCGGTGTCACCCCATTCAAGGCAGTAAAGCCACTAAGACACAAAGGGTTACAGGGTGTGGAAGAATTAGAAACAGAAACATTAATAATGAGCGGAAAGAGAAAAGTGTAATCAGGAGGATAGTAAGCAGCGATTGACGTTGCATTTAAATTTTGCACATTAAAGTTGGCTTGAAAACATGCAGCCTGAATGGAGATCCACATGCGAGAAGTGCGGGAAAATAAACTTTTAGCATAAAACTTATGGTTACATCTAGCCAGCTTAGCTGTAAAATGTTGAGATGTTGACGCCAGTCTAGTATCTAAATTTATTTTTTAATATATATTTATTAGAATTCGTCAATTCGATAAGCCAATTTTAACTGGGACATTGGTCATATCGCTGATTATTTTTATTGAAGAAATGATAGGGGATTTTAAAGGCTTTAGCGCGTGGGGTGAGGTTTTCGACCACACTCCATGTGACTGTCAGTCTAGTGATTTCATTACATTGATATCGCCCCGGGGGTAACAAATGCTTTTTGTGAGCCATTTTGAATTTAATTGGTATCCGGAATCTTTACATCAGTAGATATTGGTTGTGCTTGTTTTCCCGACCTCTTCCCTTTTTCGCGGTCTATTTTGAGAGACGCGAAATGTAAGTTTCTCGGTTGAACCAACAGACAGCGTCTTTGTTTCGGCATTTGACACTCATTCTTGGTGCAATAAACTCTAGAAAAAAGTTCAAGTCAAGAAAACCAAACACTTGAATCTTTTTTTTTTAATTATTTAGAGTCCAGAAGAAATTCGCTATTAATTGCATGAATGTCTCTGTTTAGACATCATAACGTAAATATTAACTCTTTGATTTCATAAGCGGCCTGTCGACTGAAACTACGGAAATTACTTTGCGTTTCGTTCGACATTTTAATCACCGGGATTTGTTTGACATGACATTTGGGTTATTGGATATTTCAATTTATTAGACTGACCACAAGTTACAAGGGCTTCTGTTTTAATTTTAGTCCAGAATGTTCTGTGGAAAAGCATAAACAGTAAGGGAATGTAACGAACACACAATTTGAATTCGAACTCGGCTCCCCGAGTTCGAATTCCGAGCGCATTGGTCGGGAAAAATACAACAAAGAAATTAGATTTCAACTATAATTTTAACAGGAAACGCCATAAAAATAAACGCACACACTCGTATAAAAGGCGATGTATTTACATTGAAAATTTAGAAGTTGTCGATGTCATAAATACTATTTGAGCTAGTCTAAAATTCTGAATTCGCTAATCAAATTTATTATAGTATTACAAAATATCAAATTGTTAAAACATATTTCCCCCGTCTGTTGCTCGAAGAAATATTATACACCCATGTCTTATCTTACCTATCCTGCTTAACACACCAGCTTACTAAAAATAAATATCTATATATATATATTTTACCAGTGTTCATATTGCGATTTTTGCCGTTATCATTGCATGTTTTTACCAGAGCTCATATTGCAATTTTTGTTGTTATTATCACTTTTCTCTGGCACTCCTTATTACGTTATTAGGTTTATAATAACCAGAAATTCATACACAGATGTCCTCAAGGACACATGGCACAGTGGATAAAGGCGTTGGTTAGACCTCTTCTGCTGTCTTGATCCTGATCCCCGTACTTTTCTATATCCTTTCCTCAAACACCCCCTCTTTTCTCTTACTCTCTGTAAGCCGTTATATGCTAGTAGCATTCCCGCCTTGCTTGGTGCGAAAAAAACCGCAGAAGTGTTACTCATCGCCAAATTTAGTCGAAGCACGGATCTAAATTCAAAGACATACATTGAAAGACGTGAGATTTTCAATGATTCTACAGTTTCCCGCCATTCCTGTTTGTCAGAAGAACAAAGAAAGAAGTTAGAATCGGAGATATGCAGTTAAGTGGAGTTTTATACGTGGAAATTTAGATATCAGCTTTCTCGTCTCCATATTTAACAAACTATTTGTCAATATTGGGTCGTGTCGCTGCTTAATGGCTACAAAATATGGCGTCGGCGTCTGTGATGTAAATGGGATTCTCTGTGTCGGTTTTCAGTTTTGTAAGTGATTCTACCTCTCTCAACACACACACACACATATATATATATATATATATATATATATATATATATATAGTATATTTTATTTTATATGCGCAGTACTTCGAGGAAAGCGCTCAATATCAGTAATAGAGCTAACATATTCAGTTGAATGGATATGAGTTTGTGACCCTGGGTTTCACGCTTTTGCGATCATCAGAGAAACTGGTTTAGTTTTTAAAAAATTGGATCTATTTATGCTTGTTTGTGTTTGTGCAAGTGGCTGATCTGAAAAGTGACAAGAACTCCCCACCACCACTTGTTTCTTCTTGAGAGAACATTCTCGACACCGAAATCGAATTAAAATTGCGTACATATGTATGCCTGAGCGCATGCATGTGTATCTGCGCCTGGCCTTGGATTGTTTATATAGGTGCATTTGTGTGAACTAAAATGCGTACAACTGCATGTGTGTATGTGTGTGTGTGTGTGCGTGTGAGAGAGAGAGAGAGAATGTCATCCCTAAAAGACACGGGGGGGAAATCCCCCCTCCCACCATCAAACATAGTCAAATAAGCATAAATAAATCCAATTTTAAAAAATCAGTTTGTCTTTTGATCGCAAAAGCGTGAAACCCAGGGTCACAAGCTAATATACATACAACTGAATATATGTGTGTTTGTGCGCACACGCGTGAGTGTGTTTGTGTATACGTGTGTGTATATGATATGCATATGTGTGTGTTCTCATGTAGGGTTAATAAATATACAGATTTCTCAGGAATCAACGAATTCTTTATACGACTCTATTTGCCATTACTCTTTAATTGTGAGACTTAAAAGAAATAGGTTCTTTGACATGGTTCGAACCTGCACCCCGTTTTGCTGGACAAGACATTTTTTCTTCCTACAAAATAGGATGCTGGTTCAAGCCCTGCTGGAGAGCATATTACCATTATTAAGTCTATCGATTGCGCAGACCGATGGAGGTAATTCACACTGTTTAAAAAAACAGTACGTCTACTCAAATATAGGGTAACCACAAAACAGCTTTCAGACAAGTAGAAAATGCATAAAGATGTATAATGATTCATTGGAAACGCATTTTAAAAATGATATACTGGAAGTCACTGGTAATATTCTTAAAACATAAAATGCACAATGAATGTATAAAGCCAGCTCTGATGTCTGGGTGCGAAGAATGGATATTTAAGAAAATCACTTAAAACCGATTTAGAAAGGCATAAAAGACCAACGTAAAAAGCAATACTTGGAATAATATTAGGTAATGGCATTTACGTGCTAATGGCATTGGGAAATACATGAATCCATCTCTTCTATCCCCCCCAGCCATGGGTAAATAACATGGCAGACTTGGTCCTATAGCCTTGAGTGTCAACTAATTCTAGGAGCAACTCTGAACTCAAAACCTTAAGTTCTTTGGCACTCTGTGAATCAACTCCCTGTATTCGACTCTTCACAAGCCTCCCTCACTATAATCAAATCATACGTGCGTGTGGCCTGGCTGTTGGTTCTAAGAACTCACCTTCTGGACCTGCATACGTTGAAAAACTATAAAAATATCCTTTATATATATATATATATATATATATATATATATAAAGGAAAATGTTTTAGCCGATACGTTTCGTTCAATGTAGACTTTTTCAAGGCAAAAAATGAAATGAATTTATTGAAACAAACTATAAACAACCAACAAAATGTCGTTTGCAACTAATTTAGAAACACTATTTGATATTCATTTGGTCAACTGAAAAATTATGTCACTTACTTTATGTTTGAAGAGAGTATTTTCACGTGTAGAAATATTGTTTGTATTGTTGTGTTGACGGATTCAAACGTTTTCTTTGGATTTCTTGATGTATTTGTTGTGTACGTTGGCTTGAAAGGGTTGTGATTCTGTTAGGAAAAGTGATATTGGGAAAAAAATATTGTTTTTTTTCTTTATATATATTGTCTTTTTCTACAGTTTAATTCTGAGAAATTTTTACACCCACATATATATTTTTATATGTGTGTGTGTGTGCGCGCGCGCGCACGAAAATAGACACTGAGGTCAAAACCGAACGGCAGCAGTCTGTTTCATGCTTGAATACAATCTTCAGGGCATCGGTATTGTGTTTTGGCTCGACTATTTATATACGCGTGTCAATGGTGCATTATGGTTAGCAAGGTCTAGCGTATTATCTTAACGGTTATTGGGGAGGCAGTAACGGTCATATTTCAAATTATTATTCAAGTAGAATAGAAATAATTGTGGATACGAATGCGGTTATTTGTAACTAGTTTATAGTGTTTGCTATTTTTTAAACTCATTTTTTAGTATTAATTACTTAATTATTTGTTGCTGATTATTATTATTATTACATTTATTTGTGTTTATGTGCGCATTCATAGTTTGTTAATTTTTTAGCTAATTTATTTGAATTTTTTATTAATTTTAATATTTTCTTTATTTTAATTTTTCTTTATTTTATTTTTTTATTTATTTTAATTTTTTTCGCAGTTTAGTCATCTTATTCGTTTAGTTTACAGTATTGGCTTTGTTTAAATCATATTACTTTATCTGTGTTGTATATCTTGCATATATTTGCATTTTTAATGGTGGTATTTTACAAGGTATTTATTTCTAGTTTTTGGTTTTTAAGTAACGCAGTAACGCTTTGTTTTCGTGTCTGCATTTTGATCGTTTACTTAGTACTTTATGTTCATATGGGAAGGTGATTATAGCTATTTTCTCCTCCAGACAGAGTTTTCGGATTTATTGTTGTAGGCTGGTGCTGTTTTCCTTATTTTCCATGATTTATTAATTCATAATAGCTGCACAAAAGTCTTGCTGGGCATGATATCGATAGATAGTGTTATTTCTTCGTTCAAATTTGTATCTAAAGAACCCGACCTTTGAAAAACAGGCAAAACCACATTCATTACATGAGAGGGGCACCCCTGTGTTCCTCTTTACATGTTCCATACTTGTTTGTTTCACCACAGCATGAAATTCATCAATACCAACAGCAATGACATCTCTCCGCGACTTCCTATCTGATGAAAGATGTTCCCAGGCGCTAGTGTCCAAGTTTACCTTTTTAATGGTGTCCTTAAGTTTGACCCTGAAGCATTTGCGCGGCTTGCATTGAAGACGCTCGCCTTTGCGGGGTCTCACTATACAGCACCTGTTTCGGCTTGCGATTGTCTTCTAAAGGAACAAGGTGATCAGCCCAACTAAATTGATACCTCATGATCATGGATTTATTATTTTAAACAGCAGCAGTATTGTTGTATCGTCATGAGATATTCACACCTGAGCTGGCGGACCCGCCCGAGACGTTGGATAAGTCTACGGTAGGTTGCCTACGTCTCGCATTCATAGAATAACGTTGACATTACACACATTTCGTAAACGTCTACTTTGGTTGCTATTCTGATGTCTGATTGCCACTGTAGTCTCAATACGAACTAACCGAACACATTACAAGCCTTAGGGATTCTATAACTGACTTTAACTGGATTATGGAATATATGGCCCGCCAGGAACTGTTTGTAGCATAACAATAGAATTGTTACAGAAAACTGATCCCACGGGGTTGAGTAGTTCATCAGAAGCTACAGTTCCGCCTCTGTGTGTGTTACAAGAGCGTAGTTACCAGCATAAAAACACGAATGAGAGTAATAAAGGTTTTCGCCGCTAAAGTGAATCGACTGGCGGTAAATAATTTTCATGTTGTACAATAACTGATGCCAGCATTGCTATGAACAAATGTTTGCAAGATTACAAAGGAAATCAGGAATAGAATAAGAACCAAAATATCACCTTGCTTAAAACCAGACTCAGCAGCAATTGGGTTCTAATCGTTCACTGCTGACACAAATTCAGCCCTACCTGTGGTCATGTAAAGATCTGATGCGACCTGTAAACTTTTCAGGACGCCATAGTTTAATAAGGATACACCAAAGCATTGGCTTATGCATAGTGACAGAGTCCTTGATGAGATCCTTGCAAGATGAAGTTTTTTGCTCTCTGCACATCCCTTAAACGTAAAGATCATATCGGTTTTAGCTCAATTAGGCCTAGAGCCACATTGCGAACTTACATGGGAGAATGTTTTGGACAAAACGGTCCAGCAATCTCTTGAGCGGTATCCTTGCAAGGATTTTACCAACAACAGACAACAGTTAAATTCGACGTTATTTATCACAAATGTTTTTGGGTCCCATTTTATATATAGAAACAAGAATTGTATCTCCATCTCTTGTGGGGTTACGCCATTTATTTACACTATATGGAAAATGGTAAACAGTAACCCCAATATCACCTCAGCCCTTTTACTACACCTTTTCAACAACATCGCCATAATTTCCAGGGGCCTTCTTGGTATTCATCAGTTTTATAGCGACCATTATTTCATCTTGAGAGGTTCGTCAAGCTGATTAATTAGAGTTATCTGTGACAGCCATTCAACAAAAGTATATCGCGGTTCAAAAATCAAAAATCACTGCAAATGCTGGCGCAATCTGGCCCTAATTTCATCTGGCTTCAGCAAAAGGGCATTGCAATAAGATAGATAGATAGATAGATAGATAGATAGATAGCTGGCCACTCGTATTCGAGGATACCCGTCCACTAGGGCGGCTAGCCAATCTCTATTGCAGACTCTCGCTCAGGTGCATTTGTGTTTGTTCAACACCCACAGAGCCCACCTGTGGTTTATACTCAACTATGCCGAGCAGACCTTAGTTACAGTTTCTGGAAAGGAGCGTTTTATCTAGAATGATCAACAATCTGAACAACACCAGAACACTCAAACCCTCGGTCACGATGACTTGTGAGTTCGTGCTAGCACAGCTATCGACGGCCCCCAAGTGTTCTGTCTAGCCAAGGCTTAGTCAACCTGTGGCATGGCTTTCAGGCCACACGTTGGGATCATCCCCGCTCCCGACCGATATCACAGCTATCGACGGCACCTAAGGGTTCCGTCTACCCAATTTCACTCACAAGGCTTGGGCTTTCAGGCATTTTCCAAACGTGCCGCAAGCCGGGATCGACCCTTCCAGTCCGATAACATCAGGAAGTCTCCTTACTGACAAATCGACCATGGTGAGATTCGAACCCGGATCTCATGGTCAGAATGCGAACGTTCAAACACTCGTCCATATTATACATACATACATAAATACATTTTATATTTAATCTTTATATTTCATGTATATTTCTATGTATGTGCCCGTGTGTATGTGTGTGGGTGTGGAAATGTTTATTTATATACGCAATCGTCTGAAAATTATAAATTACTTAATGTTAAATCGATAACCAGAAATGCATGCGAATTTTGAAACGCCTAGATCTGTGCAGAAAAATTGAAATGTTGAACCAAAGATTTGATCCATTCACGTGACACCTGAACGCAATCAAATAGGTACAATTTCCAGCTGCAAAACCCTTCCAACCAGCGTTTTCACTCTTTCAAGTAAATACATCCACCAATGAAAATAAAGCAGAATCATGCAAGCGTAATATTGAACCGAACAACGACTTGTATCCATTTGTAACTCTACGCTGACAGATATAGTCTATGTAAGTGCGTATTTTCAATTAACGAAGATTCCGTGTCATATATATGTTGCTAGTTTTTTTCTTTCTTTCTTTGTATCTGAAATTTTTCTTTATGGACGGAATGAAGCAAATACTGATTCATTTTTTTTTTCCAATTACCAACATCATAGTAAATAGTTTTTCTTTGATTTTCATTTATTTTCTTTTATTCATTTCGAAGAATGGTTATCTGTTCGTGGTTTCGTTATATTGTTTACTTCCTCTGATGAAATTAGAACAAACAGAAAAAATGGATGTTTCTCGTCTGAGACTAATAGAAAATGATGAGAGGCGAACTATTGAGCAAATGATAAGAAAGATATTACGGAAGAAAAATTATCACAAATGAAAGAATTAGATAATAAAAAAAAACGGTTAAAATGAGACATAGGTAAAAAAAAAAATTGAGGAAGTACAGAAGTCGACGACCTTCGAATTGGCATTAAATAAATAAAAATATGGTTGATTAAAAAAAAAAGCGGAACAATTAAACAAGAAAAAGTGAAAAGACGAATTGACATTGAATGAGTGACACCAAAGAAAAAGACGTTAGAAAGAAAGAAACACAAACGAGAGTTGACGTAATGAGACGAGACTTGACGTAATGAGACGAGACTGGACAGGTGAAGCGAATGGAAACCGTCTGTCGAACGATTTGCCATCTTCAAACAAATATATAATCAGAAAGTAATCAATACGCAACACATTGCTGCCCCACAAGCAACATGATGCCGGTGACGGGGTGATGGTTGTATCTTAACGCCATAGTAAAGAGTTGAAGACACACTCAGCCAGCCACGATGATTGGTGCGTGGCAATGACTCAGACCATTAATTGTAAACGGACATTTCACTCGCTGCCGATCTAACAAACCCGTCGAGTTTGTGTCAGGATGCAAAATGTTTATTATGCCAGGTCATTTATCACCGTAGGCTTTCACAAAAACACCGCAGACATTAGGTAGAGCTCTTTTTTTTAATCCAGTGAGAAAGAGTTATTAGGGAACCGAGAACCCGTTTAGAGACTAGAATTTTTTTTTTCCTTTCGAAGGTTGGAAGCGATGAGTAAAATTCAGGGATTTATTCATCTATTTATCTGCAGTTTTATTGAACAGAGTTATAAATTATGAAGACAATTTCAATATTGAGAGTTCATCATGTGGTGGTCTAGTTGTTTCAGATGTCGGAGTTACCATAATGTAGAGGCATGGTAATAAAAATGGACAATTGTAGATGTCTGTTTGCTGATAAGAATAGATGTTTGTTTACGACTGCATGAATAACATGACCACACAATTTATATTAAACATAAAATACCACAAAGCATGAAATACAAGAAGGAACAAAATGGTTTTAAAACATAACATCTGTATTTATCTGTGTGTTGATGTACATGTGCAGAAGTTAAAGATCTGATGGAGTTATGTCTCTTAGAATGGGAATATTTTTATCTGTACTCACAAAAGTTGGATTAATTATAAAACTGTAGTTTTAGAAGAATATTTCAAAGATTCAAAGTTCTTGTTGCATGTTTAGAAATGTTCTGTATGTTTGTAATGTAGGTTGGAAAAGTTCGTACGTACGTGCATGCGTGAATATACTTTTAACGCCAGACCATTAATGGTCTAGACGAGAATCCTGACGATCACATCTTCTTAGGCGAATGAAGAAAGGACAATTTTGTTTAATAATAATAATAATAATAATAATGGCAATATAGTGGAGTCTTTAGACTTTGGTGCCAAAAAGGTGTAAAGTTAATATTTTCACAAAAAAATTGGTAAACTATAAACTAAAATTGATAACTATATGACGGTTTAATGACGGTATAAGACGGTATATATGACGGTATATGATGGTATAATTGGTATTAACTATATGACGATATAATGACGGTATATGACGGTCTATATGACGGTATATAATATTATTATTGGTATTAACTATTTGACGGTAAAATGTTAAGAATACACTTATAATTCATGATGAAATCCGGAATAAATTGTATTTATATATGTTCCACGTGATCATTTCAGATATAGCGTCTATTTTTCTAACAAATATATAAAATAATTTATTTGATGGCGTGAGATCTTTGTATGTAACGCAAGTATTTTTCATTATATTGTAAATAAATATCTGTAATAGCAAAGTTATTGATATTTATATTTTAAATTCCAATATACAAAGATCCCCTTGGGTTGTAAAAAAAAAGATTACTTCAAAAGAAAGTATGTTATTGGGTGATGGGAAGGCCAATTTTGAAATTTAGGAAAAGGACAAATTAAAAAAAATTGCTTTAAAAATTAGAAATAGATATTTGAAAAATTAAAGGTGTAAGGATTTTTTTTTAAGCATTACGCCTCAAGCAAGGCGTGAAGCCACTAGGATGCAGGGGGTTGCAGAAGATTTGGAGCGAGAGCAGATAGGAGTGATAGAAGAAAGGATGAGGAGAAGGATAGTGGATAGATCAAGGTAACTGGAGATGTCGATTGACATTACATTTGAATAGTTGGAGATTATAGCTCTCAGGGAAACAGTAATTGGGAAGGGTGTTCCACAGGCGAGAGGTGCGAGGTATGAAGCTATTGGAATAGAAGAGACGGCTACATTTAAAAGTTTCTACAGTGTAAGGGTGGGAGCGGGATGCCAGCCTCGTAGGGCGCTTGAATTCATGGAGGCTGGGAACCAGTGAAAGCAATTCATCGGAGCAATTACCATGAAAGTATTTGTAGAAAAGACAGAGAGAGGCGACGGCGCGTCTGTGAGAGAGCGACTGTAGACGAGACACCAGATCAGGGCCAATTATATTACATATCCGTCTCTGGATCTTGTCAAGAACTCCGAGGTAAACAGAAGGTGCCCCAGATCATATATGGCAGCAATACTCCATGCAAGGGTGAATGGTTGATTTGTATATTTGAAGTATCGATTCCGGGGAGAAAAATTTCCTGGCGCGGCAAAAAGATGTGCCTTCTCACCAGATTTATTCAACCTGTGCAGTGAATTGATTTTGAGATAATTAGAATTCTTACAAGGATTTATTATTGGCGGCCATAATGTTAACAACATTAGATATGCAGACGGCACGGAATTGGTAACAGACACAGAAAGTTTTCATGTAGCTTGCGTCGTGTCCGCTTCGACGTTCCATTGACCTGTGACTGTTACGTTCTGCTGGTTCTTAACTTTTTGCATTTATACGTATAATACATCAAACGTTGGATTATTCTAGCATGATAACGCTCTTCTTTCTTTTCTTTTTTTTTTTAAGCGTTTCACCCCAGGTAAAGCGGGAAGTCACTAGCACGCAAAGGGTTACAGAGAGTTGAAGCGAGTGCAAATAGCGGTGATAGAGGAAAGGATGAAGAGAAGGTTAGGGGATAGATCAAGGCATCTGGAGACGTTGATTGATATTACATTTGAATAGTTGGAGATTATAGCTATCAGGGAAACAGGAAAAGAGACAGGAGTTCCACAGGTGAGAGGTGCAAGACTTAAAGCTATTGGAGTAGAAGAGACGGCTACATTTAACAGTTTTGACAGTGAAAGGGTGAAAGCGAGATGCCAGCCTAGTTGAACGCTTAAATTCAGGAAGTCTGGGAATCAGCGAAAGCAGCTTATCAGAGCAGTTACCATGAAAGTATTTGTAAAAAAGAAGAGGGAGGCGACGGCATGTCTGTGAAAGAGCGACTGAAGACGAGATTCCAGATCAAGGCCAATTACATTGCATATCCGTCTCTGGATTTTATCAAGAACTTTGAGACAAACAGAAGGGGCTCCAGACCATATATGTCAGCAAAACTCCATGCAAGGGCAAATGGTTGATTTGTAGATTTGAAGCATCGACTCCGGCGAGAAAAATTTCTTGGCATGGCACAGGGAGCCAACTTTCCTTGCGATGGACGAAGCTATTGACTCAATGTATTTCCCCAAAATTGTTTGAACAGCACTCTGAAGACTTCCAAATAATGGTATTGGCACCACGTTCGCTCAACATGAGTCAAGTTGTGCATTTTGGGAACGCACACGTACTATCTTGAACCTACAAATATCAAAGAGCAGTGGACAGTTAATGAGACGACATGGCTCAGCATCTTTCCAGAACTCTTCCAGCCACTTGAAGAATCTTATTCCATAACATTTGGCAGGTCATTTTAAATATAAATATTTT
The DNA here is from genome assembly GCA_903632075.3 of Acanthosepion pharaonis. Taxonomy (NCBI): domain Eukaryota; kingdom Metazoa; phylum Mollusca; class Cephalopoda; order Sepiida; family Sepiidae; genus Acanthosepion; species Acanthosepion pharaonis. The sequence goes on from CAHIKZ030000443.1 coordinate 635,997, forward strand.
GCTCTCAACTTTTTATTAATATCAATGTTATTGTGAAACATTGACCTACATAAGAAAATAGGAAGTAGAAATAAATGAAGGAAACTGAAAGAAACTGGTATGAACACCATCCAGATCCGGTTATGGAGATAAGAACTGTAACAATTTTATCGGATTTCACAATCCACACAGACAGAAAGCTAATCGCCCAGACGTTATTTGAGACCAAAAACAAAGGAATTGCTTCCTTATTGATATGGAGACTAATGTATCTTTGAAGATCTTCAAAAAGCTATCAAAAATACAAGGACCTTGAAATCGAAATCTCAAAAATGTGGCACATGGGAACAGCAACAATTTCTTCTGTAGTTGGAGCCCTCGGATTTATCGGAAAAAATTCCAGTAGACTCAATAAAGGGATTCCTGGTAGCCCATGCCTTAAAGAAATACAAAAAATTGTTGTCACGTGTACAGCCCACACCTTACGAAGTGTTTTTATCTATGTAAAATATGTGTGAATTTTTTTCCAAAATTTCTAAGTGGAAAATTTCATGATGCCATTTCTGACCTTAGGTAAGAAATGAGTACACACCAGAAATCAAAGGAAAAATCAAAATAATAATAATAATAATAATAATAATAACGCCACAGGCATAACAAGCTAGCGGCACATGTAATGAACTAGCAGCATGACACGGCGTTGCCCGTGCATGATTAAAAAATCGTACGACTCATACAGCAATCGCTATCACTTGACTTAAAATATTTTTGCCCTTCCTTGTCTTTAAAGGAGTGCCCTTTGCCGTGCTGATGTTGCTACATGCCTTACTTCTTGCCTATCTCACACTGCGATTTTTTTTCTAAGCTCTATACTAAACATTAAATCTGTTACGAAAAAGAACTAAACAAAATGAACACAAAACGATCAGCTTTAAAATGGACTCGTAACTGGAAAAACCGAATGAAAAAAGAATGTTAACAACAAATACTTTTTCACACCCAACCCAGTTCTGCGGAATCAGAATCAACGTTGAGTTTAAGCAAGCGAATGAGCCAATTGGAGTAAAGTGCCATGCAGATTTAAATTTTTCCCACTTGTGACGAATGGAGCTATCGATTTTTTTTGCATGCTAGCATGCTAGTTAACATTCGTGTCAGTCAGCTGTTGGCTCTCACGCTAGCCAATAGAATCTTCCTGCCTATTTGTGGCAGCCAGCTATAGGCTCTCACTCTAGCCAGTAGAAAATGGCCGCAAACTACATGAAAACTCCCGTAGAAGCATGAAAAAATTGATTATTTCCACTATCGATGGGAGTTGGGAAATGCAAAGTCGGTCTTGGACTTTCCGCTAACTTGGAGCATGTGCATGTAAATTTTGGTGCAAATCCGTCGAAAATTGCGGCCGTGCATTTGTTACACACACACATCCTGCCTTTTATAGATAGAGATAAACCCACAGACATATCAAGGTAGCGACATATGTGCATTGGAAGATATGAAAGAAGCACAAAATAAGAAAATACGACATAGAAATAATACTAATAAAGAAACTGGTATGAACACCATCCAGACCCGGTTACAAAGATAGGACCTGTAAATTACAAAAGAATTGGGAGCACAAGGCACCGATGGCAAATATCTAAAATGAACGAAAGAAACAGATGGGAACCAACAGAAAACACATCAGTGGCTGAGGAGCACACGGCAGAAAGCTGAGACAGAAGGCCTAATTATTGCAACTCAAGATCAAAGCCTCGCAACCAGATCCTATTACTGTCACATAATCAAGTAGGGAACACAGTTACCGAAAATATCCATGTAACTATCCTCTGGAACACGGCAATTCAAACTGACAGGAAAATAAAAGCCAACAGACCTGATATTATCATAAAAGACAAGAAATTCAGGAAGTCTATGCTTATTGACATAGCAGTACCATCTGAGAGAAATACCAACATACAAATTATCGAGATATTGTCCAGATACAAGCACCTGCAGATCGAGATTAACAGGATGTAGGGAACGAAGACTGAGACTGTACCAATAGTAATCCGAACTCTGGGCCTTGTAAGAAAGGAATAGTCAATTTTACTAACAGTATCCCAGATAATATCAACATACAAATTGCCCAGAAAATCGCCCTACTAAGAACATCCCATATACTGAGAAAAGTGATATCAATTAAATGACAATTCTGCTATAGGGCCTAAGGACCATAGTTTGGATCCGGCTCTACAAAATACAAACCAGGAAACATAACACACAAACAATAATTATAATAAATGAAGGAAACTGAAAGAAACTGGTATGAACATCACCCAGACCTGGTTACGGAGATAGGACCTGTTACAATTCTATGGGACTTAACAATATACACAAAGAGAACAAACAAAGCTAATCGCCCAGACATCGTGATCAGAAATCATAAAAACAGAATGTGCTTTCTTATTGACATGGCAGTCACTTTAGATTGTAATGTATCTTTGAAAATCTTCAATAAAATTACCAGAGTAGAAGGGCCTTGAAATCGAAACCACAAAAATGTGACACGTGAAGACATTAACAATTCCAGTTGTAAGTTGGGACCCTCGTTTGATGGAAAAAGATTCCGATAGACTCACTGGAGGGATCTTGATAGCCTCGAATAGATACAAAAAAAAAGTGTACTCACAAGTACAGCCCACACCTTACGAAGAGCTTTATCTATGTAAAATATGTGTGATCTTAGGTGGTTTTGGGGGTGGGGATAAAAATGATCAGGTGAAAATGTCATGAAGCCATTTCTGATGTTAGATCTCTGGTTGAGACCCGGAAGGGAATCTGAATACAACATAAGTCCAAGGAAATAATAATAATAATAATAATAATAATAATCTTCCTTTTGTGTGCCGTGCCTCTTAAGAACATGGGCGATCTAAGCTATTCACATTTTATCATTTGTTGCTTACTAAATAATATTTGACCCTTTATCATCCTTTCATGTTTCTGTTCTGCCATCCATTTAAATAAACGACACTTTAAATATGTTACTTTCTGCTTACACCTGCTTTCATTATGTCCTTTTGAGTGTTAAATCCTCTAGGCCCTCTATCCTCATTATGCGTCCTATAAATGTTAACACTTTCTTTCTTATTGTAAGTGATATGTTACGGAAAGGGATATATTTGTTCGAAGTAGCTAAGTGGTTTTGGCTACTGTAACCGGGTAGGACAATCTAACAGGTAGCCGTAATGGAGTGGTCCTCGCCGTAGTGGTGGGCAATAGGCGTAGGCAATAGGCGTAGACCAATGTACCTCTACATCAGTCTGTATTTATGGCTGACACCAGCCAATCATATTACTGTGAGGGGGGAACCGAGGTATATGCATATTCATTACATCAGTAAGTATGAGTTTCCTTATAGTGCCTATTTTCATTGATGGACTCATAGATGGTCTTTAAATTTGTACAGAAGAGACGTTTTGGAGTAGCCGCCTGGAAAAAAAAACGAAAATAATTTTGATACGTCCGAATTGTTTTACCAATATCAAATATTGTCTGGTTTCTTTATTCCATTTTTATTTGGCTAGCAAGTCTATGCCAATTCCTATAAATAAATTGGTACACTCCCACAAAGAATTTTTTATAAAAGATGATAATAAATTGAAAAAAAACAATTCAAATGACTGCAACAATCCTTTTACAAATGGTTCCAGATTGCAAAACGCACAGAAAAGGCTTCAGAATGAAACAGAAACAGCATTATGTAAATTTAAATTTCTGATAAACATCTTATAGCAAGAGTCATTTGGAATTCTGTTAAAACGTTAATGTTTAATTCCCATCAAAACGTCAGGTTCTGAGTATGATGAAGTTGAAAATGACCATCGAAATATTAAAACACTGACGTATGACGTCATTTTGTTAATTGGATGTTTTACCCAATTATCTTCATTGTCTAGGGCTTCGAAAGTTTTGAAACAAAATTAGCTATCATTTATTTTGTCTTTTTTTTTCTGATCGCATAAGTCAGCAAGTTTTAAAACTAAAAATTCAACTTAAATCCTAATAATATAAAAAAAAATCACCTATTGATTTTATTGCTAACAGCACTGTTCTTTTCCTTTTTTAGCAATTTGTTTGGAAATGCAATTTGTCAAAAGAAGGAATTATATCAAGCTAAGCGCACAAGATTCAATTATTAAAGAATTTAATGTTTAGTGACAAGCGCAATTTGAATATTTACTTTATACTTTTTTCTTCTTTTTTATGCCCTCTTCAGCCTCTTCCTCTGCCTCCTCATCCTCCTGATCCTCCTCCTTCTTATTATTATTCTCATCCTTCTTCTTCTTCTTCTTCTTCTTCTTCTTCTGATTATTATTATTATTATTATTATTATGATTATTATTATTTCTCTTCTTATTCTTCTTCTTATTCTCCTTCTTCTTGTTATTCTTCGTATTCTCATTCTTTTTCTACTTTTTCTTCTTCTTCTTCTTCTTCTTCTTCTTCTTCTTCTTCTTCTTCCTCTTATTATTATTCTTCGTCTTATTATTATTATCCCTCTTCTTCTTCTTCTTCTTCTTCCTCTTATTATTATTCTTCGTCTTATTATTATTATCCCTCTTCTTCTTCTTCTTCTTCTTCTTCTTCTTCTTCTCCTCCTCCTCCTCCTCCTCCTTCTTCTTCTTCTTCTTCTTCTTCTTCTTCTTCTTCTATATCTATTTTAATGTCTACTACTGACATCAATGTTAACTTATTCTGAAGACACTTATATCCAACCAAATCCACTCAGCCTTTCTACACTTATCTGAAGAATCTCACTGTCGTCAGCAGAATTCGGTTTTGTTTCGTTCCTCTTTTGCAAAGAATATGCAATATAAAAATACGTCATAGCGATTCGTTTTTACATTATACTTTCGACAGTAATTATCATAATTGTTATTAAACAAATTTGCCTTGACACTTTTTACTTTTCTTAACATGACTGTCATTAAGTAGATGAATGCTATAAAAAACATGGCAGTCATATTTATTTAATTTTTCAATTTTATTTTACTTATAAAATATAAAAACTTTGTTATTCTGTATTTCCATGTTTGAGTTCAATTCTTACCAAATATTAAAAATAAATTATGGCGTCGTGTTCATCAAATTTAAAATAACAGAAAATTCTATTTTTACTACGCCATCATATGGTTCCCGGAAGTTAGGTCCTGTCACAGCTTCTTTTACAAATATAGAAAATATTACACCCACAATGCCTATCTGTCAATAGAGATATAGAGAGAGACAGAGGGGGAGGGAAGAATTGAGAGAGTGTGATTTGGAGTATTTTTTTCCTACATTCATAAAAGGAAAAACTGATAACGAGAGATAATTTCCATTTGCCACTTTAAGAGGAACGACATTTAAATGTTGTACTGCGTCACGTCGCTTTCTTCTCATGTTGTCTAAGAAGGAAATTTGATATTTTTTTCCATTAATTATCCTTCTTTTTTTATCTTTTTAAAAATATTTTGACCGGTCCGCTCTCCTATATGTCTCAGGTGCATATTGAATTCAATAATCTTCAAGAAATCTTTACCCGTTCACAGTTTTTTGGAACTTGATAATTTATGCAATCATCATCATCATCATCATCATCATCATGAACGCTAATGGCAGAATTGTAATTGACCCTCGTTTATTCATGCCGGCCGTCGAGTTTGCTTGGCAAGAAGTGAAAAGATGGCACCGATGAATTGATTGGATTCGGGTCTGGAAAAGGCGGAGGGAGACTTTGAGGAAGAGGGTGATTGTTGAGGAGTAAGGAAAGTGGGAAGTTTGTGCGAATTGGGGCTGACTAGGTGATATACAGCGTGAAACCTCTCCTGGGGCAACCTGGGGTCAGATTAGAAGCTGGAACCTGTTTGAGGATATTGGATTCGTGACTCAGACAGGGAAAGACGGTTAAAATTGGTGTCGGTACATTAACTGCATTCAAAGGCACAAGCACGACAGACACACACACACATATATACATATACATATATATATATATATATATATATATATATATATATATATATATATATATATATATATATGTATATATATATATATATATATATATATATATATATATATAAATATATATATATGTGTGTGTGTGTGTGCATATAAATATATATCTCAAAATAGAGAGCGACATGAATAAAATCGGCAGACATATGTTTAACGCTTGTATAGATTAATAAATAACTGAGATAATGTCATATTTTACAAGTACACGATTGTACTACATTTTTGAAGGAAAAAATGAAATCAGTTCTTTTCGCTAACAGTGAACGCTTAGTTGCTTTTTAAATCAACATTATAAATCTGACCTTTTGCCGGGTTCAAACTTCTGGCAGCAATGATTTTAGCGCAAGTGTATGTGCATGCTTCATTTAAAAAAGACTGACAATGTACTTCTGTTAAGTTGTTTATTGTATTTTTCTTGCATACGAACAAGATCTTTCTTTTTTTTTTGCCGTGGGGGGGTATTTATAAATATACACATTGTCGAAAGTTTTTTTTCTTCTAAGCGCTTTTGGCTAACCCTTAGCCATTTTTAATTATTTTGGTTACTGTAAATCATACTTATTATAAAACCCAGGTTGTGTGCGTGTGTGTGTGTCTATTCGTTTATATATTGGATCGGATTTCCTACATTTTTCAACCGATTTCAACAAAACTTCACAAGACTACGTAAAATTACCTTGCGGTGGTTCTGACACCGCCAAAATGTGGAAAAACACAATTGTTTTTGCACAAAATCAATTTGAAAACACGATTAAGAGGCATCGCAAGAATGAAAGGGGGAAAACTCATATCGAGTTATACTTATTATAAAACCCAGGTTGTGTGTGTGTGTGTGTGTGTGTGTGTGTGTGTGTGTGTGTGTGTGTGTGTGTGTGTGTGTGTTCATTTATATATGGGATCGGATTTCCTACATTTTTCAACCGATTTCAACAAAACTTCACTTTTTTGGCAGGTAGTGTTTCTTATTGTCTTGCAAAACTTTTTTCTTTATTTTTACATTCAGAATGCTTTAAAAATTCCATTTACAAGACAATTGTTTATAATAAAATTCTATTCAATCGTTAGAATCATAACGATTGAAAACAATGTTTTTGTTTGAGTTTGGGTTTGACCAATTCTTAAAAAAAAACGAAAAAAAAAACAAACAAAAAAAAACTAAGTAAGACATGCGTGTCCATCAGCCTTAAACAATAATCTTTGTCAATTTTATTTTTCAGTTTTTATGATGGTCGATACTTGATCTATCTCTTACTGTTACATCCCCGGGCAACGCCGGGCTCAACTGCTAGTGGGGTATAAGTGCTCTTTTAAAATGTATCAAAGTTACTGAAAAGTAGACATATTCTTAATTCCTGAATACGGCTAGCACATTATGGCTGTGTTTATAGTTAATACTATTAGATGTTAGATTTTTGGTTTTATGATAAAAGATTTCATTATTTTTAGAGGCTTTTTGCAATTAGAGATGGGTTCATCAGGTTTATGTTCACCACAAGCATTTTTTTCGGATCGACGTTGGTCCAATTTCATGCTGGTTTAAATGTACCAGCACAAAGCTCTGGTCTGGATGATATAGTGTTAGCCGTCGTGATAAGTGTGTGGTGATGTGTCTGTCATAATTATTTACGAATTTGTTTTTTCAGGGACGCAATTCCCTATGCATCATTTGTCAGTCACTTTAACGGAACATGTATTAAAGACGGGCTACTAACAAAATACACAACTATAATACTCTACATATATACAACACAATATAGCACACCTTAAGAGTATATTTTTGCATATATATATATATATATATATATATATATATATATATATATATATTATGAAATGGACTAGGTCCGACAATTATATTTATTGTTTATACGTTATTTTTATAGATACAAATATTTAAGTAAATGTTCTGTTTGTAATAAACAGTAAGTAACATTTACCGGCCTAAATATCCGATAAATCTCATAGAAAATATGTGTCCTCCGACAGGAATCGAACCTGTATTGTACACAGAAGCGTCATATAGCCTGACGTGTTATACCATTTAGATATAGAGGAAGCGTCTGGGTAGCAAGGTTGAATTACTGTTTTTAAACTACAAATTTCCCATGATTTCTCTCGAACGCTCCTATCGGTTCGAAGTGTGTCTTAACCTAAACAAATGACGTCATATATTAAGAAATGGACTAAGTCCGACAATTATTTGAATATATTTATTGTTTATTTTTATAGATACAAATATTTAAGTAAATGCTTTGTTTATAAGAATAAATACTGTTTATTATAAACAGAACATTTATTTAAATATTGTATCTTTAAAAATAACGTATAAGCAATAACTATATTAATATATATATATATATATATATATATATATAATACGCAATATATACACCAATACACAAGAAGCAACAACATAATACATCATATATATATATATATATATATATGCAACAAATAAACACACTCATTTCCCTCTCTATATATATATATATATATGTATATATATAGATACCTGATATATATATATATATATATATATATATATATATATATATATATATATATATATATATATATATATATATATATTGTCATCCACAGAGAGACTACTTCGCTGTATCACAGCTCATCAGTATGGCTAGACGTCCGGTTGCCTCTAGCTAGGATTGAAACCCAACTGAATTGGCGTCAGTCGGTGATTCTACCACTAATTTGTTGGCGCGGGGCAGGGATGAAGGTGAATTTAAGTGTATTTATTTTTAGATAAACACACAGTGACTGAGAGAACTCGATTCGATTTACCGAAAAGTCTTGGTATTTTTATCCACTGCATTTTTAAGGTTTGAGTCAAGGTTAGGGCGGGATTAGAGTTTTAAGGTCTTTTCGCAAGGTCTCTAAGAGATAGGGTTTAATCGCCTATGGGTCTGCCACGTTAGTCTATGAATTCTACTTCTCTTAGTCTGGGCGCCCTACCAAAACT
>CAHIKZ030000443.1:650000-987500 GCA_903632075.3 Acanthosepion pharaonis
AATAAAGGGTTCAGTACGACATTCAAACCACCTGAAGAAGGCCGGAAAGGTTATATGGCGACAAAGATGAGGACAATAGTCCGAATAATGTAAATAATGTACATAATACCTCATCTCAGAAATATAGCCAGATAGTGAATAAAAATTTTGTCGGCATTAAATAACCCATTGAGGTTGATATATTTTTTTTTAAGCGTTTCACCCCAAGCAAGGCGAGAAGCCACTAGGACACAAGGACAGAAGATTTGGAGCATGATCACATAGGAGTGATAAAGGAAAGGATGAGGAGAAGGATAGTGGATAGATCAAGGCAACTGGAGATGTCGATATGCCGTAAGACAAAACAAACTAAACTAGGTGTTGCAGTAATTTGACCTTGTGCCATACTTGTTACGCTTTTCAACAGCATGGCTTACTAAATAAACGCACGTATTTGAACGAAACAAAATGGAAGTCAACCTTAAAATAGGGAATTACTTTTTTGTCATTTGTTTCCCTTAACTGATGTTCAGTTATAATCTACGTGGTTATTGTAGATTTTATAATGCTGACCATAATCTGCATTGAGCAAGAAATGCGGAATTGGATGCCTTCACCAGTGACCAGCTATATTGACGACGTTATGACTAATGGAAGGACCAGTCTTTTCAATGGAGGATTTAAAACACCCACTCGAAGAAATCAATGTCTGACGGTCCATTTTCGAAAATCCATCTTCACAATACTGATGGCAAACGGTGCCAGATTGTCAAGTCTGGCTGGATGCAGCTGACATTTTTGCGAATTGCGACAAGAAATATTTTTCGAGTAAAAATGCTATTTCAAGAGCGATCGACATGAACAAAACAGCGGAGAATTCTCTGGAGAAGTTAACGCCCACGTCGTTATGTCGAGATACGCGAAGGGCTTCAATATTAACTGGCATGTGATAGCAATTGTCAGTAATGGTTAGTAAAAAAAAAAAAAAAAAAAAAAATCAAAATGTATTTCAGAATTTCTTTATTTTCACTAAAATCTCGGTCGCTGCCTTTTCTGATTTCAATCAGGGGAATTATCACTTTATCAAGTAAATTGTTTTAAGAATATAGATATTTACTGTCTTTGAATGAATCTGGCACAGGGCTATAAATAGAAGCATTCAGAAAACATGAAACTACACAATTGAATGGTCTATGAAGTTTGATTACTAAGCATGTCTGTACGGTAGTCATCCTGTCTAGATGAGTTATAAAACACTGCAGTTAATGTTGCTAATAGTTACCGGGAACAGGCATTATTTCACAGCATCATTCATACTGAATGTCAAATAGTATTTGTGCGTTTATTTGAGGAACATTAATCATTATAAAAGCCCCTGAAAACAGCATTGTTCAACGGCGTACTATACTTGTAATCTTTCCAAGGTCTCTACTACAACGAGCATTACGAAAGTGACAATGATTATTCGTTGGCATTGACGAAGTGGCAATGAGTGTTCGTTGACATCACAAAACATTTAAAATAAAATGAGAAATTAGTCGGACACTGGTTGGTTGAAAATGGTAACTGCTACTATAAAAACAGATTCACCTGACAGATAAGGGATATACCAATTATATTTTTTTTCAATTAATTTATAAAATTAACACTGTTTTGCAAAAAAAATCACAGATTTTCATACAGAATTTGTTTTCTAAGTGGCTTACACTAAAAATTATCGTAAAGAGCATTTGTAGAGACAATGAGGACATAATCATGATGTAATGAATATGGATACACCTGTGTTCCCCCTCACAGGAATATGATTGGCTGGGGTCAGCCATAAATACAGGCTGATGTAGAGGTACAGGTCGACGCCCATTGGACTACGCCATTGGCTATACTATTGGTCTACGCCTATTGCCTACACCTATTGACTGTGACTACGACGAGTACCAGTTCAATTACTGCTACCTGCTAGATTGTTCTACTTGGTTACAGGAGCCTGACCACTTAGCTACTTCGTTCAAATATATATACCTTTCCGGGACAAATCAAATCAACGCTGAATGTCGAACAGTACCTGTGCTTTTATTAGAGGAATATTAATTAAAGAAATATAATCATATATATTTTTTAATAAATGTCTGTAAGATTTGAAACGAATTTTGCGTGTGTATAGTCATATTCAGAGACAAACATTATTTGAGTTACCACGAATATTGTGCGTGGATTTATATAAAGTTAAAACAATAAAAGAAAGAAAAACGTCACCGGTTTCTATTTCATCCTCTTCATCTTCTGTTATAGCTTCTTCTTCTTCTTCTCTTTCTTCTCTTTCTTCTCTTTCTTTTTCATTTCTTTCTTTCTTTCTTTCTTTCTTTCTTTCTTTCTTTCTTTCTTTGTCATCGTCGTCGTCATCATCATCGTCTTCAATATTTCTGTTCAACTCTTTGCCAACCTCCAGCATTTTGTTCCAATATTTATTTTCTGTTCTTTTACGTATCGTGTCTCTTCAGAACCCAACAAATCATGGTCCTCCACAGTCTCCTTTCTATTAATACCTGTAAAGCGTACGCTGCCACGATTATCCTGATTATATAGTGTAGATAAGTGTTTCCTTTCATTCTGTACGATTTTCAGTCCAAGATTGTACTTCCTCCGACACTGATTGCCAACCAAATCTAGAGAGACCAGTCTACCCTGTTATTTCGCCTATACTTGATTGATGGGGTAGATTTATGCCTTTAGTAGAAACTGAATACAAATTCTCTCAGCTGGAATTTGAATTCGGCTTGCCAATTCCATTTCCAACTCAGTCAACCAGTCACCTGAACCTCATTCTAACTGATATTAAATACTAAATATTACCATTAATATTAACTGATATTAAATATTAAATATTACCATTAAATCCGCTATTAATTATAAAAACTAAAATGAAGGTTTGGTATTAATTATAAATTTCTGAAAAGCTCGTGCTAATTATAGATTTACACCTATAACCTATTAATGCCTATGTCATCAAAAACTGGATGGTGGCCATTAACAGCATAACACCATTATTATTATTATTTTATTTCCTTTGATTTCTGGTGTGTACTTATTTCTTTCCGGGTTCCGACCAGAGACCTAAGGTCAGATATTGATTTTCCAAGTGTAGCTTAGATGTGGCACTAGGCCGAAAGCATGAGGCACCCAGTGAGGATCGAATTCACTACTCAGTCGTAATAGTTCTAGCGAGACGAGCTTGCTAACCATTACACCGCCTTGGGATGCCCAAAGTGATTTTCCAAGCATAGCTTAGATGTGGCACAAGGCCGAAAGTATGTAGCATCCAGTGAGGATCGAACTCACTTTTCAGTAGTAACAGATCTAGTAAAACAAGCTTGCTAACCATTACACCACGTCGAGATGCCAAACCTAAGGTCAGATAAGGCATCATGGCATTTTCCACTGAGCAGTTTTTAAAAAAAAATTGCACTTATCTTACATAGATAAAGCTCTTCGTAATGTGTGATCCATACTTGTAAGTACAATTTTTTGTATTTATTTAAGGCGGGGCTACCCTTCAATGCGCCTATCGATATCTTTTCCAATCAATTTCAAGAGATCCAACTACAACTAGAATTATTGATCTCCTCATGTGCTATATTTTTTATATTACGATTTCAAGATCCTTGTATCTTGAAAGTTTTTTTGAAGGGACTGCCATGTCAATAAGAAAGCATATTCTGTTTTTGTGGTCTCTAATCACGATGTCTGGACGATTAGCTTTGATTGTTTCTGTCTGTGTGTATTTTAAAGTCCCATAAAATTGTTACAGTCCTATCTCTGTAACCGGGTCTGAGTGATGCTCATATCACTTTCTTGCAGTTTCTTTCCCGTAAAAGTAACATATTTTCCAATACAGATATTGGCCCATTCTATCATGCCGAGATTTATATACAGTTGGTGCTAACACCGTGAAAACTGATACAAGATGGCCAATTGTTTCTGGATATTTATCACAGAATCTGCATTTCGGGTTAACACAATTTTTCAGTATGTGTGCTTGGTAATTTCTAGCTAACAAGCATTAGTCCTGCGCAGCAAGAATAAAACCTTTGGTTTCAGCTTTATTCCCTTGTACTCATTCTCTTTGCTACTCTTCTTTTTGTTCTTAACGGATTTACTCTTCTCCATTCTATCTTCCTCTCTCTTTCTCCTCCCCTCTCTCCCTCCTGTCTCGCTCTCTCTCTCTCTCTCTCCTTATTCTGCAATCGCCTAATTCCGCTTACCCCTGTCTTCTTGTTCATCCCTCTTCCTACTCCTACCGTCTATTCTTTCTTTCTTTCTCTTGTATCTCTACTACCTCATACCCCTCCTCTCTCTCCTTCTTCTGCAATCACCTAATTCCGCTTCCCCCTGTCTTTTTTTCACCCCTCTTCCTACTCCTACCGACTATTCTTTCTTTCTTTCTTTCTTTCTTTCTTTCTTTCTTTCTTTCTTTCTCCTGTATCTCTACTACCTCATACCTCTCCCTCTCCTCCATTTTCATTCTATTTCTTCGTTTTCTGCGAAATGTCTCGACCTCAGGCTTTCCGTTTACCTTGATTCACATCTTATCACATGCCATCGCTTTCTTTCTGTTTCATATATTTTTGCTTTTCCTTCTACATTCGTCTCTTTTCTCTTTCCTGGCCTTTTGTTTTCTTCCGCCATATTGTTGCTTTGTCGATATTCAAGACAAGTCGTTGGCCAATAAAACTTGTTGGGTTTCTCAGCCAGCTTCCGGTAATAAAGCGAAGATGAAACGAAGAAAATTGCAAAGTCCCCGGGTCATTTGTATATCGATTATACAAAGAATAATGTTTTTGTCTGCTATTTGAAGTTTGGCCAACACAAGACGTAAAACTCGAAAATTCAGTTTCGTTTTCGCGTTCAGTCGTTTAGTGCTTTTAATTTTGGTTTTATTGATTTTTAGGTTGATTTTTTATCGTTTTATGTTTTTTTATATTATTTTTCATGTTGTTTTTTATGTTACTTCTGGCTTTTTATCTTGTTTTTATTGCTTTTATGTTGTTTTTATAGATTGTATTTTGTCTTTATTTGTTTTATATTGCTTTATTGCTTTTTAAAGTTATTTTGATTTAACATTTTGATTTTTCACTGTTTTCTTGCTTTACTTGTTGGTTTTTTTACATTTATTATAAACAACAAACTTAACAGTTCTATTTTTATACCCAAAATATTACATAAATGTACAAAAGTGAATATATATATATATATATATATATATATATATATATATATATATATATATATATGGGTAAAGAGCAGGACAGACTGGGTTCTATAGCCTTGGATGGCAACTGGTCTAGGAGAAGGATAACTCTGAATTCAAAACCTGCGGAGGGTCGTTTGGAGACCTTGTGCACCAGGTCTCTGTATTCGGCTCTTCAAAAAGTGTGAATTGTTCTGCACAAAGCCTTCACCACTATAATCAAATCACGTGTGTCGGGTTGACGGTTCCGAGGAACTGAGCTGCTTGACCCTCATGCGTCAAATTTGAGGTCATGTGCATTGTGCATTTGCTCGACTATTTACACGTCAGTGGTTCATTGTGGGTAGTCAATTGCATTGCATTGTGGGTAGTCTGTTGCATTATTCTATTGGTTATTTTTGTTTCGAATTATTCTAGGGACTATTGAGTGGGAATAATTGTTGATCCGAATGTAGGTTTTGGTCATTTATAGTATTGTTAACTTTTTTTTATTATTATTGATTATTTTATTGTTGGTTATTTTGACTACACCTACTTGTGTTTATCTGTTCGTAGGTGGTTTGTTAATTTGTTTATTATTGCCTTAGTTTATTTACTTATTTATTTGTTTGGATTAATTTATTCTGCATGTTTTTGTTTATTTTTTTTTTATTTGTTTATTTTCGTTTATTCTTGTTCGCTTTTAGTTTTCGATTTTTAAGTAATGTAGTAAAAATTTGTTTTCGAGTCTGCATTTTGTGATGAGTTCTGATCGTTTATTTAGTAGTTTGTTTTGGTTTGGAAAGGTAATTATAGATATTTTTGTAAAATCGGGATAAATCAACAGATAACGATGAAAAAATACACACAGGAGTATCTGAATGACCCTGGAAACAAAGCAACTCCACATACAAAACATCCTTTACAAATAATAAATACGTGAACAGTACAGTGCTTTCTAAACATATCTGGCTCGGAGATTCAAAACAAAAAAACAAAATTGCATCAAAAATATCATGGAAAATAAGGAAAACAGCACCAGCCTACAACAATCAATCCAAAAACAGTAAACTATATATATCTATATATAAGTATAAGGGTAAGTATTTATCTATTCCTCTGCGGGAATTTGTACATCCCGGGCTACTCTCATTTTTTCATTAATTCATCACAAACAAGGCAATAAACCCACTAAGATACATTATTAAGGGGAAGGAACTATAAAACAGTAGGTATTAAGAGGACGGAAGATAATGATTGACATTGAATTAAAATTTTTTGAAGTTAATTGGAAAGCAAGAAGCCGGAAGAGAGATCTACGAGAGGTGCGCGGAAAGGAACTCTTAGCAAAGAACTTGTGGCTACATCTCGCAATTTCAAGTGTAAAACGATGAGACCTAGCTGCCACTCTAGTACTGCAGTTAATTTTGTAATGTCGGGATACCAAAGAGAACAATTACATGAGTGAAAATTTTCACAATTACATTTATAGAATGGCACTCGGAAGTTACGTTACGGTGGTAAGAAAGTTGAGAGAAGCCGAGATGCCATGTCAGGACCAATAACATTGTATATTGTATATATTGTATACAATAACATTGTATATTCTTCTTTGGATTTTATCAAGAATCTCTAAATACAATGCTGAAGCGGATGTAGGAGCAATATTCAATGCATGAACGAATGATCGACTTGTGTAAGATAGATTCTGTCAAGAAAGATTGTGTAGCTCGAAAATGAAGTACTGCTGTAATGTCTAGGAAAGGGCTACTCAGTTCTCACTTTCCAGTCTTGATAGAGGTCAGGAGCATCTACGTAACCTTATGGGTGATGAATTATTCCCACTCCACAACCCACAAGCAAATACAGCAGCGTCCAAAACTAAGGGACAAAATTTTAAAACCTAATATTTGTTAGAAATAACAACTGTGAAAAGCTGAAATTTTGACAACTGGTAGTCGTTATCATCCATAATAACATACTAAAATTTGAATCATTTGCAAAGGATAGAAAAAGAATTATAACAATTATTTATTTATTTTCAAAATAGGATCGTCCAAAAGTAAGGGACAAAATTGAGAAAAACAATGTAAACAGTATGCTATATTCAAATTTTTTGATTTCCTCTAAAGAATAAGTCTTACTTAGCCATTTGTAAACGTTGCATCAGCCGGCACCATGGCGAAACGCCAAAAACTTGATTACTCTGTGAGACAAGCTATTGTGAAGCTACACAAGGAAAAGCACACCATTAGAGAGATTTCAGAGAAAGTGAAACGTTTCAAGAGTGTTGTAGGCAGGGTTGTTAAATCCTACAATAATACTGGCAAAATAGTTAGTGCTTTTAAAACCGGCAGACCCCGCAAAACTTCGGCAAGAGAAGATCGAATAATGCAGCGTATGTCATTAAAGGACCGTTTTAAGTCTTGCACAGAAATTAAAAGGGTTATGAATAGTACCTCATGTGTTAATGTGTCAAGACAGACTGTTTGTAGACGACTGCAAGAAATAGGGCTGTTTAATCGAACCCCAGGGAAGAAACCACTTGTTAGTTCAAAGAATAAGAAGAAGAGATTAGAGTTTGCAAACAGGTATGTAATTTGGACATATGAAAATTGGGCAAAAGTATTTTTCAGTGATGAAAGCAAGTTTAATTTATTTGGAAATGATGGAAAAAACAATGTAAAGAGACGTATTGGTGAAAGATTAAGTGCAAAGTGTACTAAGAAAACTGTCAAGTTTGGGGGCGGAAGCGTCATGGTATTTGGAATGTTTTTTAGCCAAGGTACAACGCCTCTTGTCCGGTTACAAACTCGTGTAAACGCGCAGATCTATAAAAACATTGTTCAAGATCATGTTGTGCCAATCATACAGAATTCAGGTTTCGATAGGGCTACCTTTATGCAAGATAATGCCCCATGTCACAAAGGCAAAGGTGGTAATGAGTTACCTTAGCGAGCAAGATTTGGAAATTATGGATTGGCCACCGCAAAGTCCTGACTTAAATCCAATAGAAAATCTTTGGAAGACCTTAGGAGTGAAAGTTATGGAAAGAAATCCCACTAACACGGAGGATTTGTGGGTGAAGCTTCAAGAAGAATAGTCAAAAATTAGTATCGAGGATTGTCAAGAACTGATTCGTTCTTGTAGTCGAAGATGTGCAGCTGTCATTGAGAGCAAGGGCTCATTTACTAAATATTGATTGTACATGTATTTTTATTGTTTTTTTGCCGTTTACATTGTTTTTCTCAATTTTGCCCCTTACTTTTGGACGTTCCAAATTTGAAAATAAATAAATAATTGTTATAATTCTTTTTCTATCCTTTGCAAATGATTCAAATTTTAGTATGTTATTATGGATGATAACGACTACCAGTTGTCAAAATTTCAGCTTTTCACAGTTGTTATTTCTAACAAATATTAGGTTTTGAAATTTTGTCCCTTAGTTTTGGACGCTACTGTATATAGCAAGCCTCTTGCTAGTCTATTGCTATTTCCATGGCAAATGTTCTGGTGAACCTTAGTCCCTTAGTTCCACCAATTCTTTCAAACTAGGACCCATCATGCCACGTACACAGGGTCGAAGCATCCCTATTGTCTTCATTAGTAAGGAGGAAGTTCCATTAATAAAGCTTCTCCCAAAGAACCACTACCTTGTGGAATAGGTTCCCGTGAGGATGCTTTCCAGGTTATTATAAATCTTAACTACTTCAAGTGTAGCGTTATTTGTTATCTTTCCTATATACCTTCATAATCTGCATTTCTTACCGTTTTCTCATACGCTTATACAATAGACATATTCCATAACCTTCTACCTTGACTGGCTCTTGGGCCTTGTATTAAGTGGTCAACTGATACAAAAATATGCGTACATGTGATGCATTATAAAACCTTCACACACACACACACGCACGCGAATATATGCACGCCCAAATAAATATCCTAGCTTGGCTCTACGAACATTCTCAGGTGACTAGTGAAGCCTACGTTAGAGAGACCTACTTTTGTTTCCATCAACTGTAGGAGAGGGTCCGCCATCCGGTGGAAACATAGCTGCCTTTTTTCTTCTGTTTAATTTTTGCGTCTGGGATCTTTCAAGAGTGATTGCTTTATAGAAGTTGGCGTTGGTTGAATTCCCAAGAGAAGAGAGTCTCTTTCGGGAAGTGTTTACATTTCTTCAATGTGACTCGTTTCTCCGGCGGCCAGAGACAAGTTCCCCAAATGAGAGTGTGTCTTTAGAAGATCCTCGTCCTCCGTTCTCGTCACATGACTAGCTCGAATGTTTGTTGCACAACTTAGACACTTATGGACCTCACTAAATCTCGAAATTCAGTGTTGAAAGTGCAAAGGCAACGCCGATAGATGAGCACGTGTCAGCGTGGGTGGCGACGATATTAGACATTTGATTCGCCAACATAGAGAGATGTAGTCAACGCAAAGGCTTTGCAGGCTGATTTTTGTATCATCCATGGGATTATATATACGCATATGTTAGGGCGGTTGTTGTAAAAAGGTAAGCGGCCTTGTGTCTGTTTATGTGTCAAACTGTGTCAATAATTGATGAGGTTCGTGTGCTCCACACTCTCATTTATTTATGCCAATATATTATTGCTCGTGGATTGAGAATTTCAATGCAAGTGGAGTGGGCGAAAAGTAAAAGGTCGGTGTCGGCATAAGAGGTAACAGGAAGAGTGAGAATGGTAGAAGCACGGAGTAACAAAAGGATAGATAGATAGATAGATAGATAGATAGATAGATAGATAGATAGATAGATAGATATGAACATATTGTAAACAGATATATAGATAGGAATAGGATGAGATAGATAGATAGATAGATAGATAGATAGATATAAACATATTGTAAACAGATAGATAGATAGATAGATAGATAGATAGATATAAACATATTGTAAACAGATAGATAGATAGATAGATAGATATAAACATATTGTAAACAGATAGATAGATAGATAGATAGATAGATAGATAGATAGATAGATAGATAGATAGATATAAACATTGTAAACAGATATATAGATAAGAATAGAATGAGATAGATAGATAGATAGATAGATAGATAGATAGATAGATAATAAAAAGTGTGTTATGATAAAAGATTAAATGGATTAAGAGAAATAATAACAGAGAAAATGAAGTCCAAAAGATGTACTGTGGTCTGAAAAGGCGGGGGGGGAGAAGGAATGAATGAATGAAAGAAAAAGAAAGAATGAATGAATTTAAGAATGAATGAATGAAAGGAAGAATGAAAAAGAATGAATAAATGAAAAATGAATGAAAGAAAGTCTTATGAGACCTTACCCATAATAATATAATGGACTATTCTATACGTAATAAATACTGCGCCTCAAGAGGAAGCAGAGAATTCAGTCTGAAGTCTGGAGTGAGGTCCGTCAGGAGTCAGTCAGTCGAGTCATATGCAGTCCGAAACAGAGTCGCGTTCAGAGAAGTACTACTAAACCTGATTGTTCGTACTAACACTTTCTACTTCTCTGTATATATTCCTATTTGTAATATATCTGTGTTATTCCATATACGTGTTCGAGTTCTTCTTTATTGGTTCTACCTTGGACTATCATCGTGGTACAAGGAACCGGACCATAACAGAAAGAAAGAAAGAATGAAGGAAGGAAGGAAGGAAGGAAGGAAAAATAATGAATGATAGTATCAAAAAAGAATGAATGAAAGAAAGAAAGATAGATAGATAGAGAGAGAGAGAGAAAGAAAGAAAAAAGAAAGAAAGAAAGAAAGAACGAAAGAAAGAAAAAAATGAAAGAAAGAAAGAAAGAAAGAAAGAAAGAAAAGATAAGTTAAGAGAAGATACCTACAAACTGAGCGTTCCCGTGGAATCGGTGGAACCGTTTTTGATGACACAAGACAAAAAGGAAAAGATCAACAATTAAGGTTAAATGAACGAAAATATAAACAAACGGATAACTTTGCGAAAAGTTTTAATGCGAATCATTAAAGAACTGAAATGTTTTGCAAGAAAAACAATCACAAAAAAAAAAATCCCACGTTTCCAAGAAAAATTACCGTTCATTCTTGCCAGAGTTTTTAGGGCGTCTGTGCCTAACTGGTGTTATAAGCGTGCAAGACGCGTTTTGATAGAAATTCATTGAGACCCAAAATTGAATACAACCGCATGTATTTTGTGAAGAGAAATATAAATAACTAATGTTTTAATGGTCACTATAAGAAACGAGTAGATTATGGGCATGGTTTTGAAAGGAAATGTTATTCATTACACATTTCGATAATTCAAAATAACGATGAGTGCAAATCTTCTACAGACAAACATTCATTTCACCAACCGTAACTCCGAACTCTAATGACGATAATTCTTCCGATGAAGAAAAATCTTAATACCGAAATCCTTCAATTGAAATCAGTGGTTCCCAACCTATTTTGGGACATGCCCCACTTTGGTATTTCTAAAATTCTGGTACACCCCCTGTAATATTTAATTCTTACATATTCAAAATTTTACTGCAATTCACGTAAAGGAAGCTTAAAAGGCCACTAACTTGGTCTCTAAACAAGCCTCCAAAGAACATGGCGTCCATGAAAAAGAAAAATTAAAAAGACAAAAACACAGTTAAATATATATAGTTTCAAAACATATGATAGCGAACTGAAAGGCAGAAATATAATATATTTAAATGAAATGTTATTCTGTAATATACTTTTGATCATTTTAATCTTCAAATAACAATTTAAAATGAAATTTGAGATCATTAGAAAACAATTCACTGTTAATAACTCATTCTCGAATTGCCCCTTTATTCTATTGATATAGTAAGCCGAAGGGTACACATCCTACACATGTCCCACCAAAATATTACCATGACCCACCGGTGGAGCATGCGCCCTATATTGGTGATCATTGGTTTAAATAGTAAGAAATAGTAAGAAAAAATGTGAATAACGTAAATTCGAGCTTCCTTTTTTTAATTTTAATAGTAAAAAAAAATATTTGCCCATTCTATCTTCGTTTATTCTCAATGCCATTGAAAAATAATCTATCTCTACAAAAATAACCATTCCCAATTTTCAATGTTACGGCATCAAAAAATGCCTAAAACTAAATTCCTGGCCCTAAACAGAAGAGAAACTACGTCTTTCCCCCGAAACAATATCAATTCCACCTTCCCTTATTCTGAAGAATAATGAAGCAAAATTTGCTTTGCCAAAGTTACAATAACGCCTACGTTAAGTTTGAAAGATATTACAACAAAGATTATTTTTTTAAAATATCCATATCTCCATATTTAATTACTAATTGTAATGAAACAAAATCTTTCCTTCTAAAAGTAACCATCCCACTTTTTTTTCTAATACTGAATGATATTGAAACAGCGACCTCGTCAAAAATACGTCATACTTCCATTCGTAATTATGGAAGCCACTTAAAGGAAATCTTTGCTATCAAAACGTCCTTTAGGCCTTCCTTAATTCCGAATGGCATTGAAACAAAATTTCCGTCCAGAAATGGTCAGTTAGACTTCCTTAATTCTGAAAAGTAGACAATGGATTTAATTTTAATTTTCTTATTTTAATCATTAGCAGGTTTTGCCAGCTTCATTGTTTGCCCAAAACGAAAATTAATAATGAATTGTTTTTTACAGTTGACTCGGAATGGTCAACGTAGACGGAAATGATTACTGTTCAAAAAATCCTGGATACGACGATAAACTACATCCGGTAGCAAGGCATCTGATTGGGAGATTGGAGGTTTTATGGGTCGTGGAACCACCTCTTAATTGCTGTTCCCAGGTCCACCCTGACCCAGTAGGGTAGCACCTGTTAGGGTCTCAGCTATGGACAAATACTGAACCCCCACCCACAAAAAAAAAACAAAACAAAAACACTATGAAAGTATGAAAATACATAGTAAAAATGCCAGCATTACATTTTTTCCATAATAACATGACCAACAATACATTTTATCTGTAGTTGAGGCATACAATTGCGTTCAAAATTTCGGCATTAAATAACCTAAAGAGGTGTTGATATGCCGCTAAACAAAATCAACCAACATGAAAGAACTCTTTCATGACATTAATCCATATAATAGCCTACTATTTCTTAAATCGAACTGTATTCAAAAATATAACTTCAACAAAACTACAACGTAAAACACACATTACTGACTCTAGTAACTACGTCTACACAAACATGTATATGTACAAAAGTTGAATATTATCTATTATGTATTCTATTGCAGAATGACATTTTTATTACTTCAAAACTCCTAAGAAAATTAAATTTCGACCTTAAATGACCCATGAGGTGTTGATATGCCGTTAAGCAAACAAACTAATCTTAAAGAATTTTTAAGGTTAAAAAATATTAACAAATTTTTCTATTGATTTTTTTATAAAACGACCTAATAATTGATTCGATGAATATAAATGTATTTCTGTCAGAGTATCCCCTTTTCAAAATAGATTTATTTTTTTTTCAAATGGGGCAAGATGTTAATTCAACTCTCAAAGCTAACCAGGTATTGAACTCACACTTTTTGTGGTCCTGTCACTGGATCTAACTAACGCCTTTATCCACTGTGCCAGTGTGTCCTTGAGGACACCTGTGTATGGATTTCTGGGTATTATAAACCTAATGTCTTCAGCAACCATTTTTTTACCAGTGCTCATATTGAAATTTTTGCTGTTATCATTGAATTAACAGGAGATAACTGACATCCATTAGACATGGCACGTGGAACTAGAACAGTCTACCCCAGTGAGCGAAATAAGGGTTCAGTTCGACATTCCAACCACCTGAAGAAGGCCGGAGCGTACAACGGCCGAAATGTTGTGATAAACATGACGAATATAGACAGAGACATTAGGAATCCAGTCTAAAACTTATCCAAGTTCTGAGCATCATAAAGAAACACAAATTAAAATCACGGAAATGAGCAACGCCTAACATATAATAAAACATACTACGGGACAATTCAATTGGAAAAAAACATTGTTTACTGACAAATTAAAGAGTTAATATCAGGGGTTAGGAATTGAAAGGGAAACACCTTAAGCGAAGCTCAAATGACCTTAGCGAACGATATGTTACCTAGGAAAGAGAGAAAAGAAAAAAATGTATGACATGAAATTCTTGAACTGATGAAAAAAAGATTGAGGGATTGAGAGTGATGGCTGATAAGGGACGAAAAGTGATGGTTGGGAAGGAATTGAGAGCGATAGAGTGTAGTAGTTGATTATGATAGCTGAGTAAGGATGTAGAATGATAGCTTAGAGATTGAGGGATTGAGAGTGATAGCCGAGTATGGATTTAGAGTAGTAATCCAATAGGAATTTAGAGAGATAGCAGAGTAGGGATTGGGTGTGATTCTCAAGTATGGATTGAGAGTGATAGCTGAATAAGGACTGAGAGGGGATAGTCAAGTAGGGTTTGAGAATGATAGCCGATTAGGGATTGAGTGTCATGGCGTAGTAAGGATTAAGAATGATGACTGAGAAGGCATTGAAAGTGATGGACGCTTAGGAATTGAGAAGATGACCAAGTAGTACGGACCGAGGGTGATAGATGAGTTGGGATTGCTAATGATGGTTGTGTAGGGATAAACTTTGATGGCCGAGTAGGGAATGAGCGTGATGGCAGAGTAGTGACTGATAATGGTGGACACGTAGGTATT
This sequence comes from Acanthosepion pharaonis, assembly GCA_903632075.3. Taxonomy (NCBI): domain Eukaryota; kingdom Metazoa; phylum Mollusca; class Cephalopoda; order Sepiida; family Sepiidae; genus Acanthosepion; species Acanthosepion pharaonis. The sequence continues at coordinate 664,885 of CAHIKZ030000443.1, forward strand.
AAAAGTGATAGCCGAGTAGTGACTGAGAGTTAGGATTTAGAGGGATGGCCGAGTAAGGATTAACAGATATAGATGTGTAAGGATTGAGAATGATGGCTGAGAAAGGATTGCCAAGTAGAGATTTGGAGTTATGGATTAGTAGGGATTGACATAGCCGAGTACGGATTGTGAGAAATAGATGAATAGGTATTAAGAATGATAGTCGTTTTGAGATTTATAGTGATAGTCGAGTAGAAATTGAGACTGATGTCTAAGTAGGAATCCAGAGTTATGATTTATTGATTGATTTGATTGCTTGGCGGCATATAAACATCCTTATGGGTTATTTAATGTCAAAGTTTAATTTTCTCCGGAGATTTAAAGTAATAAAAATATGATATATATTATTCTGCTTTCACAATTGTATACATGGTAGATGATACTCAGCTTTTGTGCATATACATGTTTGTATGGACATAATTACTAGAGGCGCTGATATGTGTGTTTTATGTTGTAGTTTTGATGAAGTTATAATTTGGAATACAGTTTGATTTCTTTAAGAAATTGTTGAATATTATTTGAATTAATGTCGTGAAAGTGGTTGAGAAAAGATTTCGAGTGGTAGGCAAGTAGGGATTGCGTATGGGGTTGAATAAGCAGATGCGAATAGGGATTGAAAGTGACAGTCTAGTAGGGATTGATAATTAGTTGCAGAGTAAGGATTGTGAGTGACAACAGAGTAAGGATTGAGAGTGATGGCAGAATAGGGATTGAGAATGACATCCGAATAAGGATTGAGAGTGACGGCCAAGTAGGGATTGATAATGATATGCGAGTAGGGATTGAGAGTGGTGGCAGCGTAAGGAGTGTAAGTGACAAAAGAGTAAGGATTGAGAGTGATGGCAGAATAGGAATTGATCAATCTTAATCCTTACTCGGACGTCATTCTCAATCCCTATTCTGCCATCACTCTCATTCTTTTATATTGGTTGTTTAGTATTATTTTAAACGGATTTGAGTATTGTCGCTACAATCTGTTAGTATTTTGGTTGGTTGATTTTGTAGTGTACATCAACCTCTATGGATTATTAAATGACAAAATGTAAATATTTTGAACGCAGTTGTCAACCTTCAGCTACAGATAAAATTTATTGCTGGTCATTTCGCTATAAAATCTATTGTTGGTAATTTTTATATAAAAACTAGCAGCATGGCCCGGCGTTGCCCATGCTTGATTCAATAATCGTACGACTCGTACAGCAATCGCTATTACTTGACTTAAAATATTTTTGCCCTTCCTTGCCTTTAAAGGAGTGCCCTTTGCCGTGCTGATGTTGCTACATGCCTTACTTCTTGCCTATCTCACACTGCGAATTTTTTCTAAGCTCTATACTAAACATTAAATCTGTTACGAAAAAAGAACTAAACAAAATGAACACAAAACGATAAGCTTTAAAAAAGGACTCATAACTGAAAAAACCGAATGAAAAAAGAATGTTAACAACAAATACTTTTTCACACCCAACCCACTTCTGCGGAATCAGAATCAACGTTGAGTTTAAGCAAGCGAATGAGCCAATTGTAGTAAAGGGCCATACAGATTTAAATTTTTCCCACTTGTGACGGATGCAGCTATCGATGCTAGTTAACATTCGTGTCAGTCAGCTGTTGGCTCTCACGCTGGCCAATCGAATCTTCATGCTTATTCGTGGCAGCCAGCTATTGGCTCTCACTCTGGCCAATACAAAATGGTCGCAAACTACATGAAAACTGCCGTAGAAGCATGAAAAAAATCGATTATTTCCACTATCGATGGGAGTTGGGAAATGCAAAGTCGGTCTTGGCCTTCCCGCTAACTTGGAGCATGTGCATGTAAATTTTGGTGCAAATCCGTCGAAAATTGGCCGTGCATTCACACACACACACACACACACACACACACACACACACACACACACACACACATCCTGCCTTTGGTAGATAGAGATGTATTGATGGTACTTCCACTTTAAAAATGCATTTCTACACTTATGTAGTGTTTTTCTGTTGTTGTTTGGAGTTTCAAAATTTGTTCATAGCTATGACCCTCATAGGTACCATCACTCTGGGTCAGGGGGGGAGCTGGGAATAACAGCAATTAAGAGGTGGTACAACGCTCCCCAAAACATCCAATCTCTAGATCAGAAACCTTGCTACAAAATTTAGTTTATCATCATACCGAAGATTGATTCAGAAGTACAGCCGAGTAGGTATTGAGAATGATAGCTAAATAAGAATTGAAAAGTATTGCTGAGAAAAGATTTCGAGTGGTAGACAAGTAGGAATTGAGAATGATAACCCATAGGGATTGATAATGATGTCCGAATAGAGATTGAGAATGGTGGCAGAGTAATGATTGTGCGTGACAGCCGAGTAAGGATTGAGAGTGTGATGACAAATTAGTGATTGAGAATGATTTCCGAGTAAGGATTGAGAGTGGTGGCAGTGTATAGATTGTGAGTAACAACATAGTAAGGATTGAGAGTGATGGCAAAATAGGGATTGAAAATGGCGTCCGAGTTAGGATTGAGATTGATGGCCAAGTAAGGATTGATAATGATATGCGAGTATAGATTGTGGTGGCAGTGTAAGGATTTGAACAACATATGTAAGTATTAGATGATGGCAAAATAGGTATTGAGAATGGATTCCGAGTAAGAATTGAGAGTGATGGCCAAGTAGGGATTGATAATGATTTCCGAGTAGAGATTGAGAATTGTGGCAGAGTAAGGAATGTGAGTGACAAGAGTGTAAGGATGGGGTGTGATGGCAATATAGGGTTTGAGAATGGCGTCCGAGTAAGGATTGAGATTGATGGCCAAGTAGGGATTGATAATGATGTTCGAGTAGAGATTGAGAATTGTGGCAGAGAAAGGATTGTGAGTGATAACCGAGTAACGATTGAGAATGATAGCAATATAGGGATTGAGAATGACGTCCGAGTTAGGATTGAGAGTGATGGCCCAGTAGCGATTGATAATGATATGCGAGTAGTGATTGAGAGTGGTGGCAGTGTAAGGATTGTGAGTAACAACATAGTAAGGATTGAGAGTGATGGCAAAATAGGTATTGAGAATGGATTCCGAGTAAGGATTGAGAGTGATGGCAAAATAGGTATTGAGAATGGATTCCGAGTAAGGATTGAGAGTGATGGCAAAATAGGTATTGAGAATGGATTCCGAGTAAGGATTGAGAGTGATGGCAAAATAGGTATTGAGAATGGATTCCGAGTAAGGATTGAGAGTGATGGCAAAATAGGTATTGAGAATGGATTCCGAGTAAGGATTGAGAGTGATGGTCAAGTAGGGATTGATAATGATGTCCGAGTAGAGATTGACGGTTTTGGCAGAATAGAGACTGAGAGAGATGGCAGGTAGGGATTGGATGTGACTGCAGAGAAGAGATTGAGAGTGATGGCTGAGTAGAGATTAAGAGTGACTGCTTAATAAGGAATGTGGGTGATGGTTGAGTAACGACTTAGAGAGATGGCACGAGGACCACCGTTACTTAGAAAAAAGCCCCAGAAAATATTGCAGAGTGCTATGATCGTTCACGTCCTCCAGAGACACGCATATAAAAGAAGCATACCCACAATATTTTCTGTTCCACATTCCTTAATTCTAGATAGTATTTCAATAAAGCCTCCATCAAAAAAATACCTATTCTACCTTAGCCATCCACTACTTAATAAATTGCATATAATTTTAATTTTCTATTCCTTACAGAATCGCTGTTCACATTCAGGATATTTTTTTTATTTTTTACTTCTCGCATGGTTTCGATTTGGAAATTAGACTTGGGTTTCTCCTAGACTGATTGCCAACCACGTTTATATAGTGAAATCAGTCATGATATTTAAACCCCATAACTGGCAGGGGAGAAGACGGTATTAGCGCTTAACTGAATGTAATGAATACGACTGGAATTCGACCTCTGTTCTCTGATTTCACATTCGCAGCAGCTATCACTCGCACATCCTATTACGGAAATGTCGAGACCAAAATGACTGATTTTCAAATTAACGTTTGATTCTGGTATTTTTCAAGCTTCAAGTCGGGAAAAGAAAATGCATCCGTTGTCGTAACATACGCTGGAACCCGGTTCCTTGTTTCCCCTTTCTGCTATCCATAATTCCATGCCACCGTTTCTAGAAGGTAACTAGTTATTGTGTCCCACTGCTCGATGTTTCGTCTCAGGCAGCAGTGGAAGGTAAGTATGCTTCTTCAATTCTATATTATTGCATTCAGGTCAGTTATTCGTCTGAGAAGTTTATTTTCGGTGATTGTAGATTTTTTTACCATTCAACTTAGTCTTCATTCACCTGGCTTTTCCGAAATCGATCGATTATGCCATCCATTTATCGATGTCGCTCGTGCCAGTTCGTAATGTCGCCTTGACATCGGCGAGATATTACCGTCGGCATTTTGGTAAAAATGCTAAATTTAATGAAAGCACAGGGAGACTGTCGACGAATTACAGGCGTTTTCTTTCTTCTTCTTTTTTTTACTATTTTTATTAACTCGAGTTATTTCTGTATCGTTTGTAAAAAAATGACTGGCCACACTTCAACGTCATAACGTACATTCTGATGCTATTAAAATCTAATTTGAATGTATCCACTACAAATAGCAAGATTACCGATCAATACTGGTGAGGCTACCAACTCCATCTGCATCGCTGTTTATATCAGAAACAGGATGTATCTCGGTTCATAGAAACACGATGCAGGTACAACTACTAAGCTTAGCTTACTGCGATAAGGTAGGAAGATTGTGTTGCGTCAATCTCCCAAGTAGTGAAACCGTACAATTTGAAAATCGTGATAAATCTAGATAATGTTTTTTTTTTTTTTACCTAGGTTCGAACACAGACAACTTATAGCAGGGGTAAATATCCAACACTCACTGACACCGAGCAAATAGTGTTTTGCCATAAAACAACGGAATAAGAGACTCAGAAAAAATCCAAATAACGAAAAAAGAAAAATACTAATAAGATATGATTGAAAGTTTAAAAGAAACAGAAAGAAAGAAAAAAAGAAAAAAGAAAGAAAGAAATCAACAAAAAAAAATATATATATATATAGAGAGAGAGAGGGGGGAGAGAGAAATTGGTAGGTAGGTAAAACATAATGATAGATAGATAGATAGATAGATAGATAGATAGATAGATAGATATGAATTGGTTGCCTTCATTCGGACAATAGCAGTTACCCTAAAAACAGACGCACACTTCAATAAGTCAGATAGATAGATAGATAGAGGGGGGGGGAGGGGGAGGGGAGAGAGAAATACGTAGGTAGGTAGACATGACCTGCTTGATAGATAGATAGATAGATAGATAGATAGATAGATAGATAGATAGATAGATAGATATGAATTAGTTGCCTTCATTCAGACAATAGCAGTTACCCTAAAAACAGACGCACACTACAATAAGTCAGATAGATAGATAGATAGAGAGAGAGGGGAGGGAGGGAGGGGGAGAGAAATACGTAGGTAGGTAGACATGACCTGCCTGATAGATAGATAGATAGATAGATAGATAGATAGATAGATAGATAGATAGATAGATAGATATGAATTGGTTGCCTTCATTCGGACAATAGCAGTTACCCTAAAAAACAGACGCACACTTCAATAAGTCAGATAGATAGATAGATAGATAGATAGATAGATAGATAGATAGATAGATAGATAGATAGATAGATAGAGAGGGGAGGGAGGGGAGGGAGAGAGAAATACGTAGGTAGGTAGACATGACCTGCCTGATAGATAGATAGATAGATAGATAGATAGATAGATAGATAGATAGATAGATAGATAGATAGATAGATAGATATGAATTAGTTGCCTTCATTCAGACAATGGCAGTTACCCTAAAATACAGACGCACACTACAATAAGTCAGATAGATAGATAGATAGAGAGAGAGGGGGAGGGAGGGAGAGGGGAGAGAGAAATACGTAGGTAGGTAGACATGACCTGTCTGATAGATAGATAGATAGATAGATAGATAGATAGATAGATAGATAGATAGATAGATATGAATTAGTTGCCTTCATTCAGACAATGGCAGTTACCTAAAATACAGACGCACACTACAATAAGTCAGATAGATAGATAGATAGAGAGGGGGGAGGGAGGGAGAGGGGAGAGAGAAATACGTAGGTAGGTAGACATGACCTGCTTGATAGATAGATAGATAGATAGATAGATAGATAGATAGATAGATAGATAGATAGATATGAATTAGTTGCCTTCATTCAGACAATAGCAGTTACCCTAAAAAACAGACGCACACTACAATAAGTCAGATAGATAGATAGATAGAGAGAGAGGGGGAGGGAGGGAGAGGGGAGAGAGAAATACGTAGGTAGGTAGACATGACCTGCCTGATAGATAGATAGATAGATAGATAGATAGATAGATAGATAGATAGATATGAATTGGTTGCCTTCATTCGGACAATAGCAGTTACCCTAAAAAACAGACGCACACTTCAATAAGTCAGATAGATAGATAGATAGATAGATAGATAGATAGATAGATAGATAGATAGATAGATAGATAGATAGATAGAGGGGGAGGGAGGGAGAGGGGAGAGAGAAATACGTAGGTAGGTAGACATGACCTGCCTGATAGATAGATAGATAGATAGATAGATAGATAGATAGATAGATAGATAGATACATAGATAGATAGATATGAATTAGTTGCCTTCATTCAGACAATGGCAGTTACCCTAAAATACAGACGCACACTAAAAAGTCAGATAGATAGATAGATAGAGAGAGGGGGGAGGGAGGGGAGAGAGACGTAGGTAGGTAGACATGACCTGTCTGATAGATAGATAGATAGATAGATAGATAGATAGATAGATAGATAGATATGAATTGGTTGCCTTCATTCGGACAATAGCAGTTACCCTAAAAAACAGACACACACTTCAATACGTCAGATAGATAGATAGATAGATAGATAGCAGTTACCCTAAAAAACAGACACACACTTCAATAAGTCAGATAGATAGATAGATAGATAGATAGATAGATAGATAGATAGATAGATAGATAGATAGATAGATAGATGGGGAGGGGAGAAAGAAATAGGTAGGTAGATAGACATGCCCTGCCTGATAGATAGATAGATAGATAGATAGATAGATAGATAGATAGATAGATAGATAGATAGATAGATAGATAGATATGAATTGGTTGCCTTCATTCGGACAATAGCAGTTACCCTAAAAAACAGACACACTCTTCAATACGTCAGATAGATAGATAGATAGATAGATAGATAGATAGATAGATAGATAGATAGATAGATAAAATAGGAAATAAGAAAATAAACAGGCAGATGTGAACAGATTAAGAAACAAACAAAAAGCGGTCAAAAAAGGAAAGAATGGTAGGTCACGTGGCAGATGAATCTAGACACACACATAGATAGACAAATAGATAGACAGATATGAACAGATTAAAAAAGAACGCCACCAAGAAGGATAAAAATGGATATAGGTAGATAAATATATGTAAACAAATATATAAATAAATATGAATAAATACTGAGCTTCACTTGTGTTCTTCAATATGGCTTAATTCATCAACTGATTCAATGGTAATTTAACGAGCCGACTTTATTTTCTTACGACAACAATTCTGCGACAAGATGAAAAATTAATTTGAATTTTTGTTCTTTGTCACAGCATCAGTCAGTCAGATTTTCCTCCTGTCACAGGTGCACCTCGTTAACAATAAAAAATAAAGTAAAAGCGATTAAACTCAAGATAGAATTGAAATTATTCAGTTGGCAAGAATATTATGTAGAATTGAGAAGATTTCTAAATATTTGTATTATTTGTTCCCTAGTAATGTCTACTAACGACTTCTACTCGAAAAGATAGAAAATAATCATTATCTGTCTATATCTCTGGGATGAGGTATTATGATTACTTACATTATTTACATTATTTGGACTGTTATCCTCATCTTCATTGCCATATTCCCAAAGACATATGACCCAGTAGATACAGACCTTGGTTAGATCCAATGAATAGCTACTAGTGATATAATGGCTGTCTATATGTCTGAGATGAGGTATTATGATTACTTACATTATTTACATTATTCTTGACTGTTATCCTCATATTTATTGCCATATTCACAACGTTTCGGTCGTTGTACACTCCGGTCTTCATCGTGTGATTGGAATTTCGCACCGAACCCTTTATTTCGCCCATCGGGGTAGATTGTTCTAGTTCCACGTGCTATGCCTCTTCCGGATGTCTCAGTTATTTCCTTTTAACTCAACTCTCCAAGTTTTTTGGTTCACCACTGCTGTGGCCTGGCATTGAACCCAAGGACACATTGGTTAGATCCAGCGACTAGACCCAAAGAGTTGTGAATTCGAATCTCAACACTTATCATATGATAATCATATGATATCATATAATAATCATATGATTATCATATGATAATCATATATAGAATAATAATGATACGAATAATATTGTAGAACCAAAGAAATATTTTAAATGTGCAAATGAAATAAACTTTGGTGTATGAAGATCTGTGAAAAAAGAAAATTCTTTTTATATATATTACTTAATATCAGACTTGATTAATAATGAAATATAAAGCATTTATGGTTGCAGCAAAGTTATTAAATCACATGAAGAAGGCCGGGGCATACAACAGCCGAAACGTTGTGAATATGGCAATGAAGATGAGGATAACAGTCTGAATAATGTAAATAATTCAAGTAATCATAATACTTCATCTCAGAGATATAGACAGCCATTATATCACTAGAAGCTAGTCATTGGATCTAACCAATGTTTTTATCCACTGATCCACTCGTTGTGAATATTTGCAATGAAGATGAGGATAACAGTCCGAATAATGTAAATAATGTAAGTAAAAATAATCATTGTAGCATTAAGATGAAAATTATCAGCAACCACAACAGAGAGAGTGAGAGATATTTTCAGGATATGATAATGGAATGCAATGCGTAGATACTGATATATAATGGGACTATAATTTTAAATGTTTCTTACTCAGTGACAGTAACAGGCGTATATTATATCAGTTTTGGCTCTCACAGTGTCCGAGTGACATCATCAAATGACGAAAGCTTTTCTTTTTATCTTTTTTGTTTCCGCTTTTTTGTTTTTGAAAATTGTTGTTCAGTATTTAAAACATATCAGCTAACCAAGTACACTGAAAAAAAAAATGAAAATTGTTGAATATATATTATATCTATCCATAGCATGTCTAGCTGTTTTGAATATCTTTAAGAACTAATTGTACAGACTTCGATTTTATCCAATCAGAGCAACCTTTACTATGTGTGAATAGCTGCTCAGGTGAAATTAAGATGTCGCCACTAAATTAGCGTGTGTACTGTGTGATTGTTGCATTCAATGCTCAATACAGCCTCCATGCTTTCCCAAACCTAAAATTGTTAAAAGGCAATGGACGAGATTAAGGGGAACGTGACGAAGAGTCTAATGGTGATCCAGAAAGAGGATTTATTTTGAAAAGTGGAAGGGGCGCTTCCATAAGTACGTACAATCCCAAGATGTTTACTTTGAAGTGAACTAAAGAGCAATTGCCCTAGGTAGGATTTTTTTTTATAAATTTTAAATAGCTGAATATTTTCTCTTCGTGTCGTCTTAAATGCAGGGAAGATTGGATTTATGCCTTTTCTTGATTTGTTTCTTTTTCTCTTTTCCTTTTCTCTGTTTCCTTTTTCTTCTCATTTTCACTCCCTCCCTCTGTTTTTCCTCCCTATTTATTTTCTATTTGTTTCTCTCTTTTCCTCATTCTCTTCTCCAATCACTATTTCACTTCTTTTTTACTCCTTTTCTCTCTCTCTTTAACTCTCTCTCTCTCTCTCTCTCTCTCTCTCTGATTCTTTTTCTCATCCCTTTCTCGTTCTTTTTCTTCTTTCCTTTCACCTCTCCGGTTTTTTTTTTCTATCCTTCTCCCTCTTTTCTTCATTCCTTCTTTGCTTTCGTCTCCCACCCTTTTCTCCTCTTTCTCACTGTCCTTCCTCTCACTCATTGTTCCGTTTTTCTTGGTTTTCTTATCTGATTTTTGTTTTCTCTTTCTCTTTCGCTCTCACTCTTTCCGTTTCCCCTCTTATCATCTCTTCCTTTTCTGATCACTCTTACTCGCTCTCAATCATCATCTTCTCTGGCAGCCATTTTATGAAAATATCCTGTTCGATTAAGTGGTACTATCAAAATCTTATCAGAAATTCTTTCTTTCTCTTTCTTTTTTTTTTCTTTTTTTCTCATTTTACTTCTTTCGTTCATATGTATTATTTTCATACATTTTCCTTTCTTTTTCTTTCTTTTCTTTTCCTTTCTTTTCTTTGCTTTGTTTTATTCCATCGCCTTTCTTTTATATCCTCATTTTTTATCGTTCTCTTTTCTTATTGCTGATTTCGCTTACACTAAACCATCCACCCACACACCCTTTTTTTTTCTTCCATTCATTGAGTTTTTCCTTCCTTTTGGCTCTCCGCCCATTCCTTCTTCTTCTTTTTCCTGGTTTCGTTTCTTTAATTATCATCGCCTCCTGATTGAAGTTTTCGACTTTTATTGAACGAAACCATTCAGTTAAGACGCGTTGAATGACTGGAAATACGTTTATGGAAATAATTGCCTGCGAATTAGCGAGGTAAATTACTAAAGCAAGAAAGAAAGAAAAAAGAAAGAAAAAACTTATTAAACGAATGGAAAAGAAAGAAAAAAACTGTGGAAGCAAACCACAAAAATAAAATGAACGACAAACAAAAAAATATTGGTTTTAAAATTGAATTTTTCAAGGCAAAATGATTTTTGTAATTTCTCTGATGAAGCCTACGGAAATATGGCGGATGTCGACATCGGTCCTGACAGAGACTAAATTACGAAAATCCTCAAATGGCAGCAGACTATCGATTAGCTTAGGGCTAATCGATCGTCTAATCTCTCTCTCTCTCTCTCTCTCTCTCTCTCTCTCTCTCTCTCTCTCTCTCTCTCTCTCTCTCTCTTGTAGTTTGTCGTTTTTTTTTATTTATTCTCATTTCTTTTATCTTTGTTGTCAGGCAGAAAATTATATATTTGCTTCTCCGCTTCGACGATATCAAACAAGAATGGTGTCTGTTTGCTAAAATGACCATTGTTTCATAATTCTAACGAAATGTTTCTTTACTGCTGCAAAAAAATTCCTTATTCCCAAAATAAATACAAATAAATACTGATTTAGGCCACTAAAATAATGATTTATGACTGCAACGAATATTATAACATTTAATGTTTCTAAATAGTGTTTAAACAATAATTGTGACTCTCTTAGAAAGAACTTCATTTGGGAAAATGAATAATTCAACTAGAAACTCAAAAAATGTACCAACGAAGATACAACACAATTTGTATATTTATCTATATATATAAAACAGAGGATGTCTGTTTGTCTATCTGTCTGTCTGTCTATGTGATACCTTTTCATTCGAGATCCATCCAACCGATTTTGACCAAACTTTGCACATACATTGTACATTATAAGAGATAGGTTCTTAGCGTAAAAAAGCAATAATTTTTTAAAAATCAAAAATCCATAAAGTCGATCAAAAATCGATAAATTCAACTTTTTTCCTCCGATTTCGTTCAAACTCGGTGTGTAGGTTATTTATATCATGACGAGCTCAACGATACCTCATTTCTATTTCTACGCCACCGCGTTTAGTGAAAAACCACGAAAAAGCGAAAAATCGATTTCAACACAAATTTTAAACTAAAATATCCCTCAATTTTCGAACAATTCAAACTTCACTCAATTGTAGCCAACAATAAGTTGATTGTTTAACAGTCATTTAACTTCGTAATTGAGTTCGCCCACATAGTGAAAACCCGCGTAAATACCGAAAAATGGCGATTTTTACTGGTTTATTTCTTATTTTTTGTTGATATTTCAACCAATTTTCATCAAACTTAATTACTTTATAAATGTATCTTCTTTTACATCCCTGGTAACACACTGACAAATTGAATTTCAAAAACTCCAAAATAATTGTGGTCTGAAGTGGGTCTTCATGTTGCCTGTTTGGCTAAATTCGATTGAATAAATACAGACTACTTTTGTTATATCAGTAACTGCATTAATTCAAATTCATATATATATATATATATATATATATATATATATATATATATATATGTTGTGTTACGATCCACCTAATTTACATAGTGGAGTACCGACCATATAAATATGGGTTGGTACCAGGAAGACGAGGGAAGGAAAAAGAGATCCAATCCAGAGACTCTGCCCGACTGCGATTAAGTCAACCCATTCTACAGGAACAGTCTTCCCAAGAATATACCAAAACTAACTGTAAATATTGTGTACCTTTTCCTTGTTTCAATACATTTTGTTTACGTACATTTTGTGTTGTATTATTATTATTCCATGCTTATCCAAGCTTCAACAATATATATATATATATATACTACTGACTGATGCGGCATTCACCCTGGGCGGATTGAGCCGGCTTCTTCCTGTTATGAGAAGAAGATTCTTGGGATAAATTACAGAAGTAGGGTACCCAGGCCTACTCGAATAACGTTCTTGCTTGCCGTGGGATTCCCACAGACGCAGAGACAGGAACGACCAGAAGCCGCCGGTTACCGATGCAGACGCTCCTTGGATTTTCACCAGAGCCCTTGTTAGCCGGCGTGTGTGTCTGACCTGTCCGCCTTGGGTGACCCTACCAGGAACGAAGTTACGGGCGGCATAGCTCTGACACTACCGTTTACACCCCCCACCGACTGTGAGGTAAGGGTTGGACTTTGGGGGCTTACAGTACCAGGTGTTCCCAAGCGGTCCCCTATCTAAGTACTGACCTGGCTCTACGATGCTTAACTTCGGTGATCGTACGAGAACCGGTGTTTCAGCGTGATTTGACCGTAAGCTACTTTTACTTTTTCAATCATCCTCTGTGTGTGTGTGTGTGTGTGTGTGTGTGTGTGTGTGTGTGTGTGTGTGTGTGTATATATATATATATATATATATATATATATATATATATATATATATATATATATATATATATAAAGACATATTTTATGTTTTAACGTTGTTATTTTATAGATACAAGTATTTAAGCAAATGTCTGAGAAAACAGTATTAAAAAATTTTACCGGCCTTGACAGGATTTTCATGAAAATTTTTCGACATTCAGGCCGGTAAATGTTATTTTACTGTTTAAAATAAACAGACATTTGCTTAAATTCATTTGTATCTATAAAATAACAACGTTAAACATAAAAATATGTCTTTAATAAATAAATTGTCGGACCTTGTCCATTTCTTAATATATATATATATATATATATATATATATATATATATATATATATATATATATCGAGTCACCCAAGAATCTCTTCAACTACTATACCACAACAATTTTTTGGTATGGAAGACACAACTTCTTTTATTCGCCCTTCGAAACTCTTGGTTTTTCTATAGTAGACTTGCTCCTTTAACCAACCCTAAAGAAAAAGTCATATGTTTTCTCTGTCTTATAAAGCAGTTAAGTGTCTTTCATCAATTTTTGAAAATTACCCCTTCGTTACTTCCGTATTTTCCTTTTGGGTCTTCTTGATGGCGTTAGTAATTATTCACTCGTTACTTGACTGAAGTATTGAATCGATGTATACAAAATGCTATACACATTTCTTCAAAGCGTTGGAGATAATATTAGTTTCTTTTTCACGGTATCTTTACTTCCACTACTACTACTAGCATTACTACTATAGCATGAACTGATCGACTGAATTATGTTTACGTTAGAATTTCAAGGAATCAACGATCATTTAAAGCCTTGAATAACAAGAAAAGGAATTAGAAGGAACGACAAGGCATCGGGTTTCAAAATATGATTTGTTCAGTACATTAAATGATACACGATTCGGCCACCGGAGACTTTTAACTTCAATTTATCTTAGATTAAATTTCTCGATTTAATTGCAAATTACATACACGTAAGACATGACCATTTTACTGAATCTAGTGCGTCTACTGAATCGAAAACATGAGCCTCTTAAGTAATAAAAAAAACCACAACAAACGTTGAATGAAAAGAAAAGTTACTCAGAAATTGAGAATATTAAAAAAAAAATATTGTCTGCAAAAACCGTTCCCAACTTATTTTTCTTTTGTTTTGCTTTGTTTTTGTTTTTGTTTGTTTGTTTTTTGTTTGTTTTTTTCGTTGTTTTTTGCTGTGGTCTTCTTAAGAGCACTTCTCGGGTACTAGGTTCCTCTAACAAATAGGTATACAACGTGGGCAGATAGACAGAACATGTGGACATTTCGAATAACTTGATTTTAGGGCTTTTCTGCTAGTTCTATGATCTCTAGCACCAAATTAGACGGATGCCAGATGGACATCATCTTTTATTAGGATTGAAATTTTATGGGAAAACAGTAACATGGAGCTCCAGGAAACACCGGTGGTGGCGGATTTGCATTGCTTCATATTGCTTCATATATCTTACCACAATCGCCCATGAAGTTCATTTTCTCACAGTTTTCAGTCTGTGTCCTCATTTCAAATAAATCAGGACCCTCACGGAAGCCATATGGAACCCGTATCGATTGGCAGGTCTAGAATCATTTTCTCATGAGTTATGATTATCCACTAACTTATAAAAGGAATGTCGTTTCTTAGCCAATAATTCTTTTTTTATCTTCATCATTAAAATTATTCTTGTATGTTTTGGAAACTTTATTTTTAAGCATTTCACCCCAAGCAAGGCGGGATGCCACTAGCACGCAAGGGGTTACAGAGGATTTGGAGCAAATAAGAATTATTGAGGAAAGGATGAAGAGAAGGATAGGGGATAGATCAAGGCATCTGGAGACGTCGATTGACATTACATTTGAATATTTAAAGATTATAGCTATCAGGGAAACAGGAAGAGGGGGAGGGAGTTCCACAGGCGAGAGGTGCGAGACATGAAGCTATTGGGGTAGAAGAGACGGCTATATTTAACAGTTTCAACAATGAAAGGGTGTGAGCGAGATGCCAGCCTAGTTGAACGCTTTAATTCATGAAGTCTGGGAACCAGCGAAAGCAGCTCATCGGAGAAGTTACCATGAAAGTATTTGTGAAAAAGACAGAGGAAGGCAACGACACGTCTGTGAGAGAACGACTGCAGTCGAGATGCCAAATCAGGGCCAATTACGTTGCATATCCATCTCTGGATCTTATCAAGAACCTTGAGACAAACATAAGGGGCTCCAGACCATATATGGCAGTAATACTCCATTCAAGGGCGAATGGTTGACTTGTAGATTTGAAGGATCGACTCCGGCGAGAAAAATTTCATGGCGCGGCACAGGGAGCCAACTTTCCTTGCGGTGGACGAAGTTATTGACTCAATGTATTTGTTCCAACTCAGGCCAGCATCATTTTGAACCCGAGTAGTCGCAAAGAGGAGCTCTCGAGAAGTTGAGCGTCAGACATTCTAATGGGAGGCAGGGGTGGTTCTGTGTGGTGAGTAATAGAGAGCAGTTTTGTTTTTGAGGCGTTAAAGTTTACCAGCCAATTCCTGCCCTAGTTCACAATACACCTTTTATTTCATTTTATTTAATTAATATTTCTGAGCCTGGTGACTCGTGGTACATAAGGCCTCGGATGTCGTTTCTGTAGTTGAATTGTTCCACGGGATAGGGTGGTTAGCCGCATGACCATCCTAAGGAAAAGGTTGATTTTCTGTCGGGATTGAACGACTAAGTGTTCCCACGCTAACATTTTCCATCTAGCCGAGTTTAGGAATTCAGAGTTTTCCCAACCAGGTTTGAAGATCCCATACCTGAGGAGAAAAAGAAATAGATTTATGCTTTTCCCAAAAGTATTTTCGCAAGAGGAAATGTAACTGGAATTCGAATTCGGCTTACAAATTTCTCGTTCCGATTTACTAACCATTATACCTGTTGTGGTAGGATCCACCTAATTTGCATAGTGGAGTACCGACCATATAAATATGGTTGGTACCGGGAAGACGAGAGGGAGGAATCAAGAGATTCAATCCAGAGACTCTGCCCGACTGCGACTAAGTCAACACATTCTCCAGGAACGGTCTTCCCAAGAATATACAAAAGACTATATGTAAATATTGTGTACACTTTCTTGTTTCAATACATTTTGTTCTAAGTACATTTTGTGTTGTATTATTATTCCATGCATTAGTCAAGTTTCAACAATACCATACCTGCAATCATATATACACCCATTAATAATAAGTGAATATCAAAATATTCTGATGATGATGTGAATAAACATCGAAATATTAACAGATTCATCGACAGCACTTTCTTGTGATTCAAATCTTCCTTTGCCTGGAAAAAAATGATCTTCGGAATAACATCCTAAAATTGTCTGAAAATTAACAGAATTATTACTTTTAAAGTTAATTAATTTTATATTCTTAATTGTTATAATGTTTGCTCTTCAATTTGGTGTTATCGACATTATCCTTCTAAAAATGTCCATTATAATACAAACCATGTTGGCGGTGGTGATGTCGTCATAAATGGTAATCATTATCTTGCTTGATGGGTTTGGTGAAATGTGATATTGCTGGCAAAAACGCTGCCTTGTGCTTTATCTTGCGAAAACCCGTCAGGATTGGCTTGGTATGAAATAATCACGTTCAGGCGAACATGAGCGATAAACGCATTCATATGGGAGAGGCTTGTGAGTGAACTAGTCGGTGGGGTTAGTCCAGAAAAGAGAGCAGGCTGAATGGGATTAATATACACCGGCTTACACCATGACAACAATGAACAAAAAGTTGGTTCACTGGCGAATTAATATGTCTTTTCTTCTTTCTTCGAAACCCCGAGGATCTATATATCTATTTTTCTGTCTGTCGACTTCTGTCAGCATCTGTCTGTATATATATATATATATATATATATATATATATATATATATATATATATATATATACATCCCTATTTTTCTCTTTTTTTCTTTCTCTCATATCATTTCCGTTGAGATGACCGATTAAATAGGTCAATGCCTGATCCTTACCTTCTCCTCCTCAATATTAGGTATTGTAATAAGAACAAAAATAAAACTATATTTTAAAACTCTCCCTTCCCTCTCTAAACTCGACCATGTCTCTCACACTATTCCTCACCACCCTCTATGTCACTTTATATAAGCTTAATACTGTCAGTCAAAAGTGTAAATTTTAAATACATTTTTCATTTCACCTTTGAAAGTGAAGTCTGAAGATCCAGAGAAAAATAAAATTCTCTGGTGAAATAGATTATAATTAATGAAGCCTTAAAGTGGTCTGTTTTTCTTTAAATTAAAAAATATAAATCCATATATATATATATATATATATATATATATATATATATATATATAGTGCTGTTCGATAAAAGTGACTCATAAAATGTTGCTCAACTGCTTTCTCTAGAGCCTGTACTTTATAATGATCCATAAGTTTTCTATGGGTTGAGGTCAGGAGATTAGGGTGGCCATGTCATAACACTCACCTGCTTCTCATCAAAGTATTCCTTCATCAATTTTGACTTGTGACAGGGAACATTATCCTGCATAAAAATGAGCTTGGTGGGGTCGATTTGCACCCTTTCAGCAGAAGGGAGCAGACAAGACAAGAAAATTCTCTTGTACTGCTCGCTCCTGAGGGTTTTTCAATAGGTTTTAAGAAACCAGTTACATGAAAAGAAAAGCATCCCCAGAACATTATACTCAACAGATGCTTGACAGTACTTACTGGTAAATTCAAAGAGCTTTCAAAGCTTCTTCTTCGGATATTAGATCGCTTATCCTTTGAATTTAGCTCAACTTTCGCTTCATCGGAGAAGAGAACATTTAGTAAAAAAAAAATCAGGTGAGTCACTTTTATCGAACAGCACTATGTATATATATATACATATATATATGTGTGTGTGTGTGTGTGTGTATGTGCATATATACACTGAGTGAGATGTATACATACACTGATATAGACACATATTAAGACCGAGTGCAGCATAAATATTTTTCCGTTATTTAAATTTTTCTTCCCAAGATTCTTTTGTTTTATTGTTGATATTTTAATTAAATATGGTGGCTCAAATAAAACGTGATCAAATTATCGCATTGAAAGGTTTCAAGAGGAGCACGCAACTTCACCAAATTCAATTTTAGGAAGAAAACGTTTAATTCGTACAAGGGGAGTCATTGAAACCGTGAAGATGAAAGCGAAGAGAAATCTACGAAGAAGTATGAGGAAGATGGTAAAAAAAAAATGCTGGATATTTCGGATAGGTCGTTAAGGAAAATTTGGGAAGAGGATTTAAGTTTAAGGCCATAACAAGATTCAACAACGACAAGTGCTCCCGAGTGCTTACATGCAAAAGCGGCTTGGCAGAGGGAAGAAAATGTTAGAGGAGATGCAACATGCCGCAGTCAAGGGCTTCACTTTCGGCACCTCGGCGTGGTGTAATGGTTAACAAGCTTGCCTTGCTAGATCAGTTACGACTGAAAAGTGAGTTCGATCCTCACTGGATACCCCATGCTTTCGGCCTTGTGCTACATCTAAGCTACGCTTGGAAAATCTTTTCGGCCTTGTGCCACATCTAAGCTGCGCTTGGAAAATCCTGTCAAAAGCTTCACTTGATCGAATTTTATCACCGTGAAAGCAGTGGTCAACTACATAAACGATAATATTCGCGAAGGTATCAGAACATATTTCAAGCGATATAAGGCAACTGGTATTTAGGCTTCTGCTGCTGCTTCTGATGGTTCGAAATTGCTCTTGAGGAATTGGCGAAAGGGAATTGCAGATTCTACCATCAAATGTTATATTTATTACTGAAAATACATTAATTGTGGCACGAGGCCAAAGGGGGGTGGTGAGGAAAGGCTAATTATCCTAATCCTAGTTAATCACAATCACGATCCATTCATTCAATACAGTTTATCCATTTACCACAAGAACGCATCTCTCACCACTCAATCCCGCATATACCATAATACCACATATTCACAGGGGAATTACAAAACACCCTGTGGTATAAAAATTTTATGAATTATGAAATAAGGGCGAGGGAATGAAGCCCGAAAAAGCAACAAAAGATTGTAACAAAGCAAACTAAAACAAAACAGATGTTAGTCGGACCCATCCACCCGTCAAAAAAAGTGGCTGCTGTATTTTGTCGATAGACAGAATTAAGTAGCACATTCACTAATGGAGCGGGAAGGGTAAAATTATCAAATGTTGGAGAGATACGCGTTGCCACATGTCATCCTTCAATACGCCTTTTTGACACAGAACGGGTGAAAGAGACATTTCTGTGGATTTTTGACAAGTCAATTTCACTCCCATGATGCCCTAGCATTAATCATATTGACTATGCGATATGACACACATTGGAGATCGATGTTTCACGTATCTTATACCCTAGACCTGAAAGAATCTCTTATGACGTCGAGGTACAATTTGGTCGAAGAGGTGTGGAAGAAGACATGCACTTCAGTTTGAGAAGAGGCTATGGCAAAAAAGAAAATGGTGTCCATTTTGAATTGTAAATATATAAAATAGTATCAATAAATATAAGAAGAATCAATCTGTAAACGTTCATTAACAAATAAATGTGATCGCTTCAGTATATTTTTTACACTAAGTCCTTCTCTGAATGTTGATTCCTATGTCCACACTGTTAATATATATATATATATATATATATATATATATATATATATAAAGACATTTTATGTTTAACGTTCTTTTTTTATATACAAGTATTTAAGTAAATGCTCTGTTTATAATAAACAGTATTAAATAACATTTACCGGCCTGAATGAGAGAAATTTTCATAGAAAATATTCGTCCTTTGACATTCACGCCGGCAAATGTTATTTAATACTGTTTATTATAAACAGAGCATTTACTTAAATACTTGTATCTATAAAAAGAACGTTAAACATAAAAATGTCTTTAATAAATAAATTGTCGGATTTTTGTCCATTTCTTAATATATATATATATATATATATATATATATATATATATATATATGCAAATATATAGAAAAATGGGAAAGAACCGATAGGTTAATCATCCGAAGTTCTTTAGTATTTTTGTTTTTATTTTTAAAAAACAGTGCTCAATACGCAAATAGAGCCTAAATTATAATTATATTTTTAGAAATATGATTCCATCGCTACATAAGAGTTCTCGTGCTTCAAACACAATTTAATTCAGTATCTGTCTATATTTCTGAGATGAGGTATTATGTACATTATTTACATTATTCGGACTTTTGTCCTCATCTTTGTCGCCATATTTATTACAACGTTTCGGCCGTTGTACGTTCCGGCCTCCTTCAGGTGGTTGGAATGTCGAAATGAACCCTTTATTTCGCTCACTGGAGTAAACTGTTCTAGTTCTACGTGCTATGTTTTTAATGGATGTAAGTTATAAGTTATCTCCTGTTAATTTCCCTCTGAAAGTTCTCCACTGCCTTAACACTCTTTGGGTCCTGTCACTGGATCTAACTAACGCATTTATCCACTGTTCCATGTGTCCTTGAGGACATCTGAGTATGAATTTCTGGGTATTATAAACTTAATGTCTTCAGCAACAATTTTTAACATGTGTTCATATAGCAATTTTTGTTGTTATTATCGCTTTTCTCTAGCACTCCTTATTATTGAAATATGTGCAATTTTTTATATATATATTATTTATATATTATATATATATATATATATATATATATATATATATATATATATATATATATATATATAAGTGAACGTTGAAGTCAACACTCAGTGGCGACAGGCTGTTTTATGCTAGACTCAATCGACAGGCGGCCTGACGATTTCGTCTAGCATGAAACAGCCTGTCGCTTCTGACTTCAATTGTTCACTTTTATATTTTTATTTACATTCGCTCTATGTCTGATATTGAGCACTTTATCCCATAAATATAACACACCTTAAAACTATATTTCTTCATATATCAGGTCATCCCATAAGTTCTGTCCG
This sequence comes from Acanthosepion pharaonis, assembly GCA_903632075.3. Classification (NCBI taxonomy): domain Eukaryota; kingdom Metazoa; phylum Mollusca; class Cephalopoda; order Sepiida; family Sepiidae; genus Acanthosepion; species Acanthosepion pharaonis. Next base: position 685,980 of record CAHIKZ030000443.1, read on the forward strand.
AATTTTAACTTTTTGTTAAAATGAACGAAATTTAAAGAGTATTTTATAATGTCTAATGGAGCTGAACATTATTTTTATGTTTAGATGCATTTAAACTGATCAAATGTTATTTCATAGAACAATAAAATTAGATTTTGTTAAAACATGGAAGTACCCAAGAATCATTTGAGGCACATAATGCTTTATGAGTTCAAGAAAGGAAACTCAGCAGCCGAAGCGGCTAGAAACATTCACTCAGTTTATGGAGAGGAATGTGGGAATGAAAGAACTTGCAGAAGATGGTTTACAAAATTCTGAAGTGGAGATTTCACCCTTGAAGATGAAGATCGAACCGGACGTCCAGTTGAGTTTTATGAAAAGCTTCTTGAAGCAGCCCTTGAAGAAAATCCTGCTTTATCAGTTAGGGAATTGACAGTAGTTCTCAGTTCAAAACATACAACTGTTCATCGTCATCTTCAACAATTTGGAAAAGTTCCTAAACTTGGAAAATTGGTGCCTCATGAATTGTCTGAAAACACCCTCAAATCCCGAGTTGACATTTGCTCTTCTCTCCTGTAGAAAAATCACGTGGTCGAGATAAACACTCAGTTGTGGAGCAAGCTAAGTGAATCATAATTCAACCTTGAGAAAGAGCTATTTATGGTGCCATGGAGCATCTCATTGTGCTAAAGTGGGATAGCCATTGCTTGGGCTGTGATTGGCTGCTGGTACCTGAGTGGAGATATTTCTATATAAATACCAGCTTGATTCATCAGTTAGTTTGCAGGGTTTGTATTAAGTTACAACCTGCTTTATTTTTGTCTGCCAACTGGTCGCTAGCTGGGACCCTTACGCCGGTAAGTGCTGTTTATTGCATTGTTATTCTAGATCTCCTTCCCCCCCCCCCCCATCGCGTGTGGGTAGTGGCCTTTGGGGAGGTATGAGTTCCATTAAACCTGGCTGGTTGTGTGGAAGTAGTCTGGACAATGCCCGAGGGGATTTTGTCCGTGTTATTGTTATACGGCTGAGCAGTGTTTGATGTTATTCCAGCGTCGAATGTTTGTGGCACTGGTGTAGAGGTCTCGGGTAAGGCACTAGGTCTTGGAACTGGAATTGTTGGTGTATCCAGTTTCCTGAGGAATCGACGATTTCGTAAGGTAATTCTACTTGATCCGTCAACTCTGATACGGTATTGGTGGTTGGGGAGGGTTTCAATGACCCGGCCTGTTGTGTCCCATCGGCGGGTTGACGGCCGTTGTAGTGCTACTATTTGTCCTTTACGAAGGGGGTTTAATGTGTGTGCTGTTCTATTGTATCGCTCTATGAGATGAGCGTTCCGCCGGGACAGACTTATCTCGCGATTTTGGGCTGCAATTATCCAATTCGCGTGTGGCTTATAGAGTGTGGGGTGGGATGGTATGTAGTCACGTAGTCGGCAGTGGAGTAGTAGTTTGAGCAGGGGATAGCCCAATGTTTTGAATGGGCGTATTCCTGTATTGGAAGATGGCTCTTGCTGCACGATTATTGTCCAACGATCCTGTTGCTATTTACGATTCTCTTGGCCGTTTTGACAGCAAGCTCTGCCCGACCATTGGATTGTGGGTAGCCAGCAGATGATAACATGTGTTTAACAGCCCAGTCTTGCAAAAATTGCTTGAATGTAAGGGATGTGAATGGTGGCCCCCATCAGTGCTGAGTTCGTCGGGAGCACCGTAGGCTTGAAATATGTCTCGGCAAATTGAAATAATCCTTGACGAATTAGCTTCTCCGTGGCTCAAGTGGTATAGATTCATCCAGCCTGTTAACCTGTCAGCGCATGCTAAGTAACCATGGTTTCCAACATGGAAGATGTCCATGACAATTTGCTGAAATGGCCAATCAGGAAATGGTGTCAAATTGATTGGCTCTTTTGGTTGACTCGGGGCAATTTTTGAGCAGAACGTACAACCTGCTCTAATGTTACGTATTGAAGCATTCATCCCGCGCCAATAAACAGATTCATTGGCACGTGCCTTCATGCCAACTTCGCCTTGGTGTGCAGAATGTAGGCTATGTAAGACTTTTGCGCGTTGAGAGGTGGGGACAACGATTCTTTGATCTAATAGCACTAATCCGTCGTCAACACTTAGGCGGTGCCTCACTTCCCAGTATTCGCGGATTTCGGGTGCAGTGAGGCTGCGCGTCCTTTGGAATCCATTTCGTATTACTTCAATTAATTTTTTGTATTGCGGGTCGCTGCGTCCCGCTGCACGGATAACGTCTGGTGAGATGAGCTCCAGGTTGTCATTTGCACCGAATGTTGCTAATAGGGTTGTTGATTTGACCCAGTCATCCATGTTGTCAGACTCTATGATGTCTGATTGAGAGTGTTCAGCAGTGAATACATTTAGGAGTGCCTGTAAGATGTCTGCTGGGTTACAAGAGACAGTATCGGAGGTTCTGTGACATTTTCCAGGGCAGTGCTGAATGGTGAATCTGTACCTGAGGGTTTTCTTCTTTAACCTGAATAATCGGGGGTTTTGGATTTTAGTAAGATCTCTATCTCCGAATAATCCTTTTAATGGTTCATGATCTGTAACCACTATGAGATTCGGGCAACCCATTACAAAAATGCGACATTTTTCCAATGCCCACGCAATTGCTGCTGCTTCGCCTTCAATAGGTGCATATCTGCGTTCAGCATCAATGCAGAATCTGCTACCACCAAATATCAGACGCCAACCTTCAGGGCAACAAACTGGGGCAGGGTGCATGAGCAATACTTCTTCAGAAGTAGGAAGCCCATTCCGTCTTTGCTCCAATCTGGGGCGAGGCAGGTTATTCGTTCTTTTTCAAATGTTGCAATGCCTTTTCGAACTAAGTCAACTATGACCTTCTTTGAATGCTGGAATGCATCCTCAAGGCTTTTATTCCATATAAAGTGTGAGTCTCGTTTGACGAGATCACGAAATGGAAGCATGACTGGGCTCAGTGAGTATGCCCAGTCGACTTGGTTGACCAGACCAAACCATGATCTGGCATCGGTGAGTGTTTTTGGTATTGGGAAGCTTAATATCGCCTCCAGCATGGATTTAGAAGGGGTTACACCAGAGGATGTTATCTGGAGGCCCCCAAACTGCACAGTGTATTGGCAAAATTGGAACTTTTCTCTATTGAGTACGATGCCGTTTTTTGCGCAATGGAAGAGGAAATCGAATGTGTGAAAAAAGGCTCCTTTGATGTCAGAGTCGTAGAGTAGTGTGTCATCTACGATTTTTACTTTGCGGGGGAATTCTTTTATTACTTCATCATACCTTCGGGTGTAGGCATCGCCAGATGCTAGGTAACCTTGTGGCATCCTCAGGTACATGAACCTTCCCCATTCTGTGATGAAGGTGGTGAGTGGCTGGGACTCTTTATCTAAGGGGATGGAATGATGTCCATCAACAGCATCCAACACTGTTTTCTTTTGCTTAGGTGGCACTTGTAGTGCTAGCTGGAATGGTGACTCTGTATGGTGTGTTTCCCGTTTGCACTGTGAATTCAAGTATTGGTAGTCTATGGTTCTTTGTGGTTTGCCATTTTTCTTGGCGGTAATTACCATAGTGCTACACCAATCAGTGGGCATGCCGACGGGTACTGGGGTTATGATACCCCTTTTCACATCTTCCCAAAGGGCCTGCCTTACGGGCTCTTTGAAGTGAAAAGGCACTGGAATTGGGTTATGTATGGCTTTGGTGACTGCTCCTTCTTTGAGGTGTATATGAGCAGTGGGGCCAGTCATTGGTGGGAAAATTCACCATTATTTTTGAACGCCGTTTCGGCGAATTGATTCAATAGCCAATTCTTGAGCCTATCAATGTTTTGTTCTGTTGGGGGAAAAGGGTTTTTTTCGGGGCACGTTGGAAGTTGTCCCTCGACTTTACATTGTTTGGGGCTCGCGTCTGATTTTTTATGTGTGTTTGTCGAGGACATGTGTTGCATTGCTGTTTGGGGTAATATTGTAGTCGTCGGGTTCGGGAAGTCTTTTGACAGTATCCCTACATCAATGCAGGCTGCTTTGCTGAAGTATAGCCGCTGGATCTTTCTGCATATGTATAGGGCTTGTTTAGTTGTTCTTCCTTGGACGATGAATTCCACGGGGAGCCAACCCTGACATACAAGTGTAAAGCCTCCCACAGCTCGGACGACTTTTCTTGATGGAATGAGGTTGTTGGTAGTGAGCCCCATATTCAGAAAGTGCTTAAGTTCCCCGAGACATATGGTGACCCCACTGTCAGGAAAGATCGTCATCCTAGTGCCGTGACTTCTGGGGATATTCTTAACTTCTCTGGGATCCGGTTTTGGCGAGAATGGAACAACATATGCATCAATCTCTCTTACCTGGCCTGTGTCTTTAGATGTATACGTGCCCGTCGTTTGATTGAATGTAATGTGGGCGATAAGTGTGTCCATGGCGGCTTCATTAGCCTCTGGGCTTTTCCTTACCGCTTGAGCCAGTTTCTTACCCCGGCATACCCTCGATAGGTGATTGGGCTTCCTACAATTACTACATGTTTGTCCCCATTCTGGGCGTTTTAGCCGGCGGGATCCAGTTTCCGAGGTGCCATGCTGGTGGCTGCCACAACCCAAGCAAGCCTGGTGGTTTGGTTTAACATTGCAGTTGCAATAGGTGCTGGTACGGATCCCCTCGTTGGCTTGTGGCGTACCCTTCTGTCCGCGGTAAGTTGATAGCCGAGCAGCGGCTGTATCTGAAGCGCCAGCCATTGAGGTTTGGTCTCGCAATGCTGATTCAAATGCCTCAGCATGACGGATATTTTGCTCAAGGGATTTAAGTGCCCCAGCTTTGGCCAGTAGGTCAGCCTGGAGTGTGTCATTTGCTATTCCACGGATGATCTGGTCCTTGATGTATATATCAGACAGGTCATGCTCACGCGATGGGCAGGTAATGTTACAATCTACAGCTACGGCTCTGAGGCGGACAAGGTAACTTTGTATTGGCTCATCCGCATCCTGAAACATGGAGGCAAAAGCAAGGCGATAGACAATAGGACTTGACCTCTGGGTGACCAATGCTTCTACCATGTCAAGTAGCTTATCTGGATCAGTGGTAAAGAAGTCAGGGTGTGTATTGATTATGGTATTTTGCACAGTCTCATCAGCACAATTGTATAAGTGAATATTAGCTTGGGAGCTTGGCATATTTGTCATCTTGGTAAAGACATCCCAGTCAATTCGGAACTTCCTGAATTGCTGTGGTGTTATCACGAGATTGAGATGGCTTGGCTGCTAGTGCCTAAATGTGGGTTGTCTGGGTGGTGGCTTCCTTAGCCTGCTTGATGATACACAGGGCTTCTCCCATTAATGCGACTCCGAGGTCCCTAAGCATGGATCGATCCAGCATTTGAAGGCTCTCGATTGTCAGTTTCTCGTCTGCAAACCTTGTTGCATGAGTTTTGGCCGAGTCAGTGGATAGGCCTGCTTCAATGAAGAAGAGTTCCCAATCTTCGGGTGTCATATATCCTGTTCGCAGCGCCATGTAGAAAAATCACGTGGTCGAGATAAACACTCAGTCGTGGAGCAAGCTAAGTGAATCATAACTCAACCTTGAGAAAGAGCTATTTATGGTGCCATGGTGTATCTCATTGGGCTAAAGTGGGATAGTCCATTGCTTGGGCTGTTATTGACTGCTGGTACCTAAGTGGAGGTATTTCTATATAAATACCAGCTTGATTCATCAGTTAGTTTGCAGGGTTTGTATTAAGTTACAACCTGCTTTATTTTTGTCTGCCAGCTGGACGCTAGCTGGGACCCTTACGCCGGTAAGTGCTGTTTATTGTATTGTTATTCTACATCTCCATTCTCGCCAACTTGTTTCACCTTTTTTGGATAGACTTGTGACTGGCGACGAAAAATGTATCTTTTATCGAAATGTTAAGCGTCGTAGACAGTGGCTTGGTAAAGTGGGAGAACCTCAGCCACAGCCGACAAGGGAACTTTATGGGCAAAAGGTTCTTCTTTCAATCTGGTGGGGTCGCCAAGGAATCATCCACTTTGAATTCTTACCACCTAATGCAACAATTAATGCTCAAATGTACTGTCAGCAATTAGAGCGTTTGAACCAAGCTTTAAGGAAAAAAGACCTGCTCTAGTGAATCGAAAAGGGGTGATGTTTCATCAGGACAATGCGCGACCCCACACAGCAAGAATCACGTCACAAAAGATCGAAGAACTTGGTTGGGAGAAAATTCCTCATCCACCTTATTCGTTTCGTAGCTTACAGAATCATTTGGAAGAAACAGATTTTGTAACACAGGAAGAGGTTAAAACTGATATTTGTGAGTTCTTCGACTCAAAGCCAAATGAATTTTACAGTAATGGAATTAATAAGCTTTTTAATAGATGGAAGGAAATCATAGATAATCAGGGAAAATACATTGTTGATTGAATCTGTAATTAAATGTAACATTTGGTCACTTGTTTTCTTTATTCAAAATTCGGACAGAACTTATGGGATGACCCGATATATATATATATATATATATATATATATATATATATATATATATATATATATATATATAAAGATTAACGTTACGTGGTTTTCTTGCATTTTACCCTCAAGTTCTCAGTTTTATGTGCAAGCATGTACCACGCCGACTGGTGAGTTATACGTTTCACATGTTATACGTTTCACATGTTATACGTTTCGCCAACAATGCATGGTCGCGACCTCCTGTTATCAAATTCGGTCACATAAGTTCTAAATCTCTTGAACGGCACCATGTACCTCCCAGAACTTTGTTCAACCCATCTTGTTGCTAAACCTGCAATGTGAAGGCAATTTACTCTTTCAGCAGAATAATGCCCGCTCGCCTTACGCCCGTATAGTTCTGCAAAATATTCGAAAACTTCCCTAGACGGCGCAATCGCCAAACCTGCCCTGCATTGAATATGTATGTGACATGATGCCTCAACACCTGACTCGTTTAGTTAGCTCTCCAAAAATTCAGTATTGGATCAACATGTGTAAAATCATGGAATAAGATATTGCATTAAATTGGATTAATGAGATCGATTTTATAAAAGCAATAGGTTGAAAAAAAATTAATAAAAGATTCAGAATTAAAATATTTCTCAGAACCCAAAGAACTTGTCTTTTTTCTTACGCTTTTCATTTGTTCCAGTTTTGTTTACGTTAGAGGTGAGCAAAGAAAGAACACTCAAGATGAAACAGAAATAAGGAAGCTTTGCCATATAACTGGCCACTTCCCACCATTCTTCATTTCATCCACAGACTAGTCAACCTGGCATTGCGCTTAATCATAGTAGAAAAATACCGTTGTTATAGAACATTGAAATAAATTGCAAACTCGGTTCTGGAACGTCTCTCATATCGAACAAAACGGTTTTCGAACAGGAAATTCAAGATGAAAATTCCTCGGTTATCGAACAAAATTTCGGTTCTCGAACAACATTACCAAACCAAGTTAAATTGCTTTTTACAGATACTTTCATAGCAATTGCTCCGAGGAGCTGCATTCACTGGTTCCCAGACTTCATGAGTTCAAGCGCCCTACGAGGCTGGCATCCCGCTCTCACCCCTTCACTGTCGAAACTCCTAAATGTAGCCGTCTCTTCTACTCCAATAGTTTCATATCTCGCACCTCTCGCCTGTGGAACTCCCTTCCCTATTCCAGTTTCACTGAGAGCTATAATCTCCAGCTATTCAAATGTAATGTCAATCGACATCTCCAGTTGCCTTGATCTATCCACTACCCTTCTCCTCATCCTTTCTTCTATCACTCCTATCTGATCTTGTTCTAAATTTTCTGTAACCCCTTGCATCCTAGTGGCTCCCCGCCTTGCTTGGGGTGAAAAAAAAACGAACGGAATCATTTCTGAGTCGATCGCCGTTTTGTATATATTCATGTGTTGTGTTGTGATTTTTTTTTCCAATTTTATTGCACTGTGACGTTTTTTTATCACTACATTGATTCCTATTGTGAAAATAGTTTCGCTTTACGAACATTTCGGGTTACGAACGGTCTTCAGGAACGAATTAAATTCGTATATCGAGGTTCCACTGTACAATTAAGATTCTTACATCATGATTTATACAGACAAATAAAAAGGTAAAAAAAACAAGCTGAACAACCATGTCTTTTTTGTCACGTGACTTCTTTTGGTAGAAAACTTGAATGCTGGGAAGGAAAGGATACTTGAATAAACAAAAAAGGCTATTAATCGTTGACTGCATTTTAAATCAGACATAAAGTTTTTCTGCCTATCATATTTTTCTATTAAGAGGTGAAATAAAACTAAAAATTACAGACCACAAGAGGACATCTTTTGTGCAAATTAATTGAAACAAAATGAATAATTCCGTTATTATTTACTTTATTTTATATTTTCCTATGAAACATGACCCAGTGCGCATGTTAGTACTTCGTATGTCCATTCCACAAAGTTTTTCCTTGCAGACTGACCACAGATTCTCGATTGGATTTAAATCAGGAGAGTTTTCGGGCCAGTCTATAGTACTCTGATTTGCTCACTTTTAAGGCTTGCCAGTATGTTTGTGCAGAGTTACAATTTTCATATGCTTCCATGGAGCAATGTCCATCGCAGACAATGGCTTCAGGACAACTAATCAACAGTCGAGACAATAGTGCCTGGGCGTGATAAAATTATAATGCCATCACGGATGACACAATATTTTTTATGACCAAAAAAAATTTCATCATCCACCCCGAACGAAAATAGATTTATATTACTGCGCACCACTTCAAATGACCTAATCTGCGGGAAAAAATAGAAATTGATTACACCCTGTAACTCCAGTAGGTCTAAAACTGGCCGTATGGTAAAAGAAAGAAAGCAAAAGCGGTTGTTTAATTTGCACAAGGGTGTATTTCATATTTTAAATAGTTAAATTCTAAGAAAAGACTTTAACAGATTCTAAATTAGTTTTACAGAATTGCTGTGTGTTCAACATGACTTCTAAATCATGATTCGTGTTTGGTGGTAAAAGATCTGCTCTACTTACAATTTTCGATTAACGTTGATTGTCTACACGGACGGGGATTATCAATTAGCACTCCAATAAAACATGTCACTGCAGTTTTATCTCGCCAGATGAAAGATGTCGTAGCAGCAATGAGTTTGTTCCGTATGCTATATATTTCTATTAACGTAAATACAGACAACATCAGTAAAATATGCAGAGCACACACACACATACACACATATAACAGGTCTGTTCTGATATTATCCAAACAGTTAATGTTTCCGATAAAGTTGCCTTCCTTGGCCATTGACGCAATTAGTCCACTTCAAAATACTCCTCCTGTAAACTCACACATTTATCCTAGTACACATTCAATTTTTCAAAACAATTTGCAAATTCCTCATTTGGGATCACTATCAACTGTTCCGTCACGCTCTCTTTAATCTCGACCATAAAAAGATAAAAGAATTCATAGAGAGCCAAATGTGGACTGTAGGGATCTGACAAACCCGGATGATACGATGCTTTGAAGTGAAGAATTTATTTCGTTGGCAATTGTCAATGTGATTTTGACATTCACTGCTGACTGTTGCTACAGGAGAGTGTCTGTCGCCAATTGCGCAGTAAGTTTCTCTTCGAATTGTTGGCAAGTTACTTCATGGTTGTGTAACTTGTTATTGCATATATATATATATATATATATATATATATATATATATATATATATATATATATATATATATACAGGGTGCGAGTGCTATTTGACACAAATATCCTTCATGATACTTCTTTATTTAATTATTCTATGAAACCACCTTTGGCTTGATTGACGACTACTATTCCGGCTCGAAACCGTCCACAAGGTTCAATGAAGTGGACCCTATTCATTTTGGACATCACCTGGACACTGACGGCCTTCAGTGCAGCTATGGTACTATGAGGATGTCGATTAGTCTCCCTTTCAACGACGCTCCACACGTAATAGTCCATAGGATTTAAATCTGGCGAATTAGAGGTCCACGTGTTGGGGGTCACATGATCGTAAAAAATCTTTGATAACCAATCCTGGGTTAGAATGGCTTTGTAAGAAGGTGCAGAGTCTTGTTGAAAGACATATATGGCCTTCCATTGTATACTTTATTTATCCAGGGTTTAACAACCGTTTTAAGAACATTAATGTATCCAGCAGCCTTGACCCTAAGACCTTGTGGGAAAATGTAAGGTGGCATGATATGACCTTCACTGCTCACAACTCCTAAAACCATCACAGTAGCCGGATATTTGGTGTGCATCACCCTGGGTAATTCAGAAGAAGATGCACATAGTCACCTGTCATTCCGTCTGTTTGTTTTCTGATCTTAGTCAAAGTTTTTTTTCTTCAGAAAAAAACAAAAGCATGCCATGTTCGTGGGGTTTTGTTCAGCAACTCTTTTGAACGCATGAGACGGTTTTACTGTGTCTTCGCCGATATGAATCGGCCTTTCTTCATTACATATGACTTATAGCGAATGTCATGATGTACCACGGTTCTGCCAGTCCACTTTGGCAATGAACCTCATTGATCTTCTAGGGTTCCCATCGATATATATATATATATATATATATATATATATAGTTAGTTAGTTAGTTTATTCTTAGGTAATTTAGGTAATCCGTATGGGTAGACCTGAGGAGGATGATATCCAGAGAGCTCAATGTAAAATTCAGAGCATATATGTTTGAATAAAAGACAGACCACGTTAAGATTCCATGTAATAAGCTATTTCACCATAAACCCTTTAACAGGGTTGTGGATCATCAGACTTAACTTCCAAAAGCTGAAATGAAGAATTCTTCATTTCAGCTTTTGGAGGTAAAGTCTGATGATCCAGAACCCTGTTAAAGGGTTATGGTGAAATAGCTTATTACATGGAATCTTAACGTGGTCTATTCAAATATATATATATATATATATATATATATATATATATATATATATATATATATATATATATATATATATGTCGAGGAGGTTATAATATATATATATATATATATGTATATGTACATATGTATATATATATATGTATATATATGCGAGTTCAGGGGAAATAAATTGGAAAACACCTGAAAGCTGATGTTGATATGAATTAGGTAGAGTATTAGTACGTTTAAATTTGCATTGTACAAATAAAATATGACAAAATTATGTTGCTCTATATTTTCTCCCTAAATATGAAAAGAAAAAAATGTACATTCGAGTCACAGTCGAACAATTATGTCCTGTCGAAACTAATGGTGTTAATTTATATTCGTTGTCTCTGCCTTCATGCAAGTGCTGGTCGCCTGTCCGACGTCGACCTAGAGAGTGATATCTTCCAGGTATCTCAAGTTGACCCCCTAACCCACCTCACATCCTGATATTGAATGACATAAGTTACAACTCTAGTCGGCTTTTGATACTTGTGTGGGGAAAGTTGAACGGCCCCATCTTGTCCTTGTTTTATTCTTTAAGCAGTAAAGCGATTTCTTTTTCTAGGAACACACTAACCGCCTGTATGATATTCATGTTATTCAACAACTTCCCTGACCTATTGCTATAATTGACTCTCTCATGCCTGTCTCAGAAGCCTCACAGAACCTAAGTCTCTCATAGTCTTAATCCTTTAATGAATCTGTTGTTCTTCCATTCATGATTATTATTCTTCGTTTTTTTTGTGGAGGGGGGCGTTTTCAAACGTCAAGCGCACCAGTTTTTTTTTCTTTTTAACACGATCCTAACCTTTATTTCCGTCATTTTTTTTTTTCACGATTTCTTCACAATTGCTGTCTATTGGTGCAAACACGGCTTCACTGTGACAGGCTTCCTCTCTTCTGTATTCAACGCAATCCTATCTTCTTATGGCGGCTGATCTGGATTCCAAAACCTAATTTAATCTTTTTATTTTCTGTTTACATGGCCGAACCTAAATCGTTTGAACAGTTCCTAGTGTATCGCTGTACCTACTTTGACCTATCTGCCTTTGTATATCATTTATTGTGGTTTACATTTCAATTTGAGATGTCTTTCTGCACAACCATGGTTTCTCTTAGCGATCGTATCTTCGTTTTCTCTACATGTTTTCTTCTTCGGCTCATTCACCTCATATTTATATGTTTTTTATACTTATTATATTAGGTTGGTGCAAAAATAATGATGTAATAATGTCGTTTTTTGACGTTAAAAAATACATCAAAAAACGACATTATTTTTGCACCAACCTAATATTTCAACGGTTGCTATTAAACATTTCTACAAGACTTTATCAGACACGTTTAAGGAAGGGTGATTGCCTCGATACATTATATATGTATATGATGACCACTTGTATGCGAGGATATTAGGCAACTATCATCAGCAGACATTAGTTACAGTTTCTGGGAAAGAGCGTGATCAACAATTTGAAGATGATCAGCTCGACCACGATGACTTGTGATTTCGTGTCTACCCAATTTCGTCTCATAAACTCGTGGTATTCGGGCGCTTGACAAATGATCGACTCCTCCATTTCGATAACATAAGAAAATCTCCTTCCTGACAAATCAACCTTGGTGAGATTCGAAACCGGGTCTCATGCTTAGAATGCAACCGTTCTAACCACTCGGCCAAGAGCCCACATTATATTGCACTATTTTAATTGTTAAAATATATTCATGAATGCAGATGCCGCTGATTTCACATCTCAGCTGGTATAAACTCTCACTAAAAATATAAGTATAATTTTTCCCTGGTAGTTGGTTGAGAAGAAGCTAAATTTGGAAAGATGCTCACAAGTAAACTGAGTTTTATATATAAGATTGGTACGAATGGATTTTGGCTGTTTTCATAATTAAAACAAAAAACAACGCGACACGAAAACATCGAAGAAAAGAAATTGTGAATAGTCGAGACGCTTTTTTATCAGCGTAAAGGAAAGGCGCTATGAAGACCAGTCAAAAGCGGGAAAAGGAAAGGCGCTGTGAAGACCAGTCAAAAGCGGGAAAAGGGAAGAAATTGCCGATACGAAGTTACAAATAAAACTGCAGACAAGAGAATACGTAATTTAATGAAGGAAGCAGCGTTCACTGCGACGAGGCGACAATTCAGCCTGCGAATAAATGAACGTATTGGGTAACATTCATTTTTTAATTTCCTTCTTTTGAAAATGAATTCTTTTTATTTCTTCATTTATTTTTGTGTTTTCTTTAATATTCATCGTTCTTTTAATATTTATTCTTCGTTTTTTTCTTTCTTTTTCTTCTCAATCTTTTCCTCTTCTTTTTCCTCTACTTTCATTTTCTTTTTTCCTCTTATTTTTCCCCTTCTCCATTCTTCCATATCGTTTACCTCCCCTTCCTCGTTCTCTTCCTCTTCTTTCTTCTATCTCTTTTTTTTCCTTCTGAAAGACACACTTAAACCGCCACCAAAATTATTTTAATTATAAATATCTCAAGATGAAACCTGATTTCATCTGTCCTGTAAATCAGTGGCTGAAACAACGAATTGTTAATCGAAAAATCTCAAGTTTCAGAATAAGGATGTCGTCAGATTGTTTTTATTTAAATATAAGCAGGAATTTCAAACAACAACAAAAAATTTATCTCTTCTGCTGCTAATAAATATCCGGAAATTGTCTGTGGCTAAATACTGGTTATTAAAATGTTGGGAATGTCTATCATTTGGCATTAATTATTACAATTAAATGGAACAAACTTAGCTTTTTCGTCAAATCATTAATTAATATGACCATAATAAGCTTACTGATGACAATAAACAGCGTTGTCAGGGGACTGTGGCAATCGTTATATATTCGATATATATCGTAATTCCCCATGTATAATACGCCTTCATCCATAATACGCACCATCCATAATACGCCTTAAAATTGTACTGAAAGTGTGGGAAAATGCTACTACTCATGCATAATACGCACCCCATGTTTGGCAATCAAACCCTATAAATTGTTCCTCTCCAATTTCATTACGGCCAACGTTTCCTACTCTTATTAAAAAAATGGTTTTAAACATAGAATAATATTATTCTAATTTAGTTTTATGATAATTCTTATTGTATTTTATATTTGTAAGTATTGTTAGGTACATATAATTGTATTTGACATCCTTATGAGGTCGCAATCGTCGAATGTTATTGTCAAATTGTCGTATGTTTGTGGTGAATAGTCATTTCGCAACTGAAATCGACCTATGAAACGGAAATTTTTTAAAGATAATGCTCACCCTAATTTTGTTTATTATTTTTTTTTAGAAAAATGCGTATTATGCATGGAGAATTACGATATATATATATATATATATATATATATATATATATATATATAGTCATCCACAGACAGACTGTTTCGCTGTATCATAGCTCATCAGTGTGGCTAGACGCCTGGATTGCCTATATATATATATATATATATATATATATATATATATATATATATATATATATATATATATATACCAGAATTCTAAAGGCATGACTTCGAAATCGGAACCAACTACAGCGTTCTCTTTAGATTGCTATGAAGTGATGTCTCCGGTGCATGTAACTGACCTCATGTCTTCTCTTTTTAACTTTCTTCTTTTTCTTCTTTCTTTCTTTTCCTTCTCTTTTTTTTTTCTTTGTGTCTTTCTTTACTTTTTCTTTTCCTTTTCTTCTCCCACTTCCTCTTCTTTTTTCTTCCTCTTAGTCTTCATATTATTATTGTTGTTGTTGCTGTTGTTTTTGTTATTTTCGGTTTTCTTTTTGCTAGAATCATTTACCAAGTCATACACCTGAATCCTAATCTAAATGAAGGCTTTTTTTAGCAATTTATTGAGCAATCTGGATTGAAAGAGTTCTTCTTAGTTCATAATCAATACTCATTAACACCGACTTTTGTATTTCTGATAAAGATGGATTTCCTGGCAGATTCTTAATGTGTATCAAGATTCTTCTTTATCGTTCCTTATTTTACTGGAATAATGATCGACTTTAAATACCACATTCTTGTAATTCCTACTTTTAAATTCTTATACAGTACAATCCCTTACAACCGGACTAAAAAGGTCTTCCGGTTATGAGGAATTGGTTACAAAGTCCGGATATGAGGGGTTATATTTAGATTCAAATAAAAGAATTGAAATCAGGTTTAACATTTATTTTCACTGTTTTATAGTAAACAAAATAAGCTAATGGTGAGTGAAATATAATGGAATTGATTCTAAATAAAAAGAAATAAATTATGTAATTGTTATACCTGACGTACCTATCTATTATTAATAGACTCTCCCACAGATAAGTAGTAGTAG
This sequence comes from Acanthosepion pharaonis, assembly GCA_903632075.3. NCBI lineage: Eukaryota > Metazoa > Mollusca > Cephalopoda > Sepiida > Sepiidae > Acanthosepion > Acanthosepion pharaonis. Next base: position 701,245 of record CAHIKZ030000443.1, read on the forward strand.
CAGTCGCCAATTGGGCTCAGTGGTGTTGAGCGAGTCAGTCGATGTCGGACATTGAAGTATCAACCATCACAACTAGATTGCTGCGTCATTAACTCTTATTTCAAGTTCCTAAAGTCGAACCTAATTTAGGACGACTTATTGAAATACAAGCCTCCACTGTGAAAGCTACTCTACAACAGTAATGTTAATGAAAATTCATTAAATTAAGTAAGCCATATATGCAAAACAAATAACGTAACGTGGATTTTTTAATCGCTGTTGCATGATGATTCTTTCTCTTGTAATATCATTCTCAACTTTTTCCGCATTTCGTTTTGCTTTTGTCCTTGACATTTTTTAAACGAAAGAAACATTTTCAATTTGCCTGCGTAATTGCAATCATCATAGCTGAATGCTGGCTTTCTTTCCATAAAACTGATAAACTTTCAATAGCTTTTTCAATTTCAGTTAAGGTTTTATCACAATCATGTTTTTTAATTCTTTGTTCATTGTGACAGTGTGAACGCAAGGGAATAAATTCTTTGGAAGAATTTATATCATACAGTGTTGACTTTCCTATGTTGAACTCAGCCATTAGTTACAATGTACTTTCACCAGCATCTAGTCTGTTTAAAATTTCCACTTTTTGCGATATCTACAAAGTTGTTCTTTTCCTCTTATTCCCATCATCTTTTGTACCAATACAAACCATTAGGGTGAAATAAGCATAAGCAATTATCCGAAGTAAATTTCCTGAAAAACAGATATTTCAAATCAAATAGTTCAAATATACATATCAAAATCATGTCCGGATATGAGGCACTCCGGATATGAGGGATTCCGGATATGAGGTGTTCCGGATATGAGGGATTTGTACTTGAAGAGTTTATCAAATTCTTTTTCAGATAGTATGATCATTTCTATAAGATAACATTTATGTTGTTTGACATTTTGTATGACAATATCTCGTCTACAAACTTGTATCATTCGGGTGGTGCATGTATGATGAAGTCGCCGAGCCAAATAACAATGTCACCTTCTAGAACTGATTTTGGTTTGTTCTCATATCTTTTTACTCTATAGAATTGATCATAATATTGAAATATCTTCCAATGAAACGAATTTCCTACCCTATTATGATTATTTTTAAACGCGTTTAACGGTAGGCAGGCCATGAAATGATTAATATTCACCTAAGTTTATGCATTGAAACGATATTTCGAATGTCTTCAATACCTTTCAAAGATGTTTCTGCTCAGATCTTATTAGCAGGCTTTGATCTTTGGCTGCCACTATAAATATCTGTTTCTAGTTTCCACCTAGATCTCTGCAATCGCTGATGATTCAGGTATTTGTTAATATCATGACCTCGCATTTGCAAAGGTTATCGGCCATCTAAGCTTTTTACTTATTACATAGTTTTCAGGTTAGTTCGACCAGTTTTTAGTTTTGTTTGATGCTTTTTGTCTTTTTATTGATATATTTTTTTTTTCATCTTTTTTAATTTTTTTTTTTTAATTACTGAATGCACTTTTGGATCATGCTGGTTATCAATCTAACATCCTTTCATTTATTGGTTTTAGGTATCTTTCAAACAATGTGGGTGTGGTCTTATATTTGAATTCTAATTGGGTCAGACCTCTACCTCCAGTCGTCGTAGGTAGGCCCAGTCAATCTACATCGCTCTATAACGCATTTTATATATGATTAGATGTTTCTTTATCTTTCTGTCGATTCTTTGGACCTTTTCAATATGTCTATTTTAGCACCATTATAAGAACCTGTAAGAATACGTATTTCTCGGGTGTTCATAGCTTCAAATTTATTTTGTGCATTTAACTCAGTTTTGTTTATCTTTCTTACACATTTAAAATATTCATTTATTTATGATTTTTTTCTTTCACTGCTGCATACTGGATTCCCTGTCCTTCTTTGATTCCAAATGATTTCTACATTTCTTTCTAATCCATTTCAAGAATCATAGATTCACTGTCAAATTTAATGGCCATTGTATCAATTTGCCTCTTGGCCAATTTCGACACTCACCTCGATCTAATTTCTGCACCCACCTGGGCCCAATTTCTATGCTCACCTTGGCCCAATTAAGACGCTCACCTGGGTCCCATTTTGACACTCACCTCAGTTTAATTTCTACATTCACATTGGCCCAGTTTCTACACTCACCTCAGCCCAATTCTGATACACACTTTGGTCTAATTTTGACACTCACCTCACTCTAATTTCTACACTCATATCGCCCTTGTTTCTAAACACCCCTCGGCCCAATTCTGATGCTCACCTTGGTCCAATTCCGACGCTCACCTTGGTCTAATTTCCACACTCACCTCGGCCCAATTTCATGCTGATAGCGTCACTTAATTTCTTTACTGTTGCTAACATACGTTTGAGCTAATTATCATTTCTGATAAACAGTTTCAAATCTTTCATGCGGAATGAGTCTATCAAATAGGTGATATCCATTACTTATATTATTTATTTCAATTGAGACAAGTGTTAACCCAATACAAAATAATAAAAATGAAAGAGAATCTCCTTGAATATCCCATGTTGAGTTATCTCATTAATTTTGACATTAAGTGTTATTATTATTATTATTATTATTATTATTATTATTATTATTATTATTAAGCATTATTCTTATTATTAAGCATTATTATTATAACTAAGTATTATTATTATTATTAAGTATAATAATTTATAATAATAATACTTAATGATATTAAGTATTATTATTATAAATTATTATTATTACTATTATTAAGTATTATTATTATTATTATTATTATTATTATTATTATTTTTCTTTGATTTCTGGCGTTTACGCATTTCTTTCCGGGTCCCGCCCAGGGACCTAAGGTTAGAAATGGCGTCATGACACTTTCCACTGACAAAAAAAAAAAAAAAAAAAGGATTACATAGATAAAGCCCTTCGTAAGGTGTGGGCTGTACTTGTCAGAACAATTTTCTGTATCTCCTTGAGGCATGGACTTCCAGGAATCCCTTCAATTAGTCTACTGGAATCTTTTCCAACCAGTCCTAGGGCTCCAACTACAACAGGGATTGTTGATGTTCCCATATGCCACATTTTCGCGATTTCTATTTCAAGGTCCTTGTACTTTGACAACTTTTTTTATTATTATTATTATTATTATTATTATTATTATTATTATTATTATTTAATTGCATTGGTTCTTTTTTTCCATCATTTCTTCTTTCGGCTTTATCGTCGATATTTTTTTTTTTATTTTTCCTCTTTTGTGTTCTTTTTTTCCTTCAGCTGAATGTGACGTCAGACATTAACAAACGCACATACACCGACGCTCTTATCTCGCCACGTATACATCTCCCAACTGTTTATTAGTGCAGTCCTACCTTTTGATGGGTGGGATTCTTTTTCTTATATCAAGAGGAACTTTTCAGAATAACGACAGAACATTCTTATTATTATTCTTCTTCCTGGTCTTGTTGTTCCGTTCCAGATAACTTTGATCTTTTTTGTTCCCTTCGATAGACGGCGACATTTTCTCGTTCTTTTCCGTGACAGACAAAGCAGAATCGTCTGCAGCAATGAAAATGAACATCAAACCTTGTCTCCATGACACGCCGTGTATAGAAACATGTCAGTTCATAAAACCTCGTTTTCTGTTTCAGCGGTTGTATTTCTACAGCTTCGCTTAAATCGAATACAAGATTCTTCTTCTTCTTTTTCTTCTTCTTCTTCTTTTTCTTCTTCTTCTTCTTTTTCTTCTTTTTCTTTTTCTTCTTCTTCTTCTTCTTCACCATCATCATCATTATCATCATCACTTGGGCCACTTGTCGCCTTCTATTAAAAATACATTTGAGCTTTATTTTTTCCATTAAAATAGCCATATGTTTGAGCTACATAATAACAGTCCTACTGACGGTCGTCCAATAATAAAAGGATCAAAAAGATTTTTATTCATTATTTGTATAAATCAATGATGCATAAAAGATATGGTAGGTGTATAAAAAGTCCATCAAAAATGTTTGTTGCGTTGTTATTGCGTAATCTAATCCATGACTTCGATGACATCTGATATCAATTCGACCAATCAGCTCCGAAATCTTGAAGGTCGAACTACAAAATTTCCATCTCTCTTGGGTTATTTGTAATTACCAATTAGCAGCATTGATCATAACGAATTGCAAGAAAGCAACTTGAAAAGGCAACCGTCGTCTGGTGATGTTAATCAAATGTACTAGAAGGGGTTTGCTCATTTGGTAGAAATGCTATGTATTTACCATCAGTGCTGTTGCTTAGCGTTCTACTCCAGGTACCAGACAAATTTTAGCTAAGAATTCCAAATCACAAGAGCTGAAACTTCACCTTTCATTTTCAAAATATATCCTCCTAATATCTACGATAGTCAGGTGATAGAACGGAGATCTTGCAGGACCCATTTACTTTTATGTGCCATGTTACGTAGGCGATCATGGCTCTCTACAACTTCCTATCCTTTGTAGCTCTCAGCAATGTTTGTCGCCCTAATATCCTTTTCACTCCCTGTCCTGCCATCCATTTATACAAACTTAATAGGTTGATCATGGCTCTCCACAACTTCCTATCCTTTATAGCTCTTAGCATTGTTTGTCGCCCTAATATCCTTCTCACTCCCTGTTATGCCATCCATTTATACAAACTTATGTCGGTTGATCATGGCTCTCCACAACTTCCTATCCTTTGTTACTCTCTGCAATGTTTGTCACCTTACTATCCTTCTCTCTCCCTGTTCTACCATTTATTTATACAATCTTGTTAGGTAGGTTGATCATGGTCCTCCACAACTTTCTATCCTTTGTTGCACTTAGCAATGTTTGTCACCGTACTAACCTTTTCTCTACCTGTTCTGCCTCTTATTTACAGAAACTTGTTAGGCAGGTTGATCATGGCTCTCCACAACTTCCTATCCATTGTAGCTATTAGCAATGTTTGTCGCCTTACTATCTCGTTGCTACTCGCTACCCCTCTTGCATTTAATATGTCCTGTGAATGTAAAAATTTCAATCTCATTTCGCTTCTAAGTACAAGTGTCCTTTTTTTTTCTAGCCTCCTTCAAACTTTCGTCTGTTTGTCTGCTCTGTTCACGGTTTCCTCAACATCCTTTTGTAAAATCACATTCCTGTTGTCTCAAGTCTCATCTTCATCTGTGAAGAGATTGTCTCGTATTCATTGCCATACAGTAGGGTATATATTGCATAGCAGTTCAGTACTAACGAAATGCTCTCGTTTCTTAATACTTAACTTAGCATTTGGAAGGCATCTTCCTCTATTCCAATGCGCCTTCGGATTTCAGTTTTACATATTCTATTAGCTTATTATAATACAGTTAAATCTCTGTACTCGTTTTATTTTGGTGTTTATTTGTAGGTCTCCATCATACTACCGTCGATATATCCTGTCTTCTTATAATTTACGGTTAGTCCTTTCTTCCCTCTTTCCTCTACTACATTATCTCGGAGTTCCTACAATGTTCTTTTTGTGTCTGCCATCAACAGGGTTGTCACCTTCACATCTTATATTGTTACTATTGGGTCCGTTAAAACTTATAGTTCTCCTTGGATCGTCTAGCAGCAAACCATGCACTAATTCTCTTTAATTTGCTGCTACTGTCGTGAAAGCAGATAATTCATAAATAAAAAAATGCATGGAATCAATGAATAACCAGTTTTGCCGTATATGCAAAAGTACAAGCAGTTGTTAGCTAAAGCATCAACGACTACTAACCCGCCCTCGTAGGAACTTGCATAATTTGTATGCCGTAGAAATTTAGCAATATTTACAATTTATTGTAAATTAAAAAGAAATTCCACCAGACATGATATTACTAGAGGTTACTAGTGGAAAAATAAGTATTTTTTTTTTTACGAAACTGCTTTCTATTCTCAGAGAAATGGATGACAGAAAGATGTTATTTCTTTTTTTGCATCGTCTTTCAAACTTTCTCGTTGCTTTCCTGTTCTGTTCAAGATTTCCTCAGCATCCTTTTGTAAAAATCACACACACACACACACATATATATATATATATATATATATATATATATATATATATATATATATACACATATATATATATATATATTAAGACATTTTTATGTTTATACATATTTTTTTATAGATACAAATATTTAAGTAAATGCTCTGTTTAACAATATTAACAACATTTACCGGCCTGAATGTCCGAGAAATTTTCATAGAAAATATTCGTCCTCCGACAGGAATCCAACCTGTATCCTATACGGAACCGTCATATAGCCTGACGTGCTTTTAACCGATTGGGCCACAGAGGACCGTTCGGTTAGTAAGGTCGATTTTACTGCCTTAATTGTCGGTCTTTGTCTATTTCATATTGTGTGACGTCATTTGCTTACATTTGGATACGCATTGAGCAGATATGAATATACGTGAGAGAATCATGGAAGATCGTATTTTAAAGGCAGTAAAATCGACCTTACTAACCGAACGATCCTCTGTTGCCTAATCGGTTAAGGCACGTAAGGCTATATGACGGTTCCGTATAGGATACAGGTTCACTTCCTATCGGAGGACGAATATTTTCTATGAAATTTTCTCGGACATTCAGGCCGGTAAATATTGTTAATACTGCTTATTATAAACTGAGCATTTACTTAAATATTTGTATCTATAAAAAAGAATGTATAAACATAAAAATGTCTTAAAATAACTGTTTACTTTTTGTCCATTATATATATATATATATATATATATATATATATATATATATATATATATATATTGCCTGGTAATTGCATGGAACAGCAAGAAAGTACTAGTAGTGGTCGGTCAACGTACACCGGAAAATAATGAAAAAAATAACATCATGCTCTAGAATTTTGGCATCAAGCTTAGGAGTTATATATACATATATATATATATATATATATATATATATATATATATCGAAATCAGAGCAGGATAACGGAATGGGAGTTCACAGATATTTTTGTGTGAAACACTTTCAATATACTGCAGATATTTACGTGCCTCCAAAAGTTATTTCCAAAAATATATTTCTGGGCTAAGGATAAACATTGCTGTATTGCTAAGCCGTGAACTGTTCTATGATAAGAACACGGTACAAATGCATGTCCCGCATCTTGGGTGCAAAAAAAGATGGCAGTGAAAGCAAAACGGATACTACACTCTGGTCCTAAACAGAGGATTTGTAAGTGACACTTTGCTTCGTGGAAAAGTACAAAGGTACTCACAACAAGAATTAGATAAACAGTAAAATCAAATGAAAACAATTCTCAAAAACCCGATTTCTTCAGTACATTCAAGGGAGAGAGAGAGAGAGAGAGAGAGAGAGCGAAAGAGAAAGAGAGATAAAAAGAGAAAGAGAAAGAGAGAGAAAGAGCGAGAGAGCAAAAGAGAATGAGAGTGTATATTTGTGTTCTCCCGCTTTTGTTTTTTTTGTTATTTCCCATTCCCCGACAATCGGTCTCTTTCTGCAGAGTTTCCAGTATTATTCTACTATAGAATTCTTTCCACCTCTGCTTCCTTATGCAGCGTCTCAGGCAGATGACATGCATCTTCTCTTTTTTTCTTTCTCTATTCTTCTTATCTCGAACTTTTGAAGGACGCCAATCAGACATTGCCTGATTTTCATTTCTCTTATGCGATTAGATTTCCCGATCCGCTAGTTGTTCAGGCATCATAATAAAGTTCAATTATTTATTTCGTTTCTTTATTTCCTTCACCTAATTTTTCGTTTCATTCTTATTTTCCTTCCTTTTTTCTCAATTTTTCTTTGCTTTTTCTTTCTTTCTTTCTCATTGTTATTTCTTCTGATTTTCTTCCTTCCATTCATGTTGTTTCTTCTTTTTCTGTTCCTGATACTGCCTTTTTTTCCTTTCGTCTTTTTACTTTTTTTTTTATTCTTAAAAACGACAACCGCCATTTTCTTTTCCTTGTCATTGGCAGTGACAGATGACAGCTTATTTTGCAGACACAAGTGAACCATCCAAGAAAAACGAATCCAATTCAAATCAAATGAGTAAACTTTGTGAAAATCATTACAGTGTCTTTACAGAATAAGTCCTTAGCGACAGAGTTGATCAATATTAGATTACCATTAATATTAAATTAAATATTAGTCATGAAAATAGTAGATAAGAAAGAGGATCAATTCGCGGGCTTCGTTAATGATCTGTGTGAGTTTAAAGGACTAGGTATTGATCTTGCCAGAGATCAGATAATTATTGATATCGTTATTAGAATAAATAAGTTTTTTTTTAAATAAATGCTTGTAGTCGATAGTCAGAAATCATTTATAGGTTTCAGTCTGAAACATTTTTACATTTTTGCTGAGATTAAACTGAATGTGTTGTTCATTGAGTTTTCTCTCTATATGTACAAATTAAAAGGCTACATAAATGCGAGTAGTAATTGATAAATTTGTGCTCGAAAATACTTTTAAGTTTCCTTCAGATACCAATGAACTGTAAGTTTATTCTTATTAATCAAATCGTTGATCAAAATGTTGGATTTTTGGCCAGATTTCGAGTACAGACTTAGAATCGATAACAAAACAATTTTTTTTTATCAGATTGGAAACAAGTTTTATGATTCTAATAAATAACAAATTCTCTGATACAATTTTAGATCGAAAAAGTTTCACCAAATTTGAAACCATTAGCATGGAAGGCATTTAGGAGTCAAAGAGAAGTTTTGCTCAATAACACATTCGGAGAATATGCCCTTTTTCGAATGAAGTTCAAATGCAGTGACTGAAAAGATTAATAGACAAGGGCCATCGTCACAAGCCATCGTCACTAGACATTACCACAGGCCTTCATCACTAGCAATCATCGCAAGCTATCGTTACTAGCTATCATCACAAATCGTCACTAGCCATCATCACAAGCCATCGTCACTAGCCATTATCAAAAGCTTTCGTCACTAGCAATCATCGAAAGCTATCGTGACTAGCTATCATCACAAATCGTCACTAGCCATCATCACAAGCCATCGTGACTAACCGTTATCACAAGCCTACATCACTAGCAATCATCGCAACCTATCATTACTAGCTATCATCACAAATCGTCATTAACCATCATCACAAGCCATCGTCATTAGACATTATCACAAGCATTGATCACTAGCAATCATCGCAACATATCGTGACTAGCTATCATCACAAATCGTCACGAACCATCATCACAGCCAACGTCACTAGCCATTATCACAAGCCTTCATCACTAGCAATCATCGCAAGCTAACGTTACTAGCTATTATCACAAATCGTCACTAGCCATCATCATCTTAAGCCATCGTCACTAGCCATTATCAACAGCCTTCGTCACTAGCAATCATCGAAAGCTATCGTTACTAGCTATCATCACAAATCATCACTAACCATCATCACAAGCCAACGTCACTAGCCATTATCACAAGCATTCATCACTAGCAATCATCGCAACCTATCGTTACTAGCTATCATCACAAATCGTCACTAGCCATCATCAAGCCATCGTCATTAGCCATTATCACAAGCCTTCATCACTAGCAATCATCGCAAGCTATCGTTACTAGCTATCATCACAAATCATCACTAACCATCATCAAAAAGCCAACGACACTAGCCATTATCACGAGCATTCATCACTAGCAATCATCGCAAGCTATCGTTACTAGCTATGATCACAAATCGTCACTTAGCCATCATCACAAGCCATCGTCACTAGCCATTATCACAAGCATTCATCACTAGCAATCATCGCAAGCTATCGTTACTAGCTATCATCACAAATCGCCACTAGCCATCATCACAAGCCATCGTCACTAGCCATTATCACAAGCATTCATCACTAGCAATCATCGCAAGCTATCGTTACTAGCTGTCATCACAAATCGTCACTAGCCATCATCACAAGCCATCGTCACTAGCCATTATCACAAGCCTTCATCACTAGTAATCATCGCAAGCTATCGTTACAAACTATTATCACAAATCGTCACTAGCCATCATCACAAGCCAACGTCACTAGCCATTATCACAAGCCTTCATCACTAGCAATCATCGCAAGCTATCGTTACAACTATCATCACAAATCGTCACTAAGCCATCAACACAAGCCAACGTCACTAGCCATTATCACAAGCCAACGTCACTAGCCATTATCACAAGCCTTCATCTCTAGCAATCATCGTAAACTATCGTTACTAGCTGTCATCACAAATCGTCACTAGCCATCATCACAAGTCATCGTCACTAGCCATTATCACAAGCCTTCATCACTAGCAATCATCGCAAGCTAACGTTACTAGCTATTATCACAAATCGTCACTAGCCATCATCACAAGCCATCGTCACTAGCCATTATCAACAGCCTTCGTCACTAGCAATCATCGAAAGCTATCGTTACTAGCTATCATGACAAATCATCACTAACCATCATCACAAGCCAACGTCACTAGCCATTATCACGAGCATTCATCACTAGCAATCATCGCAACCTATCGATACTAGCTATCATCACAAATCGTCACTAGCCATCATCACAAGCCATCGTCATTAGCCATTATCACAAGCCTTCATCACTAGCAATCAACGCAAGCTATCGTTACTAGCTATCATCACAAATCATCACTAACCATCATCAAAAGCCAACGACTCTAGCCATTATCACGAGCATTCATCACTAGCAATCATCGCAAGCTATCGTTACTAGCTATCATCACAAATCGTCACTAGCCATCATCACAAGCCATCGTCACTAGCCATTATCACAAGCCTTCATCACTAGCAATCATCGCAAGCTATCGTGACTAGCTATCATCACAAATCGTCACTAGCCATCATCACAAGCCATCGTGACTAACCGTTATCACAAGCCTACATCACTAGCAATCATCGCAACCTATCATTACTAGCTATCATCACAAATCGTCATTAACCATCATCACAAGCCATCGTCATTAGACATTATCACAAGCATTGATCACTAGCAATCATCGCAACCTATCGTGACTAGCTATCATCACAAATCGTCACGAACCATCATCACAGCCAACGTCACTAGCCATTATCACAAGCCTTCATCACTAGCAATCATCGCAAGCTAACGTTACTAGCTATTATCACAAATCGTCACTAGCCATCATCACAAGCCATCGTCACTAGCCATTATCAACAGCCTTCGTCACTAGTAATCATCGAAAGCTATCGTTACTAGCTATCATCACAAATCATCACTAACCATCATCACAAGCCAACGTCACTAGCCATTATCACAAGCATTCATCACTAGCAATCATCGCAACCTATCGTTACTAGCTATCATCACAAATCTTCACTAGCCATCATCACAAGCCATCGTCATTAGCCATTATCACAAGCCTTCATCACTAGCAATCATCGCAAGCTATCGTTACTAGCTATCATCACAAATCATCACTAACCATCATCAAAAGCCAACGACACTAGCCATTATCACGAGCATTCATCACTAGCAATCATCGCAAGCTATCGTTACTAGCTATGATCACAAATCGTCACTAGCCATCATCACAAGCCATCGTCACTAGCCATTATCACAAGCCTTCATCACTAGCAATCATCGCAAGCTATCGTTACTAGATATCATCACAAATCGCCACTAGCCATCATCACAAGCCATCGTCACTAGCCATTATCACAAGCATTCATCACTAGCAATCATCGCAAGCTATCGTTACTAGCTGTCATCACAAATCGTCACTAGCCATCATCACAAGCCATCGTCACTAGCCATTATCACAAGCCTTCATCACTAGTAATCATCGCAAGCTATCGTTACAAACTATTATCACAAATCGTCACTAGCCATCATCACAAAGCCAACGTCACTAGCCATTATCACAAGCCTTCATCACTAGTAATCATCGCAAGCAATCGTTAAAAACTATTATCACAAATCGTCACTAGCCATCATCACAAGCCAACGTCACTAGCCATTATCACAAGCCAACGTCACTAGCCATTATCACAAGCCTTCATCTCTAGCAATCATCGTAAACTATCGTTACTAGCTGTCATCACAAATCGTCACTAGCCATCATCACAAGCCAACGTCACTGGCCATTATCAAGCCTTCATCACTAGCAATCATCGCAAGCCTATCGTTACTAGCTATCATCACAAATCATCACTAACCATCATCACAAGCCAACGTCACTAGCCATTATCACGAGCATTCATCACTAGCAATCATCGCAACCTATCGATACTAGCTATCATCACAAATCGTCACTAGCCATCATCACAAGCCATCGTCATTAGCCATTATCACAAGCCTTCATCACTAGCAATCAACGCAAGCTATCGTTACTAGCTATCATCACAAATCATCACTAACCATCATCAAAAGCCAACGACTCTAGCCATTATCACGAGCATTCATCACTAGCAATCATCGCAAGCTATCGTTACTAGCTATCATCACAAATCGTCACTAGCCATCATCACAAGCCATCGTCACTAGCCATTATCACAAGCCTTCATCACTAGCAATCATCGCAAGCTATCGTGACTAGCTATCATCACAAATCGTCACTAGCCATCATCACAAGCCATCGTGACTAACCGTTATCACAAGCCCACATCACTAGCAATCATCGCAACCTATCATTACTAGCTATCATCACAAATCGTCATTAACCATCATCACAAGCCATCGTCATTAGACATTATCACAAGCATTGATCACTAGCAATCATCGCAACCTATCGTGACTAGCTATCATCACAAATCGTCACGAACCATCATCACAGCCAACGTCACTAGCCATTATCACAAGCCTTCATCACTAGCAATCATCGCAAGCTAACGTTACTAGCTATTATCACAAATCGTCACTAGCCATCATCACAAGCCATCGTCACTAGCCATTATCAACAGCCTTCGTCACTAGCAATCATCGAAAGCTATCGTTACTAGCTATCATCACAAATCATCACTAACCATCATCACAAGCCAACGTCACTAGCCATTATCACAAGCATTCATCACTAGTAATCATCGCAACCTATCGTTACTAGCTATCATCACAAATCTTCACTAGCCATCATCACAAGCCATCGTCATTAGCCATTATCACAAGCCTTCATCACTAGCAATCATCGCAAGCTATCGTTACTAGCTATCATCACAAATCATCACTAACCATCATCAAAAGCCAACGACACTAGCCATTATCACGAGCATTCATCACTAGCAATCATCGCAAGCTATCGTTACTAGCTATCATCACAAATCGTCACTAGCCATCATCACAAGCCATCGTCATTAGCCATTATCACAAGCCTTCATCACTAGCAATCATCGCAAGCTATCGTTACTAGATATCATCACAAATCGCCACTAGCCATCATCACAAGCCATCGTCACTAGCCATTATCACAAGCATTCATCACTAGCAATCATCGCAAGCTATCGTTACTAGCTGTCATCACAAATCGTCACTAGCCATCATCACAAGCCATCGTCACTAGCCATTATCACAAGCCTTCATCACTAGTAATCATCGCAAGCTATCGTTACAAACTATTATCACAAATCGTCACTAGCCATCATCACAAGCCAACGTCACTAGCCATTATCACAAGCCTTCATCACTAGCAATCATCGCAAGCTATCGTTACAACTATCATCACAAATCGTCACTAAGCCATCAACACAAGCCAACGTCACTAGCCATCATCACAAGCCAACGTCACTAGCCATTATCACAAGCCTTCATCTCTAGCAATCATCGTAAACTATCGTTACTAGCTGTCATCACAAATCGTCACTAGCCATCATCACAAGCCATCGTCACTAGCCATTATCACAAGCCTTCATCACTAGCAATCATCGCAAGCTAACGTTACTAGCTATTATCACAAATCGTCACTAGCCATCATCAAAGCCATCGTCACTAGCCATTATCAACAGCCTTCGTCACTAGCAATCATCGAAAGATATCGTTACTAGCTATCATGACAAATCATCACTAACCATCATCACAAGCCAACGTCACTAGCCATTATCACGAGCATTCATCACTAGCAATCATCGCAACCTATCGATACTAGCTATCATCACAAATCGTCACTAGCCATCATCACAAGCCATCGTCATTAGCCATTATCACAAGCCTTCATCACTAGCAATCAACGCAAGCTATCGTTACTAGCTATCATCACAAATCATCACTAACCATCATCAAAAGCCAACGACTCTAGCCATTATCACGAGCATTCATCACTAGCAATCATCGCAAGCTATCGTTACTAGCTATCATCACAAATCGTCACTAGCCATCATCACAAGCCATCGTCACTAGCCATTATCACAAGCCTTCATCACTAGTAATCATCGCAAGCTATCGTGACTAGCTATCATCACAAATCGTCACTAGCCATCACAAGCCATCGTGACTAACCGTTATCATAAGTTTCCACATCACTAGCAATCATCGCAACCTATCATTACTTAGCTATCATCACAAATCGTCATTAACCATCATCACAAGCCATCGTCATTAGACATTATCACAAGCATTGATCACGCAATCATCGCAACCTATCGTGACTAGCTATCATCACAAATCGTCACGAACCATCATCACAGCCAACGTCACTAGCCATTATCATAAAGCCTTCATCACTAGCAATCATCGCAAGCTAACGTTACTTAGCTATTATCACAAATCGTCACTAGCCATCATCACAAGCCATCGTCACTAGCCATTATCAACAGCCTTCGTCACTAGCAATCATCGAAAGCTATCGTTACTTAGCTATCATCACAAATCATCACTAACCATCATCACAAGCCAACGTCACTAGCCATTATCACAAGCATTCATCACTAGCAATCATCGCAACCTATCGTTACTAGCTATCATCACAAATCTTCACTAGCCATCATCACAAGCCATCGTCATTAGCCATTATCACGCCTTCATTAGCAATCATCGCAAGCTATCGTTACTAGCTATCATCACAAATCATCACTAACCATCATCAAAAGCCAACGACACTAGCCATTATCACGAGCATTCATCACTAGCAATCATCGCAAGCTATCGTTACTAGCTATGATCACAAATCGTCACTAGCCATCATCACAAGCCATCGTCACTAGCCATTATCACAAGCCTTCATCACTAGCAATCATCGCAAGCTATCGTTACTAGCTATCATCACAAATCGCCACTAGCCATCATCACAAGCCATCGTCACTAGCCATTATCACAAGCATTCATCACTAGCAATCATCGCAAGCTATCGTTACTAGCTGTCATCACAAATCGTCACTAGCCATCATCACAAGCCATCGTCACTAGCCATTATCACAAGCCTTCATCACTAGTAATCATCGCAAGCTATCGTTACAAACTATTATCACAAATCGTCACTAGCCATCATCACAAGCCAACGTCACTAGCCATTATCACAAGCCTTCATCACTAGCAATCATCGCAAGCTATCGTTACAACTATCATCACAAATCGTCACTAAGCCATCAACACAAGCCAACGTCACTAGCCATTATCACAAGCCAACGTCACTAGCCATTATCACAAGCCTTCATCTCTAGCAATCATCGTAAACTATCGTTACTAGCTGTCATCACAAATCGTCACTAGCCATCATCACAAGTCATCGTCACTAGCCATTATCACAAGCCTTCATCACTAGCAATCATCGCAAGCTATCGTTACTAGCTATCATCACAAATCATCACTAACCATCATCACAAGCCAACGTCACTAGCCATTATCACGAGCATTCATCACTAGCAATCATCAAACCTATCGATACTAGCTATCATCACAAATCGTCACTAGCCATCATCAAGCCATCGTCATTAGCCATTATCACAAGCCTTCATCACTAGCAATCAACGCAAGCTATCGTTATTAGCTATCATCACAAATCATCACTAACCATCATCAAAAGCCAACGACTCTAGCCATTATCACGAGCATTCATCACTAGCAATCATCGCAAGCTATCGTTACTAGCTATCATCACAAATCGTCACTAGCCATCATCACAAGCCATCGTCACTAGCCATTATCAAGCCTTCATCACTAGCAATCATCGCAAGCTATCGTTACTAGCTGTCATCACAAATCGTCACTAGCCATCATCACAAGCCATCGTCACTAGCCATTATCAAGCCTTCATCACTAGTAATCATCGCAAGCTATCGTTACAAACTATTATCACAAATCGTCACTAGCCATCATCACAAGCCAACGTCACTAGCCATTATCACAAGCCTTCATCACTAGCAATCATCGCAAGCTATCGTTACAACTATCATCACAAATCGTCACTAAGCCATCAACACAAGCCAACGTCACTAGCCATTATCACAAGCCAACGTCACTAGCCATTATCACAAGCCTTCATCTCTAGTAATCATCGTAAACTATCGTTACTAGCTGTCATCACAAATCGTCACTAGCCATCATCACAAGTCATCGTCACTAGCCATTATCAAGCCTTCATCACTAGCAATCATCGCAAATAACGTTACTTAGCTATTATCACAAATCGTCACTAGCCATCATCACAAGCCATCGTCACTAGCCATTATCAACAGCCTTCGTCAATAGTAATCATCGAAAGCTATCGTTCTAGCTATCATGACAAATCATCACTAACCATCATCACAAGCCAACGTCACTAGCCATTATCACGAGCATTCATCACTAGCAATCATCGCAACCTATCGATACTAGCTATCATCACAAATCGTCACTAGCCATCATCACAAGCCATCGTCATTAGCCATTATCAAGCCTTCATCACTAGTAATCAACGCAAGCTATCGTTACTAGCTATCATCACAAATCATCACTAACCATCATCAAAAGCCAACGACTCTAGCCATTATCACGAGCATTCATCACTAGCAATCATCGCAAGCTATCGTTACTAGCTATCATCACAAATCGTCACTAGCCATCATCACAAGCCATCGTCACTAGCCATTATCACAAGCCTTCATCACTAGCAATCATCGCAAGCTATCGTGACTAGCTATCATCACAAATCGTCACTAGCCATCATCACAAGCCATCGTGACTAACCGTTATCAACAGCCTACATCACTAGCAATCATCGCAACCTATCATTACTAGCTATCATCACAAATCGTCATTAACCATCATCAAGCCATCGTCATTAGACATTATCACAAGCATTGATCACTAGCAATCATCGCAACCTATCGTGACTAGCTATCATCACAAATCGTCACGAACCATCATCACAGCCAACGTCACTAGCCATTATCATAAAGCCTTCATCACTAGCAATCATCGCAAGCTAACGTTACTAGCTATTATCACAAATCGTCACTAGCCATCATCACAAGCCATCGTCACTAGCCATTATCAACAGCCTTCGTCACTAGCAATCATCGAAAGCTATCGTTACTAGCTATCATCACAAATCATCACTAACCATCATCACAAGCCAACGTCACTAGCCATTATCACAAGCATTCATCACTAGCAATCATCGCAACCTATCGTTACTAGCTATCATCACAAATCTTCACTAGCCATCATCACAAGCCATCGTCATTAGCCATTATCACAAGCCTTCATCACTAGCAATCATCGCAAGCTATCGTTACTAGCTATCATCACAAATCATCACTAACCATCATCAAAAAGCCAACGACACTAGCCATTATCACGAGCATTCATCACTAGCAATCATCGCAAGCTATCGTTACTAGCTATGATCACAAATCGTCACTAGCCATCATCACAAGCCATCGTCACTAGCCATTATCACAAGCCTTCATCACTAGCAATCATCGCAAGCTATCGTTACTAGCTATCATCACAAATCGCCACTAGCCATCATCACAAGCCATCGTCACTAGCCATTATCACAAGCATTCATCTAGCAATCATCGCAAGCTATCGTTACTAGCTGTCATCACAAATCGTCACTAGCCATCATCATGTTACTAAGCCATCGTCACTAGCCATTATCACAAGCCTTCATCACTAGTAATCATCGCAAGCTATCGTTACAAACTATTATCACAAATCGTCACTAGCCATCATCACAAGCCAACGTCACTAGCCATTATCACAAGCCTTCATCACTAGCAATCATCGCAAGCTATCGTTACAACTATCATCACAAATCGTCACTAAGCCATCAACACAAGCCAACGTCACTAGCCATTATCACAAGCCAACGTCACTAGCCATTATCACAAGCCATCGTCACTAGCCATTATCAACAGCCTTCGTCACTAGCAATCATCGAAAGCTATCGTTACTAGCTATCATCACAAATCATCACTAACCATCATCACAAGCCAACGTCACTAGCCATTATCACAAGCCATCGTCACTAGCCATTATCAACAGCCTTCGTCACTAGCAATCATCGAAAGCTATCGTTACTAGCTATCATCACAAATCATCACTAACCATCATCACAAGCCAACGTCACTAGCCATTATCACGAGCATTCATCACTAGCAATCATCGCAACCTATCGATACTAGCTATCATCACAAATCGTCACTAGCCATCATCACAAGCCATCGTCATTAGCCATTATCACAAGCCTTCATCACTAGCAATCTTCGCAAGCTATCGTTACTAGCTATCATCACAAATCATCACTAACCATCATCAAAAGCCAACGACTCTAGCCATTATCACGAGCATTCATCACTAGCAATCATCGCAAGCTATCGTTACTAGCTATCATCACAAATCGTCACTAGCCATCATCACAAGCCATCGTCACTAGCCATTATCACAAGCCTTCATCACTAGCAATCATCGCAAGCTATCGTTACTAGATATCATCACAAATCGCCACTAGCCATCATCACAAGCCATCGTCACTAGCCATTATCACAAGCATTCATCACTAGCAATCATCGCAAGCTATCTTTACTAGCTGTCATCACAAATCGTCACTAGCCATCATCACAAGCCATCGTCACTAGCCATTATCACAAGCCTTCATCACTAGTAATCATCGCAAGCTATCGTTACAACTATCATCACAAATCGTCACTAGCCATCATCACAAGCCAACGTCACTAGCCATTATCACAAGCATTGATCACTAGCAATCTTCGTAACCTATCGTTACTAGCTATCACAAATCGTCACTAGCCATCATCACAAGCCATCGTCACTAGCCATTATCAAAAGCCTTCGTCACTAGCAATCAGCGCAAGCTCTCGTTACTAGCTGTCATCACAAATCGTCACTAGCCATCATCACAAGCCATCGTCACTAGCCATCATCACAAGCCAACGTCATTAGCCATTATCACAAGCCAACGTCACTAGCCATTATCACAAGCCTTCATCACTAGCAGTCATCGTAAGCTATCGTTACTAGCTCTCATCACAAATCGTCACTAGCCATCATCACAAGCGAACGTCACTAGCCATTATCAAAAGCCTTCATCACTAGCAATCATCGCAAGCTATCGTTACAACTATCATCACAAATCGTCACTAGCCATCATCACAAGCCATCGTCACTGGCCATTATCAAAAGCCTTTGCACTAGCAATCATCGAAAGCTATCGTTACTAGCTATAATCACAAATCGTCACTAGCCGTCATCACAAGCCATCGTCACTAGCCATTATCACAAGCCTTCATCACTAGCAATCATCGCAAGCTATCGTTACTAGCTATAATCACAAATCGTCACTTGCCATCACAAGCCATCGTCACTAGCCATTATCACAAGCATTCATCACTAGCAATCATCGCAACCTATCGTTACTAGCCATCATCACAAGCCATCGTCACTAGCCATTATCACAAGCATTGATCACTAGCAATCATCGCAAGCTATCGTTACTAGCTATAATGACAAATCGTCACTAGCCATCATCACAAGCCATCGTCACTAGCCATTATCACAAGCCTTCATAACTAGCAATCATTGCAACCTATCGTTACTAGCTATCATCACAAATCGTCACTAGCCATCATCACAAGCCATCGTCACTAGCCATTATCACAAGCCTTCATAACTAGCAATCATTGCAACCTATCGTTACTAGCTATCATCACAAATCGTCACTAGCCATCATCACAAGCCATCGTCATTAGCCATTATCACAAGCATTGATCACTAGCAATCATCGCAAGCTATCGTTACTAGCTATCATCACAAATCGTCACTAGCCATCATCACAAGCCATCGTCACTAGCCATTATCACAAGCATTCATCACTAGCAATCATTGCAACCTATCGTTACTAGCTATCATCACAAATCGTCACTAGCCATCATCACAAGCCATCGTCACTAGCCATTATCACAAGCCTTCATAACTAGCAATCATTGCAACCTATCGTTACTAGCTATCATCACAAATCGTCACTAGCCATCATCACAAGCCATCGTCATTAGCCATTATCACAAGCATTGATCACTAGCAATCATCGCAAGCTATCGTTACTAGCTATCATCACAAATCGTCACTAGCCATCATCACAAGCCATCGTCACTAGCCATTATCACAAGCATTCATCACTAGCAATCATCGCAACCTATCGTTACTAGCTATCATCACAAATCGTCACTAGCCATCATCACAAGCCATCGTCATTAGCCATTATCACAAGCCTTCATCACTAGCAATCATCGCAAGCTATCGTTACTAGCTATCATCACAAATCGTCACTAGCCATCATCGCAAGTCATCATCACTAGCCATTTTCACAAGCTATCATCACTAGCCATTATTCAACGGCTGACCTATATTATAACTGAAACTTTTCAGCACAAAACAGAGCTTATGTTGTGACAGAGTTTCTCAGTGTTTTGTGAGTGGGTAATAAACATTAGTTTCTTAACCCACAATGACAGCAAAATATTGTTTTTGCTTTATTGCATAAAACATCAGTCACTAGTTTTTATATCACTCTTAAGAAGAAAATTGTAAGAACGTGAACTTCTTCAACTTTATTTGTTTTTTTTTACATTCCTAAGCTGTAACGACACGAAAGTTAATAATCCGAACATATTCTCTGAACCAAACAACAAAAATACAAACTGACAAATAATGTATGGAGGAGAGATGGATACTGGCTTAACAATAATTAAATTTGATACAAAGCTTCTTTGAAGTAACCGAAGAATCCGCGACCAATATTTTGCGAGACAGCAAGAGTTTTACAGTTTAACTTGTCAATGATTAGACAAAGATATCATATGCTGCTGAATCATCGCTTTTGATAATTGTAAGGATGAATCAATATTATCAAACCAGCAAAATTAGCCAAGCGAATAAAATTGATTACCGATTCATCCATTAAGAAAAAATTTAAGTTCGCATAATCAATTTTATTAATTGTTAAAATTTACAACGAACAAAAAATGGCGGTTGATTTAATCGTGAAAAGATAAGAATGCATCAGATTTATTCGCGCATAAATCGAAGATTTAAGCCACGTTTTGGGTCAGAAAATCGTTTCGCTTTTTCAGCCTTCTCGTCTTCTTCCACACACACACACACACACACACATATATATATATATATATATATATCTTTATTAACGTATTTTAATCATAAATTTATTTGTTTTTTTTTTGTTTTTTCTTAATTTTACGTGTTTCATAATTTTAAGCGTGTTCCAGTACTATCTCTTGTCACTCCAAATGAGTTAAAAGTTGCCAACGATTTTGTCCCTGATGATGCGTTGGTCGAAAGGCAGCCTCGGTTCGGATATTTCAAAAAAATGAACATAAAATTATGTTTATTTAAATCAAATATAATATATATATATATATATATATATATATATATATATATATATATATATATATATATATATATATATATATATATATATATATATATATATATATATATATATATATATATATATATATATATATATATTATATATATATATATATATATGTATATATATATATATATATATATATATATATATATATATATATATATATATATATATGTATATATATATATATATATATATATATATATATATATATATATATATATATATATATATATATTTGATTTATTTCAAAAGCAAAATACTTTTTAAAAGATTGCTTTTTAAGGTATTTTGCTTTTGAAATTAAATCATTCTTTCATTCACCAGTAGTCAAACATCGCCTGAGGAGATACGTTTATGGTGTTGAATACTTTTTTATATATATATATATACTTTTAATATATTTATATATATATATATATATATATATATATATATATATATAAGGCATGCGTTGTTAAAGACTGCGAAACGTTTCCGTTTAATAATCTTTTTATCTGTTTTTTCTTGCTTTCTCACAATTTTTTAATATTTGGGTCAAAGTTATTGAAATAAGACCATATTCCAAGGTGTTTTGCCGAGCGCTTTCGGTTGTCGAAATCCATCATCATGGCTGTATGTTTTTGGTTTGAAGTAGGTTGCTTATTATTTTAGTTTTATAGGAAATATATTGGAATTTCGAACCGAACCCTTTATTTCGTCCACCGGGGTAGATTGTTCTAGTTCCAGGTGCCATGACTCTTTCCGATAACTCAACTCTCCCGGTTTTTGTCCGCCTCTGATGTAGCCAGGTATCGAACTGACAACTCAAGTCACTGGATTCAACCAACGTTTTTATGCACTGGGCCTTGAGAACACATGGCCCAGTGGATAAAATGTAATGTAAACATTATTTTTAGTGGATATTCGTATTTGAATAGACGCTCCGTTTATTTATTAAACTGTATACTTATTTTCGTCTACGGGACTAATGTTCAAGAAATCTTATTAAAGAAAACTATGCGCTGTCTGGTAGGATCCGATCCTGCGTTCCCCTAGTAGCAACCGCCATTAGATTGGTTTGGTTTGGTTTAGTTTGGTTTGGTTTGGTTTGGTTTACGGCATATCAACCTCAAAGGTTTATTTAATGCCGACAAGATTTTTATTGTTGGTAGTATATTTTGCTTCAAAAATGTATTGCTGGTAATAATTTTTTCCTCCAAATATTTATTACTGGTAATAATTTGTTGGTATTAAAACCTATTTTTACGCTTTCATAGTGTTTTGACGCCAGTTTAGGGTTAACTATTTTCTCTTAGCTGGGACCGTGACAGGTGCTACCACAACGGGTCAGGGTAGACCTGGGAACACCAGCAATTAAAAGGTAGTTCCATGCTTCTCAAAACCTCCTGATTAGAGGCCTTGCTGTCGGATGTTGTTTATCGACTTACCCAGGACGTGGATTTAGTTTATTGTCATCCCCAGGATGGCCGTCATTAGATTTGGGACGTCTACTCAAGCATGAGTATCCACTAAAAATAGCGTTTAAAGTACTAAAATTATGTTTTATTTAAATAGCTTCTCTATTTCCAGGAACCGTCTGTTATTTTCATTTTTACAGGGGTTCTTTTGGATCTGACACTATTAATTGATTGATTTGTTTCTTACGGGTTACCAACCTTTTGCAGGTTACTTAAAGACAGAAACGTAACAGCCAGTCTATACTCAGCATCTGCAGAAAGCGTTGTGCATGAGACTCCGAGTCGTGCTATCGATGCGGGATATGTATTTTATTAATATATACTGAAGAGCTCTGTTTTATTAGCACCAGCACTGTATATATATATATATATATATATATATATATATATATATATATATATATATATATAAATATAAATATATATAGAGAGAGATAGATAGATAGATAGATAGTACAGGTAACAAATCCGTTGGTATATAATCCAAAAGGATCCAAGTAATATCAAATATTAAAACTGATCCACAAAAAGAGCTCAATATCAAAAAATATTTTAATATACTTTGTAAGATTTAGTTTTTTTACTAATTTAACTTATCTTTAAAGTTATAAATGGATAAATTATTTTATCTTTAATTTTCATATTCTTTAATATATAAAAGAATTTTTAAATACATTCCTAATTTATATAATTTATCTAAATATGACTTATTGTTAATCTTGTTAATATGTCTCTTTTGTAAGTATAATATGTTACCTTTTAATTGGGAACTAATTTTATTTTTATATATATAATTAAAAATCTTTCTTGGTATATTAAACTCCCTTTTCGGGCCTTCTCAGTTTCAAATCAACACCTCATCCTTCATATAATATCATTTGGGGTCATAAGGTTTATATCACGGTTGATTCTGTGGGATCTCTTTCCTTTATGACTGATACCTTTCGCCCTCCCCTTACCATCATCAGAAGTATTTCGTTTGACTGAGGCGTCGAATTGGATAGGTTATGTTGCAATTGTCCGACTGCTGTCAAAGTAAAATTTTAAGTCTCTGATTCCGAGGCGAATACAGTCCATTCACCGGGGTTGAATAAGACTAATGGCTGAAATAGATCTATCCTGAAATGAGGTAATTTGGGATTTTGTTATATATATATATATATATATATATATATATATATATATATATATATATAATCATTTATTTGAAAATTATAACAAAAAAATATTATAAAATCACTACAAAAATTGCTATTTTGTTTCAACACTTCTGGTGTCTTCTCTCAAGTGATGGTGTTGAATGTAGAATAAGGAATTTTAAAAGGTCTGTATTGAGCACTCTTTTAAGAATATTATTTGTTGGTTATTTGAATTTATTCCGTATACACCAATCCTATACTTGGGTATATATATATATATATATATATATATATATATATATATATATATATATGCACATTTCATTGAATACGATAGACAAGGTACTTTGATTTAGTTTTTTATACAATTTCTCATGTTATCTAATATTTTTTTTCTTTTCGGATGATAAATTATATAAAAATGTCGGATTGTTCTTTTCATCCGAGCGCTTTCGGCTATACATTTTGCCATTTTCAAGGTTGAAATATATTAACTGCTAACAAGAAATAGTTTGTTGTATGTGTGTATTCATATAATGAAATATCACATATTACATCACATGAAAAATTGTAAAAAGTTTGTATAAAAAAACTAAATCAATGCACCTTGTCTATCGTATTCGATGAAATTTTCATGAAAGAAGGTTTGCTACCTAAATATTAAATATATATATATATATATATATATATATATATATATATATATATATATATATTTATATTTATTTGTAATAGAACCTGATAAAAAACAATTTACAATAAGCAATATTAACAAGAAATCGAAAGTAATTTTCATCGATCTGAGGATGATGCCGCAGCTTGAGTCTTCATCTTTCTTTTTCCTTCATAAATTTACTTGCGTCTCAGCTTTTAAAGGAGCTGAAACCAGAAAATATCAAAGTTAGAACTTGAAAATAATTCGTCAACTTTTCCACGTTGTATCAGTACACACATTTAACTGCTTTCCGATGAACAGAAGGCCTGTTTAGTGGGTGAGAAAGAGGCGTGAAGGTCTTCCCTGGCGTCTCGTTAAAAGAAAAGAAAGAAAGAAAGAATTGTTGAGTCTTGAAGAGATCCGCCCTCGCAGACATGAGATTCGCTTAAACTAACGACACAGGTTCAGGGCACGTGTTTGCGCTGCTGCATAAATAATGGCAACCAGACACACCCGTTCATATTATGACGTTCAGCAAGACACGCAAAAACAGATAAATATGCACTTCTATACATGTCCGCCTGCGTAAGTCAGCACGCATGCGTACATTAGACACAAAGAAGTCATTCTTTATCCGACGATTTAAAATCGATGTAATACCGTTCAACACATTTTTCGGTAATCAATATAACATGAAATTAAAAGAAATAATCGATGAATAGGTAATTAAAATTTGATAGGCAAACAAGGAATGTGTGACTGTTTGAAGAAGCTTCTTTCAGGTAATCAATATTTGAAAAAAAAAATAGGTGGAGTATTTTTCAGCAAGCGTTTTTGTAATTAATTGATATTTTTAATAAAATGAGCGAAGATAATTCCGAAGTACTTAGTACTTCGGAATTATCAAGCAATGGGTCACTGAAGTTTATGGTCATGGCACAGTCGGTGCAAGCATGACTCAAAACAGGTTGAAAATTTAAAAAAGAAAACAAATTTTAAAATCGGGAACAAAGAATCATATGGAAATTTTTATAAGTTAAAATTTGATAAATTGTGTACATTTTAGAAAGAAGTTGTAACACAAACAACTTATGAAATTGCAAAGAAATTAATTCAATCTACTTTCGTACGGCGATAACGAACTTCATGGAAGGTACAAAAATGGTTTCTCCAAGAACGGAAAAAAAAACATTTACGTGAAGATAATAAATAGTTTATCAAAGAACAAGAGACATGAATTTTGTTAATATACAGATATTTACTCCCAATATCTTAAGATCATTTCAGTGAAACCATTTTTATGTTTACTTTTTATTTCATAAATCAAATGTTTATTTATTTCATTTCACTATCAAATTATCTGGAAAAACTTCAGAGACAGACGTTTTGTTTATTCAGCGGGAAATGTTGAACGCCGTCACTTCATAGAGATGAGGCTCATGTAGTTGAGATTGCATTATTTGTAGTCTCATGGAGACGTAGGGTAAAAGGTTTCAAACCTAACAATCAGCAATCAACGTATTTAGTATTAAATCTACATAAATAAGTACAATCAATGGCTAAAGATGCTGGAAAAATGGTAAGTTCCCTGTACCGCTCCAATAAGTAACTGACTTCTCCTGCTATCCTTTACCATTACAGGAACCAGATGAGGCCGAAAATGAAATACTGCTGCCATATATGGCAGGAGCTGCCAGGCTTTACTTTCTCGTCTCGATAGAATCCAAAGCATCTCCGCGCCCTTGTGGGTGACAAATTATTTTCCACCCTACAACCACTTTCCCCACAGTCGAAACGTCACAAGTCTCACGCTGCTCTGTCACTATTTCCATGGAAAGTGTTCAGATGAGTTACGTTCCTAAGTTCCACCATTTCTAACCTTCACGGCAATGAACCGTCATGCCACGCCCATTTGTAGCGTACCACCCACAATCCCTTCGTATTCCAATGGTGTGATGTAAGTTGCACTCGAGCGGTTTACCTTCTCCACATATCCCCATAAACTATGCCTCTTACTCTTTAACCCTCTACCTCGAGTGGGTCTTGAGCCTTGTACAGGGTGAACATGATTGTAAAGACTCTGCTCCCCAAGAGGCATACATTAGAAGTTTAAAAATAAATGTCGTGGACAGAGGATAATAAGGAAAATGGTCATTACACAAGAAAGTTAAATATTAATTTCAAATAAGAACAGCAATGGAATTTAAAACTAAAATATTTTCCAAGACTTTATTGAAACGCGAAATAGCCTAGCTGACTGCAGCAACCATAGCAAGAATTTGACATTTTTTTTATTTTACCAAAAGATATATGCAGAATTTCAGTTATTTAGTAGTTCCAAATTAGGAACGAACATCACAAATTTGTTTTCTCTCTCTCTCTCTCTCTCTCTCTCTCTCTCTCTCTCTCTCTCTCTCAATAGTCAAATTAGTACACCGTCGTTATATACTCGAATAGTTCAATTTAAGAAAAAAATAGTTGGAGGCATTTTTATATTATATTTACTTCAGTGCAGCTTTTAAATTTAAGTTTTAATTTACATTATTCCATTAGTCTTTGAATAGAATCCTTAATTCCCTAAATGAATAAAAAGTCATATTAAAAATTGGGTGTTATCAATGTTTTTATCCTCTTTTTTGTTGTGAGCGGTGCCTTTGGTCAAAGACAGTGACGTCGAAACAGTCTGACGCCTAAACGGATGTGCTGAATAGCCCAATTATTTTTCTGACCTCAAGGACAAAGAACTTTCCACGCAGCATGCGAACCATGAGGCCTTCAACAAACTTACACAACGGCGCTACGACCTTGCAATGAAAGAAGACGTGACCCAGGGTCTCGACCTCATCAACACAGCGCCGGCAGTTTAGATATTTCTTCAAACCCGCTAAACAAAGTCTTTTGGCGACCCAGAGGGCCCCACGAATCCTCAGCCAGGTGAGTGATGCCTCATCGTTATTGAGACATTTCAACCCGGGCGCCCAAGGCCATATTGAGCGAGCCTCCTGCTTCGTAAGACCGAGAGCGTCAATCAGCTCATGACGAACGCCCCCCACCCCACTTCGAACACTTGATACAATGCCCTACGAGACAACGCCTGGACGTTGGAGAGGCCATCCGACGCCCGTAAGAGTCGTTTCAGAGCAAGGCGGCATTCACGATAGAAGGAGCACTCACCTCGGGGTAAACGGCCGGAGTGCACACTTCTCATGGAAGGGAAGTTCTTACAGGCGTCTTTCTTCCAGAAGGCACCCTCCTCATCCGAATCGCGACACATCCGATCTAAGAACGCGATGCGTAGTATATATTGACGAATCTCAATGCTAGGCATATCCAGACCGCCTTCAGAAGGATGGAAGCAACAGATCTCCCGAGATACCCTAGCGGCCTTGCCTCACCACAAGAAGGAGAAAATGAGCCTTACCAAGGAAATTAGTGTGGCAGACGGAAGAGGAAGTACAGAGAGTCGGTAAAGGAGAATCGCGTAGATGTGCGAAACACACTTCCGCTCTCCCCTTTAAGGAAAGCTTCCTCCAGTACTACAAATTAAATGCAATCTCGGCCTTCCCTCATACCTCCCACTACTTCATTTCCAACTGGATATCTGGCCCGAACCAGACGCCGAGTATCTTGATCGGACCGTCCGTCCAGAGGGAAGGACCGGGAAGAGAGATTCCCTTCCACACACCCAACCGCAAGCCAACAGACTTATCGCAGTTGATCTTGGTCCCTGTCAGTATCTCGTACCCACTGATTTCTTTGCTGACTTCGTCAATCTCGGCCCTTCTCGACACAAGAACCGAAACGTTGTCAGCATAAGCAGAATACCTGGCCGAGGTGTTAGCACCAGGTAGGGAAATTCCGCGTAGGACCGGATTCGCTTTTAACTTGCGAAGGAAAGGTTCCAACGCAAGAACGTAAAGCAGAGGCGAGAGCGGACAACCTTGACGAATGGAACGAGACAATACGAAATGTTCCGATCGAACCCCATTCACTTCCACCAGCGCACCGGGAGTCGCATACAGATGTCGGATTCAGGTTCGAAAGTATGGCCCGAGACCGGCCGCCGAAAGGACAGCCTCCAAGAATCGATGGTCAACTCTATCGAAGGCCTTGGACTGATCTAATTGACTGTCGATTTGCTCGATGATCAAGCGGGTCATATGAAGGTTGTCCTGAATAGTCCTGCCCTTCACAGCACGTCGGAGCCAATCAGACTAGAGAGGACAGCCGGCAAACGGTTGGCGAATATCTTTGCCAAAATCTTTAACTATTTATTTAACATGGTTAAAGGGCGAAAATTACTTAACCCATCCCCACCGTTCTTGTCCTTGCGCAGCAACTTGATCACACTCCTGGTGAAGCGTTGAGGTATAGACGCCTGCTTTATCCAGTTGTTGAAAATCAGTTCCAGCAAAGGAACAAAAACGGGCCACTGCCTCAAGTAAACCTTGTAGGGAAGACCATCTAATCCCCGAGATTTATCCAGGCCAACTTGCTTCAGCGCTTCCCAGATTTCCGACTCTGTGATGGGACACTGGCACCCAGCTGGAAGGTCGGCTAAATAGGCGTCGAACTAAGCAGGGCTCAGACCGGACCCCCTGGTGAAAATTTCCTGAAAGTAATCACAAAAAGCATCATATATGCCCGCGTTTGTAGTCACGGTCCGCTTATCCGGCAATGTGACACACGCGATATGTCGCCGAGGCGCATTCCGAGACTCCTCTGCACGCAATTCAGCGGCCATATACGTCGCCTCAGAAAACATTCTTTTTAATATAGCCCTAACTACCAGAGGCTAACTTTGGCTATTTCCCTACTATCACGAAATTTAACTACCCGATCTACTTTTTGCTCACAAACCGTTTGCGCCGCTATATTGAGTCGACGACTAAAATCAGCGGCAAACATTCTAATTTTAGATTTTAATTTATACCACCAGGCATTCCCAACCGCATCCCCCGTCAATTCCCTCTGCATCATTAGTAGCAGATGGTCCTGGAAATCCTGCTCACCAAATAATGAGCAGTTTAATCCTAACCTTAGGCTTATCTAAATTTATACGGACCCGGACAAGCCTATAATCCGAAAAAAAAACTATGTAATGGAAACTTGGACACCCTAAAAGACCTATATCGACTCTCCTAACTGAGATTCGGTCGAGGTAACTAGAAAGCACCCCAGCAGCCGAACCTCCATAGTACCTCCCGGGGATGCTCATTACGATACTTATCGACAAGATCGAACTTATCGATAAAGTCCCGAAATGGTTTCACGTCCCAGTTTTTACCCGAATATGAGCCTATACGATCTATATCAGGGTCAAGAAAAACATTCCAATCTCCTGTTAAAACTACCCGACGAGATGTCGTCAAAAACGACTCGATCTGCCGAAACAAAACAGGCCGCTAAGAATTTCATTGGGTGTATAAACCCCAATGAGACGAAGAGGCTTATCCTTTATGGTAACATCCAGCACGCAAAGCCTGTCCGCCGGATCTGCGAAGACAAGAGTATACGCAGCCTTCAAAGACTTGCTCACCAGCCAAGAGACACCTCTCGAACGACCATCAAAACATGCTGAATAGAGGGAGAACCCTCCAGACAGAATGCCCTCATAGTTATGAGTAGAAAACTGGGTCTCTTGTACACAACAAACATTCACCCCGAGGCACTGAAGGTCACGAGAGAGCCTCGCCCTGCGAGACTCCGACTTCAGGCCTCGGGCATTCATACTTGCTAACCAGAGAGCCATCATGAAACCGATTAGAGTTGCTCTCCTGCATTGAGCATGTCCGGGGTTAGGACACCGACGGACTCTCCCATCTCATCTGACAACGCCATCAGGAGACAGGCCACCAATGTCGAAGGGGAAGGTTAATTTAAGTGCTCTATACAGTGAGGATGAACAAAAAGCGAGAGCCTTCCTGGACAGAATTGATTTATTTTTTTTTTCATTTTCATTATCAAAGAAAGCCATTGAAGGGTAGAGGTCGAAAGTGTTATTGGCTTCGCGTAACATAAACTCATACGCCTTTCTGACTCCTGCCCAGATCTCACGACAGTCAAAATTCTTTGGACATTGGTAAATGTTTTGGATTTTCGATGTCCAAATCCTTTATTTTTTCATATTCAAGAGTATTCTAGGGTCCTTTCCTTCCCTGGATTGTGAAAAAGCTTTGTCTGATTGATGTTTAGCTACCCGACAGACATCTTCCCCCTTATTAAAGATAAACTTTTGCTTCAGTTTTTTTTTTCTTTGGTAGGCTCTGCTAAGTCTGCTGAAGGTCTGCGTTGTCTTTTTTGTTTCTATTTTTGGGGGGTGAATTGCTGGGGTTTTTAACAGGGGATGCATTGGAAATTATGGACGAAGTGGGTATTTTAAGGGGGATTTAGAAGGAGAGTTTTTCTTCCAGGGAGTCAATTTGGAAAGGGTCAGGGTTACAGTTTTCAGTGCTAAGGGTGGAGCCATAGGAAGCTGTTTTGTGGATGGAGAAGATGGAGTTGATGAAGATGGCCTATGATTTCTTGCTGGTTGAATCCGTTTTTCCTTTAGGGACTCTTTTAGTTTTTCTAGTTTTCCTTCTTTTCAGAGTATTTCAGGCTCTGTTGGCGCAGTTTTTCAGAGTAGGTGGTCGGAGAGTTGCCCTTAGAACTGGTAGAGGAAGTGGGGCTGTGTGTGTCTTTAGCCGTCGGGACTTCAGTGGAACGAGATCCCGCTGCCAGGAGCTTCCCTTTGACCCTGCCAACGAGCTGCCATTCCCCCTCTTCCTTCTGCTCAACCACACTAGCTGCGTGCAAAGTCTTTTCGGGGAATGAGGTTGAGATAGAGACCTAATCGAGGTTTTAACCACACCGATCCCGATCGCTGGCATGCCCATTACAGGCGAGACTCGGTCGCCGGGGGATTTGGGTCGACAGTGGCCGGAATCTCAGAGACCTTCTTCTCTGTGCAGGAAGAGGACAGATGACCAGTCTACCTACACTTCCGGCAAGTTCGTCTACGGCCGGTGACAATAATTGGCATTTTCTGGCCCGCTACATCCAGACAATTGGGGATGGAGATGAAGGCTTTCCGATCTATCATTATTTCAAAACTCCATCCCCCGGTCAGATCGTCAGAGGAAGCACTGAGTATCTGGCCAAATTGGCATAGATATGCAGCCAAGTGCTCCCCAACGATCTGAGGAGGAACCTTAAATACGGATACCGTGGTCCTCCACCTGCTTTCATATTCCGTACGAAGAACAAGGTCTTTTTTTATAAGATCACAACTGGATGTTGCTTCACAGTCGGCAGACCTGGGTAGCAGTACGTCCCACATGAAATATCCCTTTCCTTTGAGGTCTGATCCCCAGAGAGATTACAGATTTAATTAAGGTGTCTTTAGTTGAGCAACAAATTTTGCGCGAACGCTTGTCCACTACAAAGACTGACACAATTCTTTTCTCAACTCTCTTTAGTTCCTCGAGATTGACCAAAAGCCCATCTGCTGTGACCAGATGAGCGTAAATTTTGGCGAATAACACAATGCTTTCCAAGTATATTTGGGAAATTAAAAACAAAACACAAATCACACCAAAAATATTATGGAAAAAAGGAAAAGATCATCAGCCTACAAGAATTATTAAAAAAATCTGCAAACTTTGCTTGGAGGAAAAAATAGCTATTATTAATTTCCCAGACCAAAATAAATTACTAAATAAATGATCTGAGCTCATCTCAAAAAGCAGACATGAAAACAAATTGTTACTACGTTACTTAAAAATCGAAAACTGAAATAAATAAATACAAATAAACAAAATAATATAAAAGACAAGTAAAATAAATTAACCCAAACAAATAATAAACAAATTAACAAACCACTCCTGTTAGAATAGACGAAATAGAATAAAAATAAAAATAAAATACATAAAAAACAAGTAAAATATTCAAACCAAATAAATAAATAAAGTAAATAATAATAAACAAATTAACAAACCAATCCCGCCAAAATAACCGTTAGAAAAGACTACAATAACCAATCGAAAAATTGAACGTAAAAGTAGCTATAACTGCTATATAACGATAAAAAACATTACTACGTTACTCAAAAATCGAAAACCAAATAAGTAAATAAAAATATACCAAATAAAAAATAAGTAAATAAATAAAAAACGAATTAAAATTAATCCAAATAAATAAATGAATGAAGAAATTAACAAATCGCCCCCGCTAAAATAGCCGTTAGAACTAATAAAAATAAGCAAAAACGAGTAAAAATAATCAACCCAAATAAATAAAAAATCTTCACCCGCTAAAATAACAGAATAGACTACAGCAAGCAATCTAAACATTGGACGAATAAATAGCTTTAATTATCTTCCCAGACCAAAACAAACTATTAAATATGTGACCTAAGCATATCACCCCCAATTTTTTTTACTGCGTTAATAGAACATCAAAAACCGAAAAGAATAAATAATACAAAATGAAAATGAATTAACCCAAACAAATAAACAAGCCCCTCCCGCAAAAATAACCGCTAGAATAGATTACCCACAATGCAACACTGACCTATATATATATAAATAGTCTAGGAAAAATCCAACATTTGCGGCCTGATGATTGCGTCTAGCATGAAACAGCCTGTTGCCTCTAAGTGTTGACTTCAATGTTCACTTTTATATTTACGCTCTATCTCTGATATTGAGCACTTTTCCTCATAATATAGCACACCTTAAAACTATATTTCTTCATTCATCATATATATATATATATATATATATATATATATATATATATATATATATATAATCGATTTTCCTATCGAATTCGACGTATGAGGGACAGGCAGTACCTAGGAATCGATAGCCCGACACCAGCACATGAGATTTGATTATAGTGGTGAAGGTTTTGTGCAGAACCAACTACACTTTTTGAAGGGCCGAATACAGAGACCTGGTGCACTACGTGCCACAAGGTCCTCAAACGACACTCTGCAGGTTTTGAATTCAGAGTTGCCCTTCTCATAGATCAGTTGCCACCCAAGGCTATAGAAGCCATTCTGTTCTGCTATTTACCCATAGCTGGAGGGAGAAGAAAATGATTCATATCTTTCCCAAGGGTATTAGCCTGTAAATGAATGTAATGGATTCGACTGGAATTCGAACTCAGCTCTCTGATTCCTCAGTCCAAGCCGCTATCCATTACTATATATACAGTGTAACCCGGATATAAGAGAAACCCGGATATAAGAGACTTCTTCTCCGGTCCCGACAACTCTCTTATATCCGGCTTACACTGTATATATATAACAGAGAATCAGTTTAGTGAATGCAAAATATTTACTTCAAGTATAAAAATAAAATGGTCCATTTTCTATTCGTCTCAGGCTTGTAATAGTGTACGTACGTAAGAAACGTGCCTGAAAATATCTATATTCCCGTTCATAGTCTAGAACATGAACTGACCTAATATCCACATCATGAAAGTGGGTCCGTTTCGTGTTTGATGACAGACTTGGCGTAACACAATCTTCCATACCCAGTGGGGGGGGTGTCTTGGTCCTACAGCGAAAGCAGCTAAGTTTTAACATGTGAAAATTTATCCAATCTACGTGTTTATCATACGAGCCGCGTGTGTTGCCGACTGCAAAAACACGCACCTGTCGAACTTAACATATCTAAGAAAAAGAAAAACGCAACGGATGCGAGATAGAGTTAGTTTTCTCGTAGTGTTTAAAAAAAACACAAGAAGGCGGCCTTCTATTTATCTGACGACGACGACGCTTTTACAAACTCATCGGTCTATATAGCTACCTACAACAACCATCATCACCCTTTCTTCTCGACAACGAGCAGCTTCTCAATTGAATACTACTACTACGTCTTGTACAGCTGACAGTATTACACCCCGACCCTGTGTAGTGTGTGGACTCATAATAAGAAGGCAATGGTAATCTTAAATACCGTACAAGAATAAGCCACCCCCGCCCCATCGGATATGTGCAGGTTTAGGGTATATAGAACACTTGAAATAAATGGAGATCTTCACCGTCCGAAAACATTGTTAGGAACGACAATAGACCGTGTTGGGATTCCTTTCTCTCGTGGAAAGAAAGGTAAAAGATCTCATGGAGAGAAACGTATTAAGAGATCTAATTAAATACGAGCGAGATTATTTACCTGGTATCTTTAGATTTAGGCACGCAATGTTTACGTGAGAATTGGGCGGCAGGTATTTTTGATGTAAAACTGCAGAGGCAGAAAAACTAAAAGAAGGTCAGTCGTCGTTTGAGAAGGACACTCGCAAGTTTCACCTTGTCGAAAATCGGCTGAGATTAAAAGTAAATTCTCTGCTGATTTATGGTCTTCTTATGTAAATTAAAACTGAAAGTTGACATAAAATACGAATATTAATCAGCCACGAATAATTTAATTATTTGCGTTTTTTTTTTTTTTAATCACACTGTTTATCCAAAAATGACTATCAATTTCCATTCGATTTTTTTAATCAATTCACCCCAAGAAAGGCGATAATGCCACTAAGACGCAAGAGGCTACTGGGAGTGAAAGAGAATGAGAAAACTTTTTAGAAGCAATCAGAAAACCCAATCCTAAGCAGAAAGCAATGGATAGACATTCTGTTCAAAGAATATAGGAACGTTAGAATAATTAAAACAGAAAGAAAAAAAGAGTGCAAAGTTTTAAAAAAATTAAATAAATATTAAAGAAAAACATTGTACCAAAATTAATATTTCCTTTAATTAGATTTAGCAAAAATCACTCACCACTGTTTATTTTGTTTTTAAAAACACAAAGTAAAAACATTCATAGAGTTGTTCTAATTTTTAAATCGATATCATTTTTATAAATATCGATATATTTGACTTTTTTTTATTTTTTGCTTTTATCAGATTGTCCTCTTTTGAGACAAATCCATTCGCTTATTTTCCTTACCAATCAATTAATTTTATAAGCCCCTACCTGAGTGACCACCGGACCTTGTAAAGGGTGAACCTCGCTGTAAAAAAAAAAAAAGCCCGCGCAATGCTCGAAGTAGAATAATTCCCCTAAAAAGTAGATCTTTAAGGTAAACATTTAAAATGAAAAACTTTCCAAACGATCCAACAGATAGCGGATAAATAAACACAACAACAAAAAAAAACGACATGAAATCAGGAAGAAACAGACGGGAAAAGAAAAAAAGAATTTGGAGCCACTTTCAAACAAAAGGCTCTTCGGAGTTGCCGGACACTAAACAATAAAAAGAAAAGTTGGAAGAAAAATATTAAGGTTGGGCCAGAAGTGATAGTTTATAGGAGGACAAGAAATACGACTTGCTTGTCAGCTTGTCAGCCTGAACCTTCCATCCACCACTCCAGATCCCAACACACTACTGTGGTCTCAACATAGTCACATTTACATTTTCTTTTTCAACTGACGATAGTTACATGATCACTCCGATAGTTAGTATTTACCTGCCTAGATACGGATGGGGGATGTGATACAAGATCGGTTTTTAAATGTAGGGTGCTCATATGCGGACTTATAGACCAAGGACAAGGAATTGCCCACCCCCACGACCAACTGTCGCACGCTTTGATTATTGTTGCATGTCATTGTTTTTTTATTTCAATCTTATTGCATACATCTTCGCTTTTTACTATAGTAGGCTTTTTTTCTCGCCTTTTTATTTGGACTTTGGAGAAAAATATTTAAAACGAATCGTCAGTGCCACTAACAGGTGTTGTCAGGTTGTTGGCGGTGGTGTTTTACTTTTAAATGAGGTTGACAAGTTGTATGGCTGAAAGAAAAAGAAAAAAACAGAATTAAATTGACTAATTAACAACTACCAAGCTTTTCAAAACTGCAGATACAATATATATATATATATATATATATATATATATATATATATATTAAGACAATTTTATGTTTATACATTCTTTATATTTTAACAGGGTCTTCTCCAGTAGCATCTTAAACTTAAAAAAAGAAATAATTTCAAAATTTCCCTTATTAAAGAAAAATAGACTTTTAAATCAATGTAAGGATCAAAGTATGCTTATTTAAAATTAATCTTTTTGGAATTTAATTATTTAAAAAATAAAGAGAGAGAACATGAAGAAAAACTTAATATTTTTTTCGGTCAATTTCTACAACTGATATTTCTGTAGCAACCGGAGAAAAAAAACAGTTTCGTAAATTTTTAAAATCTGCTTATTGTGTACGTCAAATGCGCTTGTCGAAAAAAAAAAATGAAACCCAAATAAACAGTAACTCCTCACTGTGGAGAAGTGGTTAACAAGTTGTTATTTTAAGATAATTTTGATTCTCAATGAGTTTTTCACACTTTGGCCTTTGCGCCAATATAAGCTAATAAATTTAATAATTCAATTCGTGCTTTTCTCCTCCTAAACTCAGTTAATGTTCTTCAAATAACTTTATACAAAATCATTTACATGAAGTAAAAAATAAAAATAAAAGTAAATAAATCTTAAGTTATTTTTAGGGGAGAAAAGTATTTAAAAGTCTAGAATAAAAATATGTGATATTTTTTTAATTTTAATTTATTTGTATCTTTTTTTTATTTTCAAAACTGACTTTATCAAAATCTTTTAGCACCCTCCATTTTATTTGCTATTATTTTCACTGCCGCCACAACTTAAAAATTAAAATTAAAATCTATTATTCTTATTTTTCAACGTGAAATATGGTAAAAAAAAAAAAAAAATCTCTTGCTCCTCTTTTTCTCTACTCTTCCTCTTCCTCGCTCACTTGCCTCCACCTCCAGCCTCGAAGTCGGTGCGTCGAATTCACTGTGTCGACTTGTCAGAGGAAAAAAATATCCCAACAACGACGTTTCTTCTCGCTTTGTTGGGGTGCTGAACAACTCATGATGGGTCGTCGCTTGTGTTGTGTAATCGGAAGTAACGAATCAATGGATTTTACAAGCACGACTAAAGTAACAACAAAACGAGGCTCACAAAGTTGAAATCAACACAAGGACATAACGATTATTAATAATTCTCATGATATAAAATCCAAAGTGTTTAAGAAGAGGGAGTTTAGTGGATTTTTATTTTGTTTCTAACTTAAGCTTGGTTAATGTTGGAAGACTTAAGAGAAATATAAAAAGAAAGTAAAAAAAAAAAGATTTTGAAAAAAAGAAAGAGAAAGACAACCACTTGTGAGTTTCTGGAAGAAAAGTAGGAGTAGAAATCGAATTTTCACTTACATCTTCGCTACACGTTGTGTATTTTCTCGTAGTTATAACTACCCCCTCGCCCCTTTGCTTACTTGTCAGGATCGTACAGGCTGCATTT
Organism: Acanthosepion pharaonis; assembly: GCA_903632075.3. Taxonomy (NCBI): domain Eukaryota; kingdom Metazoa; phylum Mollusca; class Cephalopoda; order Sepiida; family Sepiidae; genus Acanthosepion; species Acanthosepion pharaonis. Next base: position 739,651 of record CAHIKZ030000443.1, read on the forward strand.
CTGGGGAGGGTCGTACGACCCCCTATTTTATCTAACACTGTTTCTAGCTTTATACTTAAATAAAAAGAAATAAACACGATTTTAAAATGCATCACAAAGAAGAAAATGATCATGACAATACAAAAACAAGTTTTAACTGGAAAAACGACTACCCGTGCCGGGTGGAAGGATGGCTTAACATTTGGGGTGAGTATTTCTTTATTTAAGTTGTTTTGTTTTTTTCATTTTGTTCCAGTTTACTCACCTGAAACCGTCAAAAAAACCTGACCTGACTTTTCGTACTGTTAAATAATTTCTTAATATTATTCGCCAACGCAACAACCCGTAATTTGTAAAAAAAAAAAAAAAAATCTTCCAGAAACTCTTTGAGGTGAAGAATAGCCGTTTATTTCCTTCAACCAGTCCACTTCCACCCGACCAACAAGTGAAGAATGATTTTTCTAATTCTTTAGAAAACGATCGTTTTTATTTCCGAATAAAAGGTTTTATTTTAATTTTTCTATCACTCATTTATTTTAATTCCCTTTGCAATGATGACAGTTACATAAAAAAAAAAAATATAAAAAAATGCATTTTTTTTTCCTTTATTTTTGCATGAGGGGGTGGGGTTTCGTTTGTTTATATTTTTATGGCCGCTATATTTCTATGTGGGAGTGATTCTCTGCTTGAGCAATGTTGAGATTGTTTATTTAAAAAAAAAAAGTATCTGGGCCACCGCTGACACCCCTATTTTCATTCCACCCCCACCCCAAATACGAAGTAGAATTTTCTAAGAATTCGATTTTCTCTCATGATATCAATTATATTTCGAAATCTCTTGCTTGGTCAAGAAGGAATGATTATCGATCTGTTGCTACAATCGTATTTATCGATTTTGTTATGGACCGACGTTTATCGTGTGAATTTTTTGTCACCCCTACGCTGGAAAACATTTTCCAGGTGTCGCTGGAGTGGAAAACACGTGAGAACGTTTCTTTTGTAGCTTTGAGAGTTTTTGCCATATTCAGCCGCATTGTACTTTTGTCTTCTGAAACTTCTTCCGAGTACAGTACTCCAGTAATTACGGATGACAGTCAATCTCATTTTTAATCCATTTTCTCTTTCTTTCCTCTCTCTCTCTCTCTCTCTCTCTCTTAAAGATCACGTCATGCCATCTGGTCAAGAATAGACGCGTATCTGTTCTTTCATATTAATAAGTGACGTCTTTGCCTGACTTCTCGAAGTTTCGGTTGTCAGTGCAGTTTTGCTTTTGTCATAAAGGAAAGACAAATGTACTTGTTGTTGTTATTTTTCTGCTGACAGGACTAAAGAATGGGTGACAAGAAAAACTAAGGTTATAGTTCCATCCTGTGTACCATTAATAATGCCATCACCTGTAAGAAATAAAATTCATATTTGAGTGGAACATTTTTATTTTTGCCACTCGTGCACAACATTGATTTATGTTCCGTAATTGTGATTACCTTGATTTATTTTGACGTTCGATTCCAGGTAAAATATTTAAAAATACTGATTTTTCATGGGAATTAATAAAATATACGTGCACGGGGAAAACCATCTACTTGCCAAAATAATCTCGTCTTCCAGGATCTTTTTTTTTTATTTTTATTTTTTGACAGGGAACTATCTTTCTCTTTTTTCTCTTCTCTTTTTTTTTCTCTTTTTTCTCTCTTCTTTTTTTTTCTTTTTTTCTCTTTTTTCTCTCTTTTTTTCTCTTTTTTTTTTCTTTTTTTCTCTTTTCTCTTTTCTCTTTCTTTTTTTTTTTCTTTTTTTCTCTTCTCTTTTTTTTTTTTTTTTCTCTTTTTTCTCTTTCTTTTCTTTTTTTTTCTTCTCTTTTTCTCTTTTTTTTTCTTTTTTCTTTTTTTTTTCTTTTTTTTTCTCTTTTTTTTTCTTTTTTTCTCTTTTTTTTTTTTCTTTTTTTCTCTTCTCTTTTTTTTTTTTTTTGCTCTTTTTTCTCTTCTCTTTTTTTGCTCTCTTTTTTTTTTCTTTTTTTTTTCTCTCTCTTTCTTTTTTTTTTCTCTTTTTTTTTCTCTTTCTCTCTCTCTCTTTTTTCTTTCTCTCTTCTTTTTTTCTCTTCTCTTTTTTTCTTTTTTTTTTCTCTCTTTTTTCTCTTTTCTCTCTTCTTTTTTTCTCTTTTTTTCTCTTTTTTTTCTCTTCTCACTTTTTTTTCTCCGTCTCTCTTTTGTTTTCTTTTCTTAAGCTTGAGCAAATCAGTCTCCTAATCGGTTTCAAGGAGTAGATATTAACAGTTTTTTTTTTTAATTTAAAGTAACTTCAGAATAAGATTAATTAGAAAGTTTTACCCCCGCCCTCCTCAAAAAATAAATAAAAATAATAATTTACAACAACAAAAACAAGAAGGTTACCGGATCACGATGCCCGATTTTTCATTCTTATTCATATTTCTTTACTCCGTCGCCCGTAGCGGGTCGAGACATGTCCAACACACTCAACCCCCCCCCCTATAATCATTTGCATCCCACAGATAAAATGAGTTCTAATTCTTACTTGCGGTGCTTCTGACTTAAGGCCAGCCTCCCTACAACTCAAAACATTCTGGCGACGGGTCTGACTGACTTGATATTGGTCCGCTGCTCAGTGACGGCCACTTGCGCATTCGAAAACTTTCATGTAAATTATTTTTTAATAAATCATTTTTGTCTTTCACTTGTCATTTCAGGAAATAATTTCCAGCTTAAACATACCTTTTTCTTTCTCTCTCTCTCTCTCTAGTATTTTTTAAATGGCAAACGCAGTTATCGTTACCATGCGGAGACAGGCTGTTCTTCTCATTTGGCAGATTGGCGCAACACAATCTTTCTCTATATTTCTAGACAACTTTCTATTTTATCTTCTATCGCACTAAGTAAATCTACAGGTATCATTTTAATACTACTACTACTACACCTGTATCCTCCCCAACTATTATTTTATACTCGGCAAGGTTAGGGTGTAATCAAAATTTACTAATATACCTGTTCACAGGTAGCCTACTGTGTCTTTCGTCATATTTTATTAATCTTATCTGAATATTTTTACAGATTAGTTATTTCCCATCCTACACCAAACCTCTGGCTACTTTTTAAATTGCACGTTTTCTTAATGAGCTTCTTTCAAGGAAATATTGTTGGTATTGCGTTATTTAATGTTAACCTGTTTATCATCAGGTGTTTCTTTCGTTAACGGCTTCATCGTCAGTCGTAAACAGAAACTATTATGTTCATTTACAGCACACCGGGAATTGGAATTTATTGAATTCTTCCTCAAAGGGATTTCCCGGTACCAAAGTTGAATAATTGAAAATTGAAGGTCATTTTTTTTTTTTTTTTTTTTACCGCCTCCAGGATATTTGCCCATCCTTTAAATACGATTTCTTCCCGATTGTCATTTCTGCGGAAAAGTCTATAGTTGTGTGTGGAAACGTAATTTAAGGGATCAATACTGTCCTTTTTAGAATACATCCACTTTCAAAAACGGTTGGCACCCGACTCTACAAGTATTTATTGCTTTTATTTCGCGTTCATTGGGCAGCTTAATACAACGCAAAATTTTGGGAGATAGGAAAATTGAGGATGATACCGCTCAGCTCTCTCTCTCTCTCTCTGTCCTCTACGGGGAATATCACCTGTGAATGAACCTTGCGATCAAATTCTTAAAATATCGGACTGCTAGCCGATTCGTTGTTTATCAAGAAGAAATGTCACAGAAATTTTTCATGTGAGTTTAACTGCGTCTTTCAAAAATGTTATTTTCTTTTTTCCGAAAGTGAAATATTACCATCTTCTAAAAGAAATTTTTAACTCTGTATTTTAATCTCGAATATTACTGAAAACCGCTATATGCATACAATGCCGTTACTGTTTATATATTAAGATTTTTTTTTTAAGTATTTCATGCCAAGCTAGGCCAGAGTGCCACTAACAGGCAAGGGGTTAGAGAGAGTAAGAGTAAAGAGGGAGGTTTGTAGAAAGGATAAAAAGACGGGGATCAAGGTCAAGGCACCAGAAGATGTCGATTGACATTCATTCAGTTATGTGCCATGCGTGATACACGCTTAGACGATCATGTATCTATGGATATGACTGACGAGGCAGATTTTTCCCGATTGACATTACATTTGAATATTTGAAGATTATAGCCGTCAGAGAAGCAATTAAGTGGAAGGAAGTTCCACTGTCGGGAAGTGCGAGAGAAGAAATAGTCGAAGAGGCGGTTACATTTAACCGTTTCGAGAACGAAAGCGTGGGACCAAGATGCCAAGCTAGTAGCACGCTTAAATTCATTCAGCCGGAGTACCAGTGAGAGTAGCTCATGAGTATTGCTGGTATTAAAATTTATTTTTATAATTTCATAGTGTTTTAACCCCTTTAGGAGGGGGTAACTATTTGCCCATAGCTGGGACCCTAACAGCTGCTACCGACCTGGAATATGGTGGACCTGGGAACACCAGCAATTAAGAGGTGGTTCCGCGCCCCTCAAAACCTCCTGATCAGAGGCCTTGCTGTTGGATGTAGTTTATCGTCATACCCAGGACACCTAATTCTGTAATATCTGCATTACGAGTAAATAATGAACAGTTTGAATGTTTTTATTTCATGTTATGGATGAAAACTTTTTCTTTTCTGGTATTTGAACAAAGTTTGCTTACTATCCTGGGTATGACGATAAACTACATCCAACAGCAATGGCTATGATCAGGAGGTTTTGAGGAGTGTGGAACCACTTCTTAATTGCTAGTTTTCCCAGGTACAACTTGACCCAGGGTGGTAGCACGTGTTAGGCTCCCAGCTATGCTCCTCAAAATTTACTGATCAAAGGCCTTGCTGTCATGTCGTTTATCGTCTTACCCAGGACGCCGGTATGACTTGAAAAAACATTAGTAAAGTTAACCACCAATTCGTGCATCGATTCTATTGGTAGCAAAGGGAAAACTATAGTTTCACTGACCAATATGAAATATTTATATTGGTGTGGTAGGGAAAGGATTTTTTTTCTTTCTTTTGTATATTTTCTACGCTTTTATAGTAGACAAAGTTTATTTTTCAACTTCAGTTTTTGCTTAGTGGTATACCAACCTCGAAGTTTTGTTGTTGGAGCAAATAAAAATTTATTTCCCAAGTCAATATCCAAATACTTATTGGCGTACAGTTGTCAACACATTCAGGTTTTTATCATTTCTCAGTTGCGTCTCTGTCTTCGGGCAAAGTCCGACTCTGTTGTGGTTCCATCGGAGGACAGAGGCGCAGATGAGGAAAATCATTATTATCAGGGATACATTTTTTTGAAGGAAAAAATATTACCAGGGATACATTTTTTTTTTATTATTATTTGAAGGCATAAATATTATCAGGGATACATTTTTGAAGGAAAAAATATTATCAGGGATACATTTTTGAAGGAAAAAATATTATCAGGGATACATTTTTGAAGGCAAAAATATTATCAGGGATACATTTTTGAAGGAAAAAATATTATCAGGGATACATTTTTGAAGGAAAAAATATTATCAGGGATACATTTTTTTATTTTTTTTTTTATTTGAAGGAAAAAATATTATCAGGCATACATTTTTTGAAGGAAAAAATATTGCCTGCAATAAAAAATCTTGTCGGTATTAAATGACCCATTGAGGTTGATATGCCGCAAACCAAAACGGCCTTACTTGACCCATATAGGGTTTGATATGCTCTAAAATAGAAACGGACAAGTCATCGGGCCTCCTCAATTGTATGTATCAGCACAAAATTATTCTTAAAAACCAAAGATTTAGACAAAAAAAACTGACGAACAGAAAGGCTTTGGTTAATCTTGAATTCCACTCGATGCCATTTTGAATCGACTCTTGCTAAAACTTGTCACTGAATCCCACGTGAAATCGTCTCCGCTTATACAACAGGCGACAAAAACACACATTTGTAACATAACCCCGCCCCGAGCGCGCTTGTCAACCGAGGAATATATCTACTTGCAAGTTCCCTCTCTCTCTCTCCCTGTTTTTCTTTTATAAACACATCGACATGTGAGACGTGTAGTCATGCATTAAAAGTGACTTTTTTATTTGTTTTTTAACAGTCATATAAAAAAAATTAATAAAATAAAATAAACAATCCGGTACAGTAAACACAGAGAATCGGGAAAAAACTTCATTTTTTTTTTTTTTTTTTTTTTTTTTTTTTTTCAAAAGCACTCTCGATCACAGATATAAAAAATATATATTAAATTTTATAAAAGTTTCAGTTTATATAAATTCATTTTAAATTGATCCCTCTACGAAAGATAAAAAAAAAAAATATGCTCATTAGACAAGATTTCTTAAAAATAAAAAATAAAAATATTCGTAATATGGAGTGATAGTAATTGATGAAAAAAGAGCTGCCGATTATTGATTTATTTTAGTTTTTCTTTTCTTTTTTTTTACATTTTAAGAAATCAAATGGGGTGAGCACATTTTGTTTTGGCTTTCGTAGAAATAACAATTTACAATGAATTTACATAGTAAATTAGTCCTCCGTATTAATTTTCATAAAATCTAATATTTTCTTAATAGAGCATTTAACCGATATGCCGTGTCTCTTCAGGATAGAGGCGATCATTGCTTTCCACAACTTCCTTCTCGTGTGGCTCTTAGCATTTTCTCCATTTGTTAAGGCCCCTGTTCTGCTATAATATGAAGAATGATTTTGAAAAAAAATAGTTATTTTTAGTCGCAGCTTCTTTTGTCCAACAAGCTTCCTATCCTTTTACTATTTCCAAATTGTCTCTGCTCTCTTCTAAAATTCAATAAACATCAAGGACTGAAATTTCGCTTTCTTATCTTACTTGGGTTTTTTTCTGACAAAATTATTCAAAGATAGTCATGGAAAGATTTTGAAACTTAGCAAACTTCCATGAAGCAGATTATTGAAGGAGTTATATACAAATAATAAAAATATACAAGTGGGTACAATCTGAAGATCTTTATCTTTTTGTGTGTTCAGGATAATTGAATCTGATTAAAACTTTTAGTGTTTGTCTTCAAATAGAAATAGGTTTTATATTTAGAAATGGCGCAGACTAGAAAAGGTTTGTTTTGAATATGCAATGAAGAGTAGCAGCAGTGTGTAATTTTAACTCATCATTGGCACAACACTGTTTTGTTTGGGGTTTTGGGGGGTTTTTTTTTTTTTTTTTTTTTGGTTTTTTGGGGTTTTTTTGTTTCGTATTAATTGGCTGAAGGCTTAAACCAGAAACTTTCGATTGGCTTCAAATCAGATTTGATATCTAACCTCACCAATCTGGTCGGTGGTATAAAAATTTTTTGTTTAATGATTTGTTATTCAAAGAGGTTGAGCTTTGTGTACAAATGACTGTTTATAATGATGGCCGTGATTAGCGATTGTATTGCGTCAGACCAAATATCAATAATACAATCACTGCATGCCATCTCAGCTGCCTTTCTCTACTGCCTGACGCATAGGTTGACCCACTTTCGCCCCAAAGACCAACTAGTATCTATTGAAAACAGATTGGAAGACACACGGAAATATCGCTTGATGGGCCAATATCCCCCCACCCACATATGTTTATGCCTCCAATAGTATAAGGTGAAGAGGCGTTACCCCTCAAATAATAATGATGTTCCTCTAAAGCAGTGGCACCCAACCGATCTTGGGCCATGCCCCACTCTGGTGTTTCTAAAATTCTGGTGCCCCAACCCCTGTAATATTTAATTCTTACATATTCAAAATTTTACTGCAATTCACGTGAATGAAGCTTAAAAGGCCATTAACTTTGTCTCTAAAGAAACCTCCAAAGACCATGGCGTCCATGAAAGAGTAGAATTTAAAAAAAAACAAAAAGACAGTTAAATATATATAGTTTCAAAACATATAATTGAGAACTGAAAGGCAGAAATATAAAATATTTGAATGAAAGTTTATTCTGTAATATACTTTGATCATTTTAATCATGAAATAATAATGCAAAATGAAATTTGAGTTCACTGTTAATAACTCATTCTCAAATTGCCCCCTTATTCTGTTGGTATAGTAAGCTGAAGGGTGCACATCCTACCAATGCATCCCCCAAATATTACGATGCCCCACCGGTGGGGACTATTATTCTAAAGTGACAATATAAAAATTAAATTTTGTCAGTATTGCAGCTGTGCCTGCTTAGTGGCCAAAATAGTTTCATTTTATCTGCTAGTGGTCGACATTTGAACCCACCTGAAGATTTTAAAAGTTTTTTTTTAAGAAGGTTAGCCCTCCCTGCTTGGAAGACTGAAGCACGACAATCTTCCTATACCAACAATCCCTGCTTGGCTTGCGCTGGGCTAAGGTAAACAAAAATCTTTTCTTACTGTCATTACTTTGTACGATGGGTGGATGGGTGACTGGGTGGTTAGTTGATGTGTATCATGAGATGCATCGACGAACAACGGGCGTTGTCATCGTGTCATATAAATATTTGCTAAATGATTTTTTTTTAAGGAAACGAAATAAAATTAAAAATAAAATGCTTTACTCACGTTGAGAATTTTGTTTTTAATAAAAATTCTAAAATAAAACGTTGTAGACCTTTTTTAACATCGAAATTAATCCATAGTTGAGCAGAAGAGATTGATTACTCTCTTTCCCAATTGAAATTTAATGAACTCTACCGAAATTCGAATTCTGTCCCCACTCCTCTGATTTCTCGTTACACTCTGCCTGTGTATATATATATATATATATATATATATATATATATAATGAACATTGAAGTCAACACGTAGAGGCGACAGGCTTTCATGCTAGACGCAATCGTCAGCCCTCAATTGTGTCTAGCATGAAACAGACTGTCGCCTCTAAATGTTGACTTCAATGTTCACTTTTATATTTACACACGCTCTCTCTGATATTGATCACTTTATCTCATAAATATAGCACACCTTAAGACTATATATATATATATATATATATATATATATATATATATATATGTGTGTGTGTGTTCGCAGACAGTACTCGGTGCGACTAGACATCTGAATGCCTCAAGCCCGGATCGAAACCCGACCAATTTGGTGTCAGTCAGTTTTTTACCACTGAGCTATCATCATTCAGCAGAGAGAAACAGCTAATTCTAGCGTATTGTTTTTACGAATATAAACAAACACCAATCAGTCAGATGGCTCCAATTCATTTTATTTAATGAAGAGCTTTGCATTAGCTCAGGTGGCTGTTAATAGAATCATCTTATCTCTCAACAGTGCTCAATTGAAATATATTTTTCAAGGGCTTAATTATGTCATTCGCAGACAGTACTGTTTCGCTGGATATACGACTATCTGGATGTTCGGTTCTAAGTACATCCTTTGTCTAGGTAATACTTGTTACAGACACAAAGTTCAGGTACATTTGTGTTTATTCAACAACCACAGAACTAACTTGCATTGAAACTATGTTGAACGGATCGTAGTTACATTTTCAAAGGAGACACCATCTAATCATCTAAATGGATGGACAAAGCCAATAAGCTAAAACATTCAGTCACGATGATTTCGTGCTAGCACAACCATAATCGATAACTTCTGAACATTTTCATTTACCCAATTTCATTCACAAGGCTTGGCTCAAGTCGAGGCGTGGCTTTTTTAGACAGTTGCCAATGGTACCACACGTAAGCTTCGTCTCCCTCGGGCGATATTAAGAAGTCATTTCTTTGACTATGGTGAAATTTGAATCTGGGTTTCATGGACAAAACGTTTTAGCTATTTGGCCACGGGTCTCTCTCTCTATACATATATATATATATTGTGTATGTATGAGACAGTGAGAGTAAATAAAAATCAAAAACGTTTACTCACTGTTGTTTATTAGGCATTAATTTATATATCTTAGCGTCCACCATATTTTACCTTTGGCTTTAAGAATATTTTCAGAGCGTTCCTAAACTTAAAAATTTTGAAAACAATGATATTTTTACTTCTGTTTATAAATTAATGTTGCAAAATATAATCCTTCTATTTGCCTTGATAAAGTTCCTCAGGTGATGAAACACGTCGATATAGAAAAGTTTTTCTTTTGCACAGCTGAGTCAGTTGGGCATCATCTTTGAGAAAAAGAGCACCATGAGGCAATTCACTTTTCCAAAAATTTAGAAACAGCATGCTGTACTGCTTGGCATTTGCGCCAGAAGCTCCTATATGAACATTTCAGTGTGTTTGGGTAGTCAATCTGAGAACCGTGCAGAGGATTCGGAAACAGTTGGATGAGTCTAATGGTGATTACGAATGTACGCCAGCTCGGAAAACTCATTCTGATCGTTCTGATAAGGAACTCATTGGTGAGGGCCTCAGGCTCAACACAGAGGCCTACATCAAGTGTCTTGAGTCAAGAGGACTCTGCACCATGCAACACAAGCAGGATATATATATATATATATATATATATATATATATATATATATTTTATTTTTTTTTGAATAAAAAACAGACCGTTAAGACTCCATGTAATTAGCTTATTACATGGAGTCTTAACGTGGTCTGTTTTTATTCAAACATATCTCTTTGAATTTTACATTGAGCTCTCTGGATATCATCCTCCTCAGGTCTACCCATACGGATTACCTAAGTTTGCATAAACTATATATATATATATATATATATATATATATATATATATATATATATATATATATATATATGTATTTGTTGCTTGTCTACTAATGTCACTTAAATACATAACTTAAAAACGTCTGAACACATGGACAAATGCCTGCGATATGACAGTCTTTTTGCCCCAATTGTCCGTTGACATCAGCTGAATCAACACAAATTCAGTCAACCACATTCCTAAATAATATGAGTCTAACTTTCTCGTTTTCGTTGGAGTAAGGTTGGATAGGAATTGTTTATAGTTTTCATATGTTAAAAGCGATTCTGATTAAATAAATAAATGCCAAGTCTTTTCAGGTCGTGGGTGATCATGGCTCTCCACAGCTTTCTCTTTATTGCTACTCCCAGAAACATATGACTCTCTGTATTCCTCTGCGATTCAACCACACAAACTCGTTAAATAGGTTACTCGCTCGCTCTTCTACTTCTTTTGTCTTCATTATGAGTTTTAAATTACCCCAGCCCTCTTTCCTCAACGTATCCCATGAATTTCATCTGTCTCTTTCTAATTCTACACATGTTTTCTTGTTCCTATTTTGTTTAAGACTTCGTTGTTACTCCCATCTTCTGATCCAGGGTATGACGATAAAGTACACGCGGCAGCAATCCCTGTGATCGAGAGATTGGAGGTTTTGAGGGGTGCGGAACGATTTCTTAACTGTTGTTACCAGATCCACTCTGACCCTGGGTTTTTAATACTTGCTAGGGTCCCAGCTATAGGCAAATAGCGAAACCCCAAACAAAAATCAACATCACAAATTTTTTATAATAAAGTGAACAACAATATATTTTTATAGCAAAATAACAATCAATGCAACGCTGAAAAAATATAAAAATAGTAAAATTATCGACAATACATTTTACGAACTACAAACTATATATCTAAAATGGCGTACATTTACCCTGAAAGTGTAAAATTATGTTCGAAATATCTGTAGTTAAGAGCATAAAATTACGTACTAAATATTTAGATTTCGGCATTAAATAACCCATAGAGGTGTTGATATGCCGCTAAACAAACTCCAGCATATGTTAGTTTTCTTTACAATCTTCTGTAGAATGCCATATCTGTCGTCTCAAGTTTTCTTATCTGTGAAATAATTGTATCACCAATAACTGACATATAGAAAATCAAATATTACATAGTAGTTCAGCACTTCTTCTATCAGTAAATTTCTTGTTTTAGTTCTTTGCTTGGTTTCTGGGAAGCATCTTTCTCCATTCCTAAGTGCCTTCGAATTTCAGTGTCTCATTTTCCGTCGTCTGTAACGACCGCAGTTAAATTTCTGTACTTGCTTGATTTTTCACGTCCCCAATACAGAGCACCTTGGACCTCATCTCTTGTTAACGCTTGTTTATTGATTGTTAGTCCTTCCTTTTTGCCTGCCATTGCTAACTTGTATAAGAATTCTCTAAGTTCCATTTTGGAGTTATATCAGTCAGTTATGTGCCATGCGTGATACACGCTTAGGCGAACATGTATCTTTCAATACAGTACTGACGGGGCAGATTTTTTCCCGCAGTAGGTTGCCATTTCTTTCTACGGTAGACCAGTTACCATCCAAGACTATAGAACCCGGTCTGTGCTGCCATAGCTGTGGGGGGGGGAGAAAAGAATCCAAACCTTTCCCAAGGGTCAGTTATGTGACATGCGTGATACATGCTTAGGCGATCATGTATCTTTCGATACATGACTGACGACAGTGGGTTGCAATTTCTTTCTGCAGTAGACCAGTTGCCATCCAAGGCTATAGAACTCGGTCTGTCCTGCCATAGTTGTTGGGGGGGGAGAAGAGGATTCATACCTTTCCCTAGGGTATTAGCACGTAAGTGGATGTAATGGATTTGAGTGGAATTCGAACTCTGCTCTCCAATTCCTAAATCCGAGCCACTATCCATTACTCCACCTATGTCCGCTGATGATAATTCCTGCTAGGGCTTCTAATTCTCTTAGGATTGTCTTACTACATAGATTGAATAAATCCGGTGAGAAAACATATCCTGGTATGTGTCCGCTTTCTGTTTTTGTGTTCTCATTAAATTTGTTTGTCATAAATAGACTCGGTAACCATTTCCGTTGCGATTATATCTCGGTCTGAAAAAATTCCTGAAAATCAATGGACGTCGATGTACCAATGTCCGTAATGCGTTTAAGGTTCACAATGGCATTTCCTATCATTTGTTTGTCTGTTGACTGAAAAGCAGAGAATGTCAGCTTTCATCAAACCTTTTACTAAACTGTTATTTATGGATGTGCGGTTAATGTAGCGGCTATCGGCCGGAAAAGTGGAATCGAAGCGGAGGCGAGTTCAATTTCCGGACAAGTCAGTTGCTTTTACTCTCACACAATGACCTGAATGCATCTATTCTTCCAACAATTATAGATTAAATAACAGTGTAAATTGGGATCTCCGAGCTTGAATTCCAAGCCGCAAAGAAGGTAGTGAGGACTCACTCTACCATTTTTTCTAAGAAGCTATGGCAAAGTCACAAATAAGGAATCTGTGGAGGATAAGGATCGCCTACGTCCTGAAGGAACTTGACATTTACTCATTTCTTTATATTGATTTTCCAAGCGTATAGCTTGGATGTGGCACAAGGCCGAAAGTAAGGGGCACCCAGTGAGGATCGAACTCACTACTCAGTCTTAATTGTTCTAGCGAGACAAGCTTGCTAAACACTACACCACATCGGGGTGAGCAAATATATTGATTTTCCAAGCGTAGCTTAGATGTGACACAAGACCGAAAGTAGAGGACACCCAGTGAGGATCGAACTCACTACTCAGTAGTAATTGTTCTAGCTAACTATTACACTGCCTCAAGGTTTCAAACTCATTTCTTTATAGACCGATTTGTTTAAACTAATGTCCTCATCGTGTTTTTTTTTATAGTTACATTTTTGCCGTTGCCTACCCCCCCCAGCCTTCTTCAGGTGCCTATTGGAGTTGGTAACCTGATAATTTCGAACTTAACCATTTATTTTTTTATTTATTTATTTTATTGGTCGGGGGGGGGCATGATAATGTGTACCAGTTAATAATTGTTTGTCTCTGTATCTGAAACTTAAATCACAGCATGACAGTTTTCAGAAGCATTTCTATTCCTCGGAAACTTCTCAAGGGAATGAATCTTTTCCCAGAAGAATTTGTATATTTATATCTATGCAGACATGGCATTCTTTTGGACTTTGGCGAGAGAGCAAGAACGATAACTCTCTTCTCCCTAATATGAATTTAAATTGGGCAAAGCAAAATATTTTTCTTTCTTAAGCAAAAAACTTTTGCTACAGCATAGGAATTTTATCTGTCTATATTTCTCAGATGAAGTATTATATACATTATTCGGACTATTGTCCTCATTTTTGTCGCTATATTTATTACAACGTGAGTGTGAGTTCAATACCCGGCTAAGGCAGTGGAGAACTTTCAGAGGGAAATTAACAGGAGATAACTGATAACTGACATCCATTAAACATGGCACGTGGAACTAGAACAGTCTACCCCAGTGAACGAAAAAAAGGGTTCAGTTCGACATTCCAACCACCTGAAGAAGGCCGGAGCGTAGAACGGCCGAAACGTTTTAATAAATATGACGACAAAGATGAGGAAAATAGTCCAAATAATGTATAGAAATTTTAATTTTTTTTTTATTGTGTATGTAGCTGTGTGTGCAAAAGTCCCCAGCGCTCTCTAAAACCGGTTTTTCAATGGATACTTTTGCACACATCTAATATATATACAACGATAATCCCATGAATTGAAAGAAAACAGTGAATTTCAAATGAATAGGTTCGTTTCTCAGTTTTCTCATGTTAAAAGCGATTCTGATTAAATAAATTATCCAATATAAATTCCTGATCCAAAAATCAAGAGCTTCAAAACCGCAGAGAAAGCTAAAATATCTTTAGTTACTTATTTTGAACAAGAACAGATACTATACTCTGATCTTTGGTTGTTGGATTCATGAAAAGAAATATTCATTTTATGAGCCCTGCTTTGATAGCACGGAAAACATCCGAAAATTCAAGCTTAGTAAGAATTTTCACCACCGCAATTGTTTAATCTCCAAAAGATACCGATTTTTAGAAGAAATATAATCTTTATTATTAGTCCTTTGGTATTCAATGAATTTGAATAAAACTTACAGTTTAAATAGGAATGTTACGGGGGAGGATGGGTGGTTGTTAAGCATCGATCAATGATAGACAACTATGGAGGTGGAGCCAGGGTCTAAGGAGAAACAAAAATAGTTTACAGTTTAAATTGTAAACTAAGAAGTAAAAGAGCGGATTTTTCCTTCTCGGTTGTTTTTCCATTGCATTTGTCTCTTCTCTTCGATTTCATTTTTTTTTCTTGCTGTTCAGAATGGCATTGACGAAAAAAAAAAAAAACTAGCCAAAACTAAATGTTTCGTTTATTTTACTCAACCCGAACAACGGCAAGTAATCTTGTTGATGCATGTTTACATACACACACATATATATACACACATACATATATATATATATATATATATATATATATATATATATATACACACACACACACATATATATATATATATATATATACACATATATATATATATACACACACACACATATATATATATATATATATATATATATATATATATATATATACACACATATATATATATATATACACACACATATATATATATATATATATATATATACACACATATGTGTATATATATATATATATGTGTGCTACTTCCACTTCCCGCTTGAATGTTGAGCTTTGCTGAAGAATGGTTATTTCCCCCTCCCCCTCCAGAGAAGTAAAATCTAGAACGAAGACTTTTGAACGTTCTACTTTCGCTTTACATGCGTGGGTGAATGGCTCTCATAGATCTTAATGATTCGACGAGGGAGGAAAAATCAATAATATTTTCTTCGGTAGTGGATCGATAACTGATACCGTCCTTATTTGAGCATTGACAAGCTATAACTCAAGAGGGAAGCATTGCGTCGACTTGTTTGATACGACAAGAACGGTGATGATGTCTTCCGCTTCCTTCGAAACACCGGGGCCTTTTATCGACGGTTGGGGGGGGGCGTAATTATGTTTTAATTAGAGGAAGTAGTTTTGCAATTTTAGACCGGAATAAAATACGGGGAATTAACGTCTGAATTTGGTTTAATTTTACTTATTTATTTTTATGTCCTAGTTAATGTTGCATTTTTAAATTGAAAGTTCGCCAGAAAAAATATAACATTTCATTTGGACTTTTGTGAATTCTTATTATTCAGTAGCGAGTAAAAGAAATGAGGTAAATCCAAATAGAAATCAATTTGTTTATTTCTTACTAAGAAACTGTAAATGTTTGTTTGTGTGATTTCAGAGATTAGCACCTATCGTCATTTATATTCATCGTTTTCGTATTGGCCACTGATGCAATGTGAAAGGAGATACAAATATAACATCTTGCTGAAAATTTCGGTATGAAAAAATGATGAACCGCATTATCCTGCCCTCCCGCCCCGACAAAAGTTAAATTATTTTCACGAGTTAAGGATGCGCTATATGAACGAATTAGGTTTAAAAAAAAATTGGAATCTTCTGCATAACTTTTAGCTTAGTTGATTTCTACGTCATAATAGAAGGAAGGAATTTCGAGAAGAAATGTCAAAGAATGAAGTAACGTGAACGGGTCAAGAAAAATGGAACCTCGATGCGCTTACTCCATGTCACTCGACCAGAAGAAGCAAACATATATTTGGATCGTTTTGGGGCAAAGACTGGCAGAGATTATTATTTGGATCGTTTGGGGGCAAAGGTTGGCAGAGATTATTATTTGGATCGTTTTGGAACAAAGGCTGGCAGACATTAGAAATTAAATAAGAGATTAAAGAATGTTAATTAGATCCTAAATATTCAAATCATTTAACAACTTGTCATGTAATTACGACTGCTGTGACAATTCATAAAGTCAAGAGGAAACTCTGTGGAAAGATCATAATGGTCATATTGCAGAAAAAATTCATTACTAATAAAAAAACAAAACGAACATCGGACAAGCCCAAAAAGATATCTGATATGGAATAATAAAAAAAAAATGACAACAGTGATATTTAGTTGGTAAAAAAAAGAAATTTAAACTCGATGTTTGTATTCTAATTCTTGAGGGCTACATCAAAAATAATGGCGCGTGGAAATTAAAATCGATGGAATACCGAATAGCAAAAAAAGTCATTACGTTGCTAATATCGCACCTGTTAACTGATTTTTTCAGAAATATTCCAACATAATGAAACGTTTTACCATAAATTGCACGCAACAAACAAGATATTGCAGATGACTTGAAACAATTTTGAATTTGTATTCCGACATTGAATTGAGGCTGCATTTCATCCGAAAAGACAACAAACTGAATACTGATGATGACACTATATCTACTCATCATCTATAATATATATATATATATATATATATAATACACATAAACCTCTCATCAACGGACCAATAGGGGGATGGGTGGTCCGTTAAAGCCGATTAGCTGTAATGGGAAGGGTTTATTTTTGAGTTATATAACCACTTACTAGTAGTAAGTACCAGTAGTTATGATCATAATGTAAATACTATAAACATGTATAAATGTCATCAATAAATATATACTTGATAGATATATTAATCAAAATAACAAAACTAATAGATTTCTCACACCCGCGCTAATGTATCGTTCTTTATATACTGTACACCCGTCTTTGTTTACAATTGAAAGGCGTGCCACCGCCGACAAGCGGTCACTTTGAGAATTAATACGACTCGTTCCGCTAAGCCGACAAATTTTGGAATACATCGCTGAAGATTTGGAAGTTTTTTTTTTTTTTCTGCATATATTTTTTTTTTTATTTTGCCTGCAGAATTTGTCCGTTATCATCCGAAGTCCGTTTGTTAGAGGGGGTCCGTAGATGAGAGGTGTGTATGTATGTGTGTGTGTATATATTATATATGTATATATATAATATGACAAGACTATAGGAAAACTGTAGTAGTTGCCAACGCGTTTCGTCCAATGGGGACTTTCTCAAGGCAAAAAACGAAATGAATTTATTTAAACAAAATAACAATATCTCCACACGTGACAGTAATTGACGTAATCTTCAGTTAACAATATGAAAATAGCGTTCTCTGAATTCTTCCAGTTGCTAAGGACATTTTGTTTTGTTATTATTAGTTATTTTGTTTAAATAAATTCATTTCGTTTCTTTTGCCTTGAAAAAGTCCACATTGGACGAAACGCGTCGGCAACTATTACAGTTTTCCTATTGTCTCTAACATTTATAAATATTGTCCCTTTTCTACAGGTTAACTCTGAGAAATTTTCATATATATATATATTTGAAAATTTAATATATATAGGCCTGACGATTGCATATAGCATAAAACACACTGTCGCCTCTAAGTGACTTCTATGACTTTTATATATATATATATATATATATATTATATATATTTATATATATATATATATATATATATATATATATATATTTGAATATTACTTTTCCTTTAGGGGCTCGTTGCATGTCTGATCATTGACATTACTATAGATTCAAAAATGTATCTTACCTTCCTAGTATGTTGGCATGCAGCTTTCGCTACAACCTTGAATGACAGCCCTTGAAATTACTGTGGGACACTTAGTTTCCTAATAAAAATTAAATTATTTTTCTTTCTTTTGCTTGTCAGTGTATGCCCGATCTTAAAGTTACTTTTTACAGATATAATTTCAATATTTAACAGTGAACCACGGAATTCTTTCCGGTGTTAATTTATTTTCTACCTGGAATTTGTTCGGGTACCACGCGGAACCCCTTCCGTTATTGAAATCTCTGAAATACGTTAGTTCCAATTTGACAGTACAAGTACCATCTGACAGTACTGCAGAGAATTTCAGACTAGACTGATATCTCTCCTCAAATCGGTGGCAATTGGATAGATCGCAGGGAAAGGTTGATTCATGGCTTTTCTCGATGAATACAATACATGAAATGAATACAAAGTGCATTCAAGCAACCATTTATAACTCTTATGCCTCCTCATATTGACGAATTCCGGGCAATCAAAGATCAGTTCAAGAGGCATTGTGAAATTATTTCTTTTAACCTGGCTATATAGCGCTTTTCTCCTCGCTAGTCAGGTACTTAGGAAATTATAGCCGACTCTTTGGACCAATTTTGAAAGGTCATTTTTAACGACACACACATCAAGAAAATCATGATCTCTTCCTTTATGATAGTGTTAATGATTAAATTCGCCGCCAACGGGCAGGTTCAGGGCTAGAATTTTCCAGTTTCACCAAAATCTGCTCCCGTCATTGCAAGAGTTGTTTGAAGGTGAAATAAAATACAGAGTAGAAGAAAGTGCCCCGATGGCGTGTATTTGACCCACATACTCGATTTCATGATCTCCTTCTGCGGCACATATGGAATGAGACATGCAGTATCCAGTTATAAAATCGTAACGGATTGTCGCAGACTCTGTGATAATTTCGTGTGACGCCTTCTGTATCATGTCCATCATGCGTAGCACTCTTCCTCCGCTGATTCAACTGTTGAGATCTCCACTGTGAGGGGATTTGGAGTTGGTCGTGCTTAGTCTGTGTCCCCATCTTCGACCATGCCACCAAGGGTGATCCTAGCAGGAGTTTAAAATTCTCGGCGATTCGCTCTCAGTCATTGGTCACGCAAGCGACCATCAGAGGTAAGTACATAGAAACATACTCTTGTAAAATCTACAACTAGTTTATACAGGAAAAATAAACAATGGAAAGTAAATTATTTTATGCTGAGCCCCTTATCTGAAACAATAAAAATATTTACATGACTTTCTGACTAATGTTTTCATCTTTGTCGTTATCATGACGTTTCGACAGATGTGCACTTCGGCCTTCTTCAGGAATCTGTCGATCTGGGTAACCTATGAAAGACGTAACCTATGTAAGAAGGCTGGGGAGAACAACATCCAAAACGTTGTGATAGTAACGAAGATAACATTAGCCACTTGCATTATTTACATTATTCGGATTGTTATCCTGATCTTCCTTGCCATATTCACAATGTTTCGGCCGTTGTACGCTCCGGCCTTCATCAGGTGATTGGAATTTCGAACCGAACCCTTTATTTCGTCCACCGGTAGTAGGTTGTTCTAGTTCCACGTGTCATGCCTCTTCCAAATGTCTCGGTTATTTCCTTTTGACTCAACTCTCCCTGTATTAGTTCACCACTTCTGTGACCTGATACTGATCTCACAACACTTTGGGTTTAATCACTGGATCTAACCAATCCGATCACCAGAAGAAGACCGGAGCGTACAACGGCCGAAACGTTGTGAATATGGCAATGAAGATGAGGATAACAATCCGAATAATTTAAATAATGCAAGTGATCCTAATACCTCATCTCGGAGATATAGACAGACTAGCAGCATGGCCCGGCGTTGCCCGTGCTTGATTCAAAAATCGTACGACTCATACAGCAATCGCTATCACTTGACTTAAAATATTTTTGCCCTTCCTTGCCTTTAAAGGAGTGCCCTTTGCCGTGCTGATGTTGCTACATGCCTTACTTCTTGCTTATCTCACACTGCGAATTTTTTCTAAGCTCTATACTAAACATTAAATCTGCTACGAAAAAAGAACTAAACAAAATGAACACAAAACGATCAGCTTTAAAAAAGGACTTGTAACTGGAAAAATCGAATGAAAAAAGAATGTTAACAACAAATACTTTTTCACATCCAACCCAGTTTTGCGGAATCAGAATCAACTTTGAGTTTAAGCAAGCGAATGAGCCAATTGGAGTAAAGTGCCATGCAGATTTAAATTTTTCCCACTTGTGACGAATGCAGCTATCGATTTTTTAGCATGCTAGTTAACATTCGTGTTAGTCAGCTGTTGGCTCTCACGCTGGCCAATATTATCTTCCTGCATATTCGTGGCAGCCAGCTATTGTCTCTCACTCTGGCCAGTACAAAATGGTCGCAAACTACATGAAAACTGCCGTAGAAGCATGAAAAAAATGAATCGATTATTTCCACTGTCGATGGGAGTTGGGAAATGCAAAGTCGGCCTTGGCCTTCCCACTAACTTTGTGCATGTAAATTTTGGTGCAAATCCGTCGAAAATTGCGGCCGTGCATTCGTTACACACACACACACACACACACACACACACACACACACACACACACACACACACCCTGCCTTTTATAGATAGATAACAATAGTGATAACAATAGTGGCTATTGAATAGTCTGATTGCAAATAATGTAAATAATGATAACTCCTCACGACGGAAATTCAGACGTGTGTGTGCGCGAATTCTAACCTCGCAGGCATATTATTTTTAGTAAATCTTTTTAAAGATTTTTTTATATGAAATTGTTTTTGATTTTTTTTCTTTGAATTCTGTCTTTCTACACAAGTGAAATATTATATTTTTTTCACAGCAAAAACCAGAATAAACTCTATCCTCATTAATTAGAGAGAAAAATGATGTATGCGTTTATAGATTTATGCATATGCGTTGAAGGAATCCTTATTTTCATTTTTTTTAATGGATGACTGACAGCTCGTGGTGATTTGCCTTGCATTTTAGAGGTTCGTTCCTTTTCATTGATTTCTCTAACGTATTTTGTCATGTAACATTCTGATGCCCACGTGACTAAATCCATGCAAACAACAAATACGAATACAATGTATTTTTCTTAGTGGTTGCAATCACAGTAATAAAACACTTCTGTTGTATTGATACTAGTGCCGTCGTTGTTATTGTCAGGTAGGCAATATAGTGACTTAATTTCGTATCTTATCTACAGTCCTTGACACTTTCGTATAGCACCAGCTGTTGAACAATTGACGCTAGGTCGATCCGATCGTCCGACCAACTGTGTGTTTTTTTTTGTTTTTGTTTTTCTCAAATAACCTATACTCAAATTCATTTCTTTTCTTTTTTTCTTATTTTCTTTCCTTTTGGTGGAGAGGGTGACCTCACCCCATTTTCCGTTCATATTTTCGCCTTTGTTTTTTTACATTTTCCTTTATTTCCTTTTGCCTTCCGTTTGTCTCTTTAAACCCGAAATTTTATCCTGAGTATGACGATAAAATGCATGTGCATCCTGGGTAAGACGATAAACTACATCCGTGTCATGGGTAAGACGATAAACTACATCCAACAGCAAACCCACAGATCAGGAGGTTTTGAGGAGCGTGGAACCACCTCTTAACTGTTCTCAGGTCCACCCTGACCTGAAGTGGTAGCACCTGTTAGGGGCACCAGCTATGGGCAAATAGTTAACACCCAAACTTATGTAAAAATAGGTTTTAATACCAGGAATACTTTGTAAAAACAAAAAATAATTACCAGCAATAATTTTCGAAGGAAAAATTATCAGCAATACTTTTTTTAAAAAAATACCAGCAATACAGCTATACATTTTAAAAAAATTCCAGTTACAGATTTCTTGAAGAAAAAATCTTCTCAGAAATAGATTTTTGAATAAAAAAATATTCCCGGAAATAGATTTTTGAAAAAAAAAATATTACCAGCAATAAAAATTTCTGTCGGCATTAAATAACCCATTGAGGTTGATATGCCGTAAAACAAAATAAACCAAACCAATCTAAACCAAAGAATATATATTCTATTCATACGAATCTATCCTAAAAATGTTGTCGGCATTAAAATAACCCATTGAGGTTGATATGCCGTAAAACAAAATAAACCAAACCAATCTAAACCAAAGAATATATATTCTATTCATACGAATCTATCCTAAAAATTTTGTCGGCATTAAAATAAATTAGGTGTTGATATAAAACAAAATAAACCAAACCAATTAAACCAAAGAATACGAACGAATCTATCCTAAAAATGTTGTCGGCATTAAAATAACCCATTGAGGTTGATATGCCGTAAAACAAAATAAACCAAACCAATCTAAACCAAAGAATATATATTCTATTCATACGAATCTATCCTAAAAATTTTGTCGGCATTAAAATAACCCATTGAGGTGTTGATATGCCGTAAAACAAACAAATTAAACCCGAAATGAAAGTAATACCGTCAAATTTACTTTGAGATAATCGATTTGACAGATAAACATTGGGAGTTAATTTTGCTAATATTTTCAGAATTATTTTCATAATTCCCAGGAAACTGAATAAATATTATTTTCTAAATTAACCGCCCTTCTTGCTTATTAAGCAGATATTCTACATGTATATTTTAGAGTTGCTTTCAATCTTGATTTCTCTAGTTTTTATATACTCTCGCTATGATAATAGTATTGAATGATAAACGTCAAGACTTTCCAGCCCTCTTTGTTTAGAAGTATATTTGCTCTGAAAAGATAAAACTCAAGGATTCCAATTTTTGAGAAGGTGAACTGGGACTGGTCAGTATTTCCGCTCGAAGTCCGGCATGAGAGATGGGAAGTGGAGAGTAAGAAGAAGCAAGGCATCAAAAGAATGGAAATATTTGGCATTTGCTGATAGCTACACCATCCGCACCTCTCTTTTCGTCTTTCTCTTCCGAGTTTTTTTTTCCCGGATCTTTTGTTGCTAAAATTCAATTCGTTCTTATCCCATTTTATCCAGCACGTGTGTTGGTGTCTAAGCGTCAACTTCCAGTTGTGTCACTTAGATTTCAGGGTTAAGACAGGAACTGCCTAAAAGAGAGTTTTCAAAACTTAGGAAGAAGTAACTTTATTTCAACTGGTACACAAGACGAGAAGCGTTCCATCCTGGGTAAGACGATAAACTACATCCAACAGCAAGGCCTCTGATCAGGAGGTTTTGAGGTGCGTGAAACCACCTCTTAATTGCTGGTGTTCCCATGTCCACCCTGATCCGGGGTGGTAGCATCTGTTAGGTTTTTAGCTACGGGAAATAGTTAACCCCCAAACTGGTGTCAAAACTCTATGAAAATGTAAAAATAGGTTTTAGTACCAGAAATACTTTGTAAAAAATTATGCCAGTAATAAATTTTTGAAGAAAAAATTATTGCCAGCAATACATTTATAGAAAAAAAACATCACCAGCTATAAATTTTTTGAAAAAAAAAATACCAGCTATAAATTTTTTGAAAAAAAAAATACCAGCTATAAATTTTTTGGAAAAAAAAAGTACCAGCTATACATTTTTTGAAAAATAAAATACCATCTATACATTTCCGAGATGAGGTACAACTATTTACCTAATTTACATCATTCGGATAATTATCCTTCTCTTTATTGCCATATTCGTGGAAATAATAGAAAATGTCCCCATCCAATCCAACCAGATGGTGAACCTAGACGAGGTCAATTTGTTCACCAAGGTACCCACGGAGCTGACACTATCAGTAGTCAGGAAGAGATTGGACTCGGATTCATCTCTAGATGAACGTATCAGTATACCGTTAACCTGGTGGAGATGCTGATTTTTTTACACAAACAACACACTTCGGAATGGGATCAGACATATATCGGAAGGACGCCATTATCACCAGCAATGGCAAACATATACATGGAATACTTCGAGGGAATGGCATTAGAATCAACACCACTAACGCAAACTCTATGGCTGAGATACGTAGATGACACCTTTATAACTCTGGCACCACCAGGAAGAGGTCCAGGTACTACTGGGCCACGTAAACTCAATAAGACCATTAATATAGTTCACAATGGAGAGATAAAACAACAACAATAAACTAGAATTTCTGTATGTACTAATATCGCAAACTGAGCATGAATCCAAGACCTCCGTATGCCAACATTCACCGGACAAAACCTCATCATCGAATCCCGCCACCCATACAGTGTAAAGAAAGGTATCGTCTGATGCCTATAACACCAAGTAAATGTGGAAACCCAGAGACATATGAGCAAGAAATAGTATAAACAGTACCCTACAACGTAATAACTACCCTGGGTACATGACAGTAGCCTCCCTTGAAACTGCGATAGAATGGTACAAGATAACACTCAGAAAACAGCGATCTGCCTACCCTATGTGAAGAGCTTATCGGAAAAGATAAAAGATCTGTGGTTCATATCACATCAGGATAATCTTCAGGAGTGATTCAACACTACACAGACATCTCTTCCGAGTAAGACCGCCCTCCTATAGTCGAGAACATGGTTAAGGACTGTGTGTACGCCATCCCGTGCGGCTGGGATAAGAAATATGAAGGAGAAACGGGCCACCCCCCTTAAGATAAGACTGCAGGAACACTGTCAAGCCATAACACGAGAGGAGATTAAAAAAAAATCAGGCGTGGCTGACCATGTATAGAGGGAAAAGTGGGATCACCGCCCCCTGTGGGATTAGGTTGAAATAATATCACTGGAAAATACGAAAACTTAAAGAATTAGTGAATATGCTAAGCCACAAAAATCTCCGGTCAAGTATAGACATGGATACAATAGCGGAACCAGTAATACAGAGAGATAGAGAATAACAATGATAACAAAAATCTTATATGAGCTCTGGTAAAAAAAATTGTTACAGAAACATTGTCCAGTGGATAAAAGCGTTAGTTGAAGTAATGTCAAAAGTGACTTGACCTAAAGAGTTGTGAGTTCAATACCTGGCAATACCGCCTTGCTTGGGGGTGAAATGCTTAAAAAGAAGATAAAGACAACAGGCTGAATGATGTAAATAGTTAAATGTTCAATGAGATCACATCTTAACTACAAGTGATTATATTTTGTCTGTTTTGTTTGTTTTGTCCATATGAGGTCAGAACCTCATATGGTGAGATGTCAAAATAAATCCTAATTATACACATAATAGGATAAAATAGTTTTCGTTAGGATTGTAAATATTATTGTGAGGTGCTGAAAATTACACGACCCAAGCAAGAAGCCTTTCCGAAAAAAAGATTTTGATGTTTCGTCATTTGGTAAAAAAGTGGATCGAGCAGATACATTTTCAGCATCCGCTCTTGAATTGTTTCTGTTGGCCTTATTCTCTCACCCGGGTGAATACGTGACATTGCACTTAGTTTAACCTGAATGGGATGGCATCTTCCACACAACCCAATGGAGAGGAGGAGAAAATTCGAGAACTGAGAATAGACTGAATTGCCACAAATTATTTTAATTTGGTCAAGGCATCTCGTGTAGCAAATTTATAATCGTATATGAATTTTTTTGTCATATTAGGGTCAAATACTTTTAAAAGCTTCTCTTTACCTACTTATCTATTTATCTACCTACTTAATGAATCCCCCTTCCCCGCTCTTCCCCACTCATTTTTTTTTTTTTTGTTTGTTTTTTTATGGCTTTTCTATTTTACATCAATCACACATCAATTTGTTTTCTAGACAGGACTTAGAAGGAACGCCGATGTTATTGGCTTTAATTCTTCCCGCTTTCCTTCCTCATCGTGTTCATTGTCACCTCCTTTCTCTTAGCTTGAGGCTCCGACACATGAGACCTCGACAACCTCTCCGCAAGAAAATATACACAAGCAGATAAAAAACACCCACTCGTTTTTATCTTGTCCTTCTTTGCACCGTTTTCAACGTCAACAGCGACGCCATATCACAAACAATAGTAACTGGGATTGAACCAAAGAGGTGCAGTGTTTACTGGGACCGACCTTAAAAAGGCCGTGTGTGTGTGTGTGTGTGTCATTGTGTGTGCATAAAAATAAAACAATCTATTGCACGGAAGGTTTTGATACATCTCCAATCATTCTTATCGTTATCTAGAAGCTATGATTGCAGTGTTTTCGGTGACTACTTCTGGTAACGCTGACAAAGCCGTCGTTTGTCACATAACTCTGTATAAAGTTAGAGCTTATACAAAAAATAGAATAAAACAATGTTTCAGCCGTTATACGCTCCGGCCTTCTTCGGGTGATTGGAATATCGAACCGGACCCTTTATTTTATCCACAGGGGTAGATTGTTCAAGTTCCACGTGCCATGTCTCTTCCGGATGTCTTAGTCGATTTTGCCGACGTCTAACCTTGAGGACACATGGCCCAGTGGATGCAAATGTTCGTTAGATCCAGTGACTAGACCCAAAGAGTTGTGAGTTCAGTACCAGGCCACAGCAGTGGTGGACCAAAAACTTGAAGAGCTGAGTTAAAGGGAAATAAGTGAGACATCCGGAAGAGGCATAGCATGTGGAACTAGAACAATCTACCCACGGTGGACGAAATAGAGTTCGATCCGAAATTTCAATCGCCTGAAGAAGGCCGGAGCGTACAACGGCCGAAACGCTGTGAACATGGCAATGAAGATGAGGATAACAGTCCGAATAATGTAAATAATCATAATACCTCATCTCGGAGATATGGAGAGACAAAAAATGTTTAAATCTTGCATATGCTAAGCGCATCATCATTTAAAATCAAGTTCATTGTCTCCTCCTTTTTCTTAGCTTGAGGCTGTGTGTGTGTGTATATAAAACTACAAAAAAACATGCTATTGCACGGAAGGTTTTGCTACTTCTCCCATCATCCTAATTATTAGCTAGAAACTATGATTATAGTGTTTTCGGTGACTACTTCTGGTAACGCTGACAAAGCCGTCCTTTGTCACATAACTCTGTATAATGTTAGAGTTTATACTCTTCTCTGGACACTTTGTACTATGCAAAAATAACGTTACCCAATTACTTTCTTAAACACCCAACAGACAAAAATAAATAAATAAAACGTTTCGGCCGTTGTACGCTCCGGCCTTCTTCAGGTGATTGAAATATCGAATCAAACCCTTTATTTCGTCCATAGGGGTAGATTGTTCTGGTTCCACGTGCCATGCCTCTTCCGGATGTCTCAGTTATTTCCCTCTAACTCAACCCTATAAGTTTTTTTGTGCACTACTGCTGTGGCCTGGTATTCAACTCACAACACTGGGTCTAGTCATTGGATCTAACCAACGTCTAACCTTGAGGACACATGGCCCAGTGGATAAAAATGTTTGCATCTAAATATAAACCTTACATTTCTATCGTCTAAATTTTAAACTGACTTTTGCTATTTTACAGTTTGCATCGTTGTCACACCATACAATAAATGGCAATAGATATTCAAATGACAATGTGCAAAAATTTGCGACGCAAAAACAGCAACATCTGGATGAAACTTGGTCAAATTTTCGTTTCAAATAAAGAACAATAGAAAATGGAGAAAGCGCTTATCGAGTGCGTGACAATTCATTTGCCAATTTTATCCTTTCCAGATATCGAGGGGAAAGTATCAAGTGCCAGTACATGACTATCGGCCGACATCCTCTTCATTTGCCTGCCCACTAGAGTCGATCGTTAATTTTAGAATTTCAAAACCGGACAAAAATCCTCCCCACTTGAAAGATTGGTGCAATGGCCAGATGGGTAACCGTATGGAAATACTAGATGGTGTAAGCTTGGATGTGCAGGTGGGGTAATGGATAATGGCTCGAAATTGTTAATCGGAGTACCGAGTTCCAATTCCAGTTGGGTTCATTGTATTCACATACGTACAAACACCTTTGGGAAAGATGAATCCGCCTCTCCCCACCCCCAGATATGAGTTAATTGACATAACAAGACGTGTATCATTAAAACCATTATTATCTCCATAAAATAAAATAAAATACAAAATAAATATTTAGATTTCGTTATTAAAATAATCCATGGAAAACGATAATCCGTTAAACGAAAACAACCAACAAAGCAACAACGAGAAATTAACAGTATAGCCTGGAAAAGCTTGCAAATAAAAGAATTGTTAAAGAAGTTGACATGTTTATTAGTTAACACAAAAAGAGGTTAAAATGATTCAGCATAAGTCAATCAAAACAAAGCAAAACAAGCTTACAGCACCTGGTATTTCCAAACGGTTACCCATCTGACCAGGTTCGACGTTGCTTAACTTCGGTGATCGTATGGCAACCAATGTTTCGACGTGATGTGGCCGTAAGCCTTTGTTTCTGATCTATACAGTAATCGGAGATGAAAACTGCTTCCTCTAAGAAATTAAAACATCTTAAGTTTAGCTTAGCACAACACATCACTTCGAGATAGGAATGTTATATTGCACCAATCTTTTAAGTGGGGGAGCTTTTTTCTGGCTTTGAAATTCTAAATTTTTATTGAGGTTCCAATATAAACGATCGTGGAGAGGCAAATAAAGATGTCGGCCGATAGTCAAGGTAAGATTGGTTCGGCCAAGATAATCCCGAAAAGTCCACAAAGAAGGTAATATTACATAATCCACAGGACGTTGTGACTTCACAAAATTAATCGTATCTGACTACGCTTGCTATACTCTCTTTTTCAATTTTCTGTCTTGATAAAGTTCAAAAGAGTCTCCGCGGCCTTATGAGTGATGAATTATTTTCCAACTTACAACCTCTTTCCTCACAGACGAAACGTTGCAAGCCTCTCGCTACTCTATCGCTATTTCCATGGCAAATGTTCTTAAAAGCTACATTCCTCGGTTCCACCAACCCTGACTGCTGGGAAAACGTCATGCCACGTATACAAGGGATGAACCGTCCACCATTCCCTTCATATTCCATTAGTAAGGAAGAAGTTCCATTCGGTCAGCTTCTTCGCAAAAACTGTTGCTTTGTGGAACAGATTCCCATAAGAGTGCTTTCTCAATCGTTACAATCTTGACCTCCCCATGTCTAGGGTTAACAGTTCTCTTCCCTGAATAACCCCATTAACTTCACTTCTTGGCTTTCCTTATATTCATACACCACACAGTAAACCTCTACATTGAGGGCCTCTTGGGCTTTGCAGTGGGGAACATAAATATAAAAATGCTTTTTGATCTCTCAATATATATATATATATATATATATATATATATAGAGAGAGAGAGAGAGGGAGTCCTCTTGTGCTTCTTGTAGTATTTAAAATACGTTGGTTAATAAAACAAGGGTAAACGGAAGAGTACCAATGTGATCAGTGCGAAAAGAACATTTATTATACATTAATTATTAACCACAAGGCAGAAATGAAGATATTAGACCGGAATTTTCGAGCACGCCTGTGTCCTTTATCAGCGGTGCGAGAAATAAACAGAGAAATGAGGAAGACTCACCAGAGGCGATTTTGTGGCTGGTATGAATTCGTTGTAGATGGTATTATTAGTAAAAATCCCATCCTTGCTCTCTCGTGCGAAACATTTTTTTGAAAATGATCAGGGTGAACGCATTAGTCTGTTTTGTCTTAATCGGCGTGGAAGTTAGAGGTGCGTGATTTGAACAAAGGGGAAGAGGCTTTTAGGATTTGGGGTAGGGAAGACGTCCCATATGTGGTCAGTGTTGATAGATTTGACAAGATAGGTAAAGCTTCCCCGTATCTCTGTTTATTTCTCGCACCGCTGATGAAGGGCACAGGCGTGCTCGAAATATCCGGACTAATAACATTAATCTCCGTGCTTCACTTCTACTTTGTGGTTAATAATATATAATAAATGTTTTTCGCACGAATTACATTGGTACCCTTTCTTCTTCTCTTATTTTATTAACCAACATACATATATATATAATATCTATATATATATATATATATATGTGTGTGTGTGTGTGTGTGTGTGTGTGTGTATGTAGTTAGGTAGCATTTCTTCATTCAAATGTTTTATTGAATAATATAAATAATGTCTTATTTTTTATTCTGATCCTTTCCAGTTGTCTAATCAGTTTCTTGATGTTAAGATGAAATTCATCAAGGAAGGCACCGTAGTTTGTTTTCGTTTTTTTTTTAACTCAAGCACTTTCTATCTTTTCCCAGATCATCTTTAGGGGTAAACTACAAAGGCAAACTTATCTTAACTGTGATATAATCTGAATTTCATTGTGATGGTGATTTTTACAAACACATGCAAATGTGATCTGCTATAATTGTTTTAGAATTTTTAAAAATATTTTTAAAAACCACTATGAAGATGAATTTCATCTTAACATCAAGAAACTGACAACTAAAAAGGATCAGTATAAAAATAAGTAGACACAATATGTCTCCATTATTTCATGAAAGATGTTTGAATGAAGATATGCTGCCTATATATATATATATATATATATATATCGGGTCATCCCGTAAGTTCTGTCCGAATTTTAATTTTTTTTTTAATGAACGACATTTAAAGAGTATTTTATAATGTCTAATGGAATTGAACATAATTTTTATGTTCAGATGCATTTAAACTGATCAAATTTTATTTCAGAGAACAATAAAATTAATTTTTTTTTTATTTATTAAAACCTTGCTAACATGGAAGTACCCAAGAATCATTTGAGGCACATAATGCTTTATGAGTTCAAGAAAGGAAACTCAGCAGCCGAAGCGGCTAGAAACATTCACTCAGTTTATGGAGAGGAATGTGGGAATGAAAGAACTTGCAGAAGATGGTTTGCAAAATTCAGAAGTAGAGATTTCACACTTGAAGATGAAGATCCGCCGGACGTCCAGTTGAGTTTGATGAAAAGCTTCTTGAAGCAGCCCTTGAAGAAAATCCTGCTTTATCAGTTGAGGAATTGGCAGTGGTTCTCTGTTCAAACCATACAACTGTTCATCGTCATCTTCAGCAACTTGGAAAAGTTCCTAAACTTGGAAAATGGATGCCTCATGAATTGTCTGAAAACAACCTCAAATCCCGAGTTGACATCTGGCGACGAAAAATGGATCTTTTATCGAAGTGTTAAGCGTCGTAGACAGAGGCTTGGTAAAGGGGGAGGACCCCAGCCACAGCCGAGAAGGGAACTTCATGGACAAAAGGTTCTTCTTTCAATCTGGTGGGATCGCCAAGGAATAATCCACTTTGAATTCTTACCACCTAATGCAACAATTAATGCTCAAATATACTGTCAGCAATTAGAGCGTTTGAACCAAGCTTTGAGGAAAAAAGACCTGCTCTAGTGAATCGAAAAGAGGTGATGTTTCACCAGGACAATGCGCGACCCCACACAGCAAGAATCACGTCACAAAAGATCGAAGAACTTGGTTGGGAGAAAATTCTTCATCCACCTTATTCTCCCGATCTTGCTCCTTCAGACTACCATTTGTTTCGTAGCTTACAGAATAATTTGGAAGAAACAGCTTTTGTAACACAGGAAGAGGTTAAAACTGACATTTGTGAGTTCTTCAAATCAAAGCCAAAAGAATTTTACAGTGATGGAATTAGTAAGCTTGTTAATAGATGGAAGGAAATCATAGATAATCAGGGAAAATACATTGTTGATTGAATCTGTAATTAAATGTAACATTTGGTCACTTTTCTTTATTCAAAATTCGGACAGAACTTATGGGATGACCTGAGATATATATATATATATATATATATATATATATATAATTAAAATTTCTACTTTTAATCATAACGATACTTTTGTATCCGGCTTTGATTAACAATTTTCTATGTTTTAAGAATAATATAGTATGTTTCATTGAATGATATAGACATATCGTGTCTGCATTTTTATACTGATCCTTTTAAGTTGTCTAATTAGTTTCCTGATGTTAAGATGAAATTCATCAAAGAAGGCGACGTAGTTTTTGTTAACCCAAGTACTTTCAATCTATTCCAAGATCATCATCAGGCGTAAATTACAAAGACAAATTTATCGTAACTGCGAAAAAACCTGCATTCCGTCGTGATGGTGATTCTTAAAAACACAAGCAAATGCGTTCTGTTATATTTATTTTAACAGCGTCCTGGGTAAGACGATAAACTACACCCGCGTCCTGGGTAAGACGATAAACTACACCCGCGTCCTGGGTAAGACGATAAACTACACCCGCGTCATGGGTAAGACGATAAACTACACCCGCGTCCTGGGTAAGACGATGGAACCCGCGTCCTGGGTAAGACGATAAACTACACCCGCGTCCTGGGTAAGACGATAAACTACACCCGCGTCCTGGGTAAGACGATAAACTACACCCGCGTCCTGGGTAAGACGATAAACTACACCCGCGTCCTGGGTAAGACGATAAACTACACCCGCGTCCTGGGTAAGACGATAAATACACCCGCGTCCTGGGTAAGACGATAAACTACACCCGCGTCCTGGGTAAGACGATAAACTACACCCGCGTCCTGGGTGAAAGACGATAAAACACCCGCGTCCTGGGTAAGACGATAAACTACACCCGCGTTGGGTAAGACGATAAATACACACCCGCGTCCTGGGTAAGACGATAAACTACACCCGCGTCCTGGGTAAGACGATAAACTACACCCGCGTCCTGGGTAAGACGATAAACTACACCCGCGTCATGGGTAAGACGATAAACTACACCCAACAGCAAAGCCTCTGCTCAGGAGGTTTTGAGGAGCGTGGAATCGCCTCTTAATTGCTGGTGTTCCGAGGTCCACTCTGACATAGGGTGGTAGCAAACATTAGGGTCCCAGCTATGATGAGTCAAAGCACTATGAAAGTGTAAAAATAAAAGCACTATGAAAGTGTAAAAATAGTTTTTAATACCAGAATACATTTTTGTAAAGAATTATTACTAGTAATATATTAGCAGCAATCCATTTTTAAAAAAAAAATTATTGCCGGCATTAAATAACCTATTCAGTCTGATATTCCGTAAACCAAAGCAAACAAACCAATCAACCTTTTCTTGTATCCATTTTCCTTCTGCACTATAGTCAAGTAAAATCAATGAATATCAATGTATACACCCACACTCTCATATACAGTTATTGTAAGATCGTTTTCAAAGTAATGTCTCTTATTCATGACATCAGAGGCGGATGAAAGAAGGTGAACCTATTCCCCAATAATCCATAATTCTTTCTATATTATTACATTAGTAGATGAGAGACAGTATGGAAAAATAATATCTGGCATTAAAGTGCATACGAAGCAATGGTGTTTCAGTGAATTCCTACGAACGAAATGATTACACAGGTGTTTCCTCTCCACATATGATCAGCTATACCTTATTTCATCATCGCCTCTCCGATTAAATATGTTCAAGTTTTCACTCGCCTTACCATTGAAGAGTAGTCTTGCCTTTGTGTTCTCCGCACAAACTACATAGAATTGAATATATGCAATTCTTCATTATGTTCTCTACTGAGGAAGGCTTGATTCGGTAGATGTTGCGTTCCATGTCGTCATTGGCTTCGGTCCATCTGTCACCAACATTACATCGTAGACTGTACCGAAAAAGGAGGATTTTTGCTTCATAATCACATTTTTATACAAAAAGAACAGACGTGGCAGAATCGACTCTCACTTGTAGCGGAAGGAAGATCATCAAGGGAACGCATATTTACTCGATGGCTTAGCATTTCACCCCGTACTGCCTAGCCTCTCTAAGAAACTTGGGTGCGGAAAGCGCGTATCGTCTCTTCAGAATTCTTGCCGCCCAGAATTTCTACAAACGAAAAGATTACACAGGTGTTTCCTTTTCACATATGATCAGCTATACACTATTTCATCATTCCCTCCCAGATTAAATATATTCAAGATTTCACTTGCCTTACTATTGAGGAGCAGTCTTGCTCCACTTGTTGGCTTAGTATTTCACACCCTCCAGCCTAGCGTCTCTAAGGAACTTGGGTGCGGAAAGGGCGTATCGTCTCTTTAGAATTCTTGCCGCCCAGAATTCCTACAAACGTTCTTTCGAATAATAAGAGTCAATAAAAGATAATGTAACCTTTTAACTTCTCATCTTCAATTTCGATGGTTCGAGGTAATGCTTTCTCCATCATTGTGGCTGGCAGATGATAGCAAAAAAAAAAATTGTTTATAGTTACTTTATTACTAAAACCGACGAGAACATCTAAGAAAGGGAGTTTTTTTTTTTTTTTTTTTTTTCACGAAGTTCTAGAGTAAAATTTAGGACTGAATCTTCAAACTATATTTGGTAAACTTCTTATTACGTCATAAATTCGCACTTCTCGAACACCGAGGAAGAAATGAAATTCAATTCCGATGCACCCCCTTTCGATAATTAAATGTTGCAAGCTGAAGATCGAACTCACAATCATTTGCGAGACGTGTTAACCACTGCCTTACAGAGGGGGGGGGTAAATTATATCAAATCTTAGAAATCTCGTTTATCTTTATTTAGAAAAAGTTCTTCATTTTTGCATTGGCATCAGGTTGAAAGTCTTACAGCATTGCAATGATATTACTTTTGGTTTGTCTTCCTGCCTTTGAGTCAACATAAATTCATTCATCATGTCGGCAAACGGAAGTAGGAAAATTGTTTGAGGTTGCCCTGAAAAATCAGTATTTAAAATCTTGCCTTTTTTTTTTTTTTTTTTTTTTTTTTTTTAAAGGCTAAAATATTTTGGCAACATGCTAACGCGTGTTGAAATGCTTATAATATTGAATATTGAATAATATTGAATATTGAATAATATTGAATATTGAATAATATTGAATATTGAATTTATCGCTAACATTTTTTTGTCGAGATTTACAAACTGCATTTCCTTTAATTTCGAAAGCCAATCGATGAGATCTGAATAAGCGGATTTATTTGGAAAATCACCTTGACAAAAACCCTACTTGACGGTTTTTACGCACCTTAGTAAAACCAATTGTACTTTGTACGCCCTTACCTGTTTGCACCTTTCTAAAATTTGCTTTTGTTCAGTCAATGTATGGTTATTTTGGAGGGTGGGATGGACGTCACAGAATTATATATAAGATATGCAAAAACAAAAACACCACGGCTTGAACATCGTCAACTGACAGGAATAAGAACTATACAACGAGCTTAGCCAGTAAGTAAATGTAGACCTTTATATATTCTTTCGTCATCGGTCGTTCTATTTATCTTTCCCGTGTAACCATCGGCCGGTTTGTACTACGGCTCTAAGCTGAATCCAGAATTAAGAGCTGAGGTCGACATACAAGTCACAATTTCTAGTCACCTGTCAAAGAAATCATATTTAGACTGGGATAAGAGAGTATAGAGCTTTAGCATTGTCAATGCAGAGGAGTTGTCCGAATTGCCTCGTGGAACAAAGTATTTGGTCGATTGCTATTCTTTCGGAAAGTGGGGAATAATTCAATCTCTGCTTCAAATCCCTTCCAATCAGTTCTTAGGGAAAAAATAACAAAAATCTATCATCTTGGTTTAGATTTTACTAAAGAATTATGTGACATGAAAATTGACTTTTGGAAAACTTTGAAAATATGAGTAGAAAAAAAATTCCATAAAGTGTGTATATTTAAGTACCGAAATATTTTATGTGATTGAATAATAAATTAATTTATTTTTTCCTTAACAGAAAATTATATTTCTCATGATGTTGGCGTCTTGGAACAATTCATCATTAACAGGAAATCGATGATGGCAGGGATATTTGCCGGAAAGTGACATACATGATGCACGTTTTGTTCGATCATCGATTCACGACTGATTAGGCAGAAGATTTCCTGCAATAGGTTGTCATTTCTTTCTGCGATAGACTGATTGCCAACCAAGGCTATAGGATCCAGTCATGTTAAAACTAGGCAACAAAAATGAGTGACGCGTGTTTGAAAACAACTGGGACTTTTTGTTTTCAGTTGACACAAATCTTATGGAAGAAATAAATGCCATATGTTCATTTTGTAAATAAAACTAAAAATTTTAAAGTAGAAATATACTTTAGGGCAACAACATTCCTATGCTAAATTTAACTTATTAATTCTTTCATCTTATTTTTGCTTTTTCGGTTAACGACCAGGTAGTGATTACATTGAAAAAGTTCAATTCGCTTCAAGTCTCTTTGGGAGTTTTATTTATTTTTTTACATGGGAGACATTTTATCGATATGACGACTTAGTTGAAGTTAAAATTTAGTAATATAATTTGTTAGGGATAAATAAAGTGGGTGCTTTTTTTTTATTTTAAATTTATAATTTTCATACAAAATTAAAAGTGAATTCTGGATATATATATATATATATATATATATATATATATATATATATATATATATATATATATAAAAACATATTAAAGAGCATAAAACAAACATTTAATGCCATTTTAAATTTATACTAATTTCCGGTCACCCCCCACCCACCTTATATTGAAGTGCTTGTTTTGCAAAAGATTTCATAGCTACAACGGATAAACTTTTTATGTGCATGCGCATGTATACACACACACACACACACACACAAGAACACTATAGACCAAAGGTTTGGTGCCACCCACTGAATTATAATAAATTCCAAGCCTTCTTTGGTTTAATTAACTCCTACTAATCTAGGATGCAGAAACTTTAACTTATTACATGGCGTTCATTTTTTAATAGATGGAGGAGGGGGCAACTACTTGTAAAATTATATCAGGCAAAACGTTTTTTCATGAAACTTTATGTATTAATGGGTTTTCACTTTTGTCGATATTTTACTTGACTATATAATAATACCATTCTAGAAAGTCCCCTCCGAGTCGAAGCTAAAATTTGTTTTGAAAAGAGCACACAACTTTCAATTTATAGGCGATTCTTCGAAATCTACCGGGTGCCACCAAACTTCTGGCATATATATATATGTGTGTGTGTGTGTGTGTGTGTATATATAATGTGTGTGTGTATAAATATATAGAAAAATAGGAAAGAACACGTTAGGTAAATAATCCGAAGTTCTTTAGTATTTTTGTATTTATTTAAAAAAAAAAAACGATGCTCAATACAAAAGTAGAGCCTAAATTATAATTATAATCCTTTTTTTAAAAAATGATTCCTTCGCTACATAAGAATTCTCATGTTTCAAAAACAAGAGTCAAAAGGTCTGTTTCATCCTCAAGCGAAAGATTCAAAAAATTTCGCTTGAGGATGAAACAGAGCTTTTGGCTCTTGTTTTTGAAACATGAGAACTCTTACGTAGTGAAGGAATCATATTTTTTAAAAATATATATATATATATATAATATATATATATATATATATATATATATATATATATATATATGAGAGTTAATACTGTTTATTATAAACAGAGCATTTACTTAATTATTCGTATCTATAAAAATAACGTATAAACAGTCCATTTAAAAGATTGTCCATAATAATATATGTTGACAATTGTTTACATTAAAATACGGCACAAGCAGATGTGATCGTTCGAGAAAAATCATGGGAAATTTGTTGTTTAAAAACAGTAATTTGATTTTGCTAACCTGATGATTCTGTGTAGGATACAGGTTAGATTCCTGTCGGAGACACACATTTTTCTATGAGATTTCTCGGACGTTCATGCCGGTAAATGTAATTAATATTGTTTTTGTAAAAAGACAATTTACTTAAATATTTGTATTTATAGAAATAACGTATAAACAGAAAATATATTAAAATAATTGTCGGAATTAGTCCATTTCATAATATTTGTGTGTATATATATATATATATATATATATATATATATAATCATAATGATATATACGTATACTTTCTTAATATGTATATATAGAAAAACTTTGTAAATTAAAAATAATAATGTTTTATTTTATGAAAGTATTTATTCATTTTATTATATATATATATATATATATATATATATATATATATGATATTTCAAATTGTCCCTAATCTTTCATCAGAAATAACTGTTTGTTACAAATAAATTAAAATTACTGTTTGTTAGCAAGTAAAGTCCTTCGAGACGCGGACGTCACGTGATATGGAACGTCACTGTTCGGATATTCCTAACTTAAATCTAACTGTCATAAATATTTTAAATGTTGTTTAAAAAAAATTTTTTAACTATATCTAAAAAAAATGCTTAACTATTGAAATATTTATAAAGATTTAAAACACCCAAGTCCCTATTCAACCCTAGTTTGTGTATTTAATTTTAAAATCCAACATGTTTCTTTTTTTCTGCATGTGTATGCGGAACTAAAATCGGAATCTATCAATAAACATTTGCAGTTTTCTAATGAGTGTCCTGATTGATTAAAGTGTTTAGCTATGGGGGAATAAGGGTTGTTTTGACATATGGTTTGTTTATGATTATTGAAACGAAATCTAAAATTATTTCCAGATTCACCAATATATCCACTATTAGGACATAAGGTGCAGAATAAATAATAGATTACGTTATGGCTATCGCAGGTGAGGTTAGGTGGCTGTATCTTGATATTGGTGTTGGGTACAGAAAATATATTAGCTATTATTAAATGTTTGCAAACTAAGCAACGAGGTTTGTTACATTTGTAATTTCCTGATTGGTTTCTATTGTTTAGATATTTGGTAGAGGTGAGGATAGCTGATAGGTTAGGTGATTGTTTCTTTGCATTTATGTGTGGTTTATCGAAAATGTCTTTGATCTTTTTTTCTAACTGAAGGTTCTTGTAATCCTTTTTTAAATTGTGAATAAGTGTGTGGGAATATTCATTGTGGTTAAAAACCATGGGAATCCGATTTTTTTTTTTTTTATTCTATGATTTATCAGGATAGTTTTAAGTGTTTCTTTTATTACGATTTATTTTAGGATAGTTTTTTTAGTTTTATTGTTTCTTGGTCTTATGCGTTTGATTTTATTGGCTGTATTTAGATTTTTTAATTTTAAGAAGCTGTTTGAATTTATTTGGTTTGTGGGTTTGTTTATAGACTGGTAGAAAGTGTCTGTTGTATAACGAAAATCTAAATGGTCTGAGCATATATTGTATCGTGGAAGTTGTTTGATTTTTTCTTAAAAATGAGAAAATGTCATATATCTAAATAAGATGGTTTTTTAATTTAATCTTCCTTTCTAGGATGACAGATATTAGTTAAAGGTGCCATTTTTGTGAATAATCTGTTGGTTTGTTGTTGAATTTTGTTGTTAAAATGAAATTTATTAATTAGCATATATCTGAATTTGGTAGTTAGGTAATTTTTTGTTGAATTTTACTCCCCTTCATGGAATGTTCGTGTGAAACATCCATCGTTATGATAGATATATATATATATATATATATATATATATATATATATATATATATATATGAGGAGGCACGGTGGAGCAGTGGATAGCGGCTTGGATTGAGGAATCGCAGAGCCGAGTTCAATTCAATCTTCATTACTTTCACTTACGTGCTAATACCCTTTGGAAAGGTATGTATCCTCTTCATCTCCCTCCAGCTATGGGGGGACAGACTGGGTTCTATAGCCTTGGATGGCAGCGCTGGTCTAGGAGAAGGACAACTCTGAAAAAATGAGGGGTTTAATTTTGTGGATGCATTGTGCACCAGGTTTCTGTATTCGTTTCCAATGTATTCGTCCCTCAAAAAGTGTGGCTGGTTGTCACTATAAACAAATCTCATGTGCCGGTGTCGGGATGTCGGTTTCCTGGGGACTTATCGAACGCGACAGCCAGATTATTTATATACACACACACACACACACAGAAATTGATAAAAAACACACACAAATATTGAAGTCTCGGACGACCAACATCACAAAATTAAATCATTTTTTTATGCAATAAGAAATAATTTAGCCTGCGATGTTTATCACAAAAAAAAATGATTTAAAAACGAGACTTGTCAATATATTGCGTGTGTGTGTGTGTATATATATATATTATAAAAATATATTTATATATATATATATATATATATATATATATGTGTGTGTGTGTGTGTGTGTGTAATATAAAAGAAATATATTTATTACTGTAGAATTTTAAAAAATGTAAATGACTTTTATGTTTTTTAGATGACGAAAGTGCTCGCCATCTTCGATAATGTTTATGGACATAGACTGCTTGGACAACACAGATCGACTAAATATTGATTGCTATGTCTACATTGACTATAAAGGTCAATTCATAAAAAAAAAAAAACAGGAAAAAGGCTATTAAATCAAACCTGTCCACAGCTGCGTAGATGGCCTTGATAGCAATTGCACATCCAGACCACGTGTTTCTTGTCCATTTTAGCCATCATGTCCATGATGTGACTTTCAAACAGATGGTAATGTGAGGCCGCTACTTAATATTCCTTTTCCTAAATTTAATGCTTATGTTCGAGATATGTCTGGAAGACGAATTTTGCATGTATAGCCGGTTAATAGTTGGTGTACTTTGTGTGCGTATATATATATATATATATATATATATATATATATATATATATATATATATATATATATAATAATTAATCCTAAAGAGCCAAGCACTGCCTACCTAGGTTTCACCTAAATGGATCTTCAGGATAAGCTGGTAACAGAGGAAATGACACGGAACCCTTTGCTCTACTTAGCGTATTGAGTATTCTACGTTTTATCTTTGTTACTCGCTTTGGACTGGAAATTTAAGGTGCTGTACGATTTTCCCCCTTATCGGATGTTTGTAGTTCTTTCTATTTTTCAAAATTTTTTCCTCGGATACCAATTTGTTTTGATATACTTGCAAATTGTTCCATCCGAGTTTAATTATTAGTGATATATATATATATATATATATAT
Source organism: Acanthosepion pharaonis (assembly GCA_903632075.3). Lineage (NCBI taxonomy): Eukaryota > Metazoa > Mollusca > Cephalopoda > Sepiida > Sepiidae > Acanthosepion > Acanthosepion pharaonis. The sequence goes on from CAHIKZ030000443.1 coordinate 780,668, forward strand.
ATATATATATATAACAAGTAGAAAACGTTTATCAATCTAATATGATGTTAAGGATTCAGAGAACGATATATATAAAGGAAAAGAAATTCTGATATTTTTTACTTTTAATTTGTTTTTCATTGGTTACTTATGTTTCACGTACATTCGACTTGTTAAACAAACGTTAGTATAATTTAAGGCGTTCTGAATTCAAGGGGAGATAACACGTCCAACGGATTCAAGCTCGACTGAAAAAAAAATCCCAAATATTTTTTATGTATAATATAATAAAGTGTATAATAATTCTAGTTTCTCTATGTGGGATTCATATGATAATGAGTATTCGTATGTGGGTGTGTGTTTTACTAGTGGACATTATCTTTGTTGGATATTCGCATGCTGATTTGAGAACTTTTTTAAGTACATACCGTTTGTTTTAGATTCAACGTACGTTCGTTAGATTCAATAAGGAATGGTAATATATTTTTAACGTGAATTTAGAATTGGTTATATATTGCACCTGTGTTTTGTAGACTACGCCACAAAGATCTGTTAGAGCTGCTCAGCAACCTTGACAAATTCGGGAAAGACATCAGAATAATCAAAAATCTGTACTGGCAGCAAACCGTCTGCATAAATATAAAAATGAGTTCAGCAGATATACGAAAATAGAGACGTAAGGCAAGGATGTATCTTCTCACCAGACATTCAACCTATACAGCGAAGCAGTTCTGGGAGATACGGAAATCCTACCAGGATTCATCATAGCCGGCCACAATCTTAACAACATAAGATACACAGATGACACCGTGGTGATAGCAGACACGGAAAGGAAACAACAAAACCTCCTACAGAAGATATCGAAGGAGAGCGAGAAGAAGGGACTAAGCAAAAACTACAAGAAGACAGAATGCATGTAAAAAGATCAATTAGAAATACGATTTACAGGTCGTGGACATTAAAATCAAGGAAGTTTACTGACGGTAAATGCGACACTGAAATCCGAAGATGTATTGAGATGGCCAAAGACGAATTCCAACAGCTAGGCAGAGTATTATGAGTCAGGAGGTTTTTGTAACAAAGAAGTGTACTGAACTGCTACTTAATATCTGTTCTTCTTTACGGCAGCGAATGTTGGACGGTTTCCTTAAAGATCAAGAAGAGGCTCGAGGCAACAGAGGTATCGTTCTACAGAAGGATGCTAAGGATACCATGGACCGAACATGTGAGTAACGATGAGGGTTTTGGAGAGGATGCAAACAAAGAGGAAACATATTTAACATCAGAAAGGGGCAGCTGAAATTTCTCAGGACACGTAATGAAAAAGGAGGGCTTGGAAAATCTAATACTCACAGGACGCCTACGGAATAGAATAAGCTGCATTACTTTCAAAGCGACGCTTATTTGTACGGGATTATGTCATAAATAATTACTTTTAGTAACATCTTACTTTAATGTGTGACTCGCTTCAGGTTATGACAAGATGGACTTTGCATAGTGTTCTTCAAGGAATCTATGTGCATTGGCTTGCGCTTCACAGGATATCAGTGGCCGACACCGACAGCTAGATATGTGGTCGACCCAGCCGCGCCTGAGATGTGCACACGTGGGAAAGAACCGCATGACAAATATATAAATATATATAAATGTTACGTATGAGAAACTAAATCTTGTCTTTTCATTCCTATGGATTAGTTATCCGTGTCCCCCGCTTTCCTCATTCATGTCAAAACTCTAACTCTGTTGGATAGATTTATTGCGCATTAATTATTCGAAAAGATCGAAATTTGTCGCTTTTTTATCATTATTAATAATCAAACTTTTTCTGTTCTTCTTTGCTTCATTATACAAATGTAGATACTTATGCAAATATGTATGTTTGTTGCCATATTTATCACAACGTTTCGGTCGATGTACGCTCCGGCCACCTGAAGAAAGCCGGAGCGTACATCGGCCAAAACGTTGTGATAAATATGGCGACAAAGTTGAGGACAATAGCCCGAATAATGTAAATAGTGTACATAACACCTCACCTCAGAAATATAGACAAATAATGTATGTTTGTATACAAATGCTTCACGATTCGTCGTCTCCAAGTGAAAGAAACTGGAAAACCCGCTGTTATTGAAAGCGGCCGACTACCTTCCTTGTTTTGCCAAACGATGTCCGCTTCGTGGCACACACACACATACACATCTCATATCAGAATATATATATATATATATATATATATATATATACACACTCTAGCAGTATAACCCGTTTTGACCGGGTGTTTCATTACTGGAATTTTTGCCGTTCAATTAGAGCAGTTTAAGTTTAAAGTCAGCCCACCCGAAAATCAATATTAGTAACAACATTTAGGTGCAACTGAGACACATCCCCAAATGGAGGGGTTACCAATCTAAATTTTACTGGGGGCTGAAAAGGGCCGTTTTTGCGTTCAGCTAGTAAATAGTAAAACGTTTCTGAGAGTTATAATGGACAAGGAGTAGTGGGGAGCCATTGTCGCCAACAGTTTGGACTAAAAACCAGCACTGAAGAATTATCTATCAAACAAAAAAAAATTCATCGAAATCGGATGAAAATTGTAGAAATGCATAAACTACATCCGATCACACACACACACACACACACACACACATTTTGAGAATTATAGATATAGATAGATATATGTATATATGTTTAGAGATGCACATAGTTCGAACCAAAATGACGATTTGGCATCAGTGTCTGTTGTATGTCCTGCTGTTCTTATTTTTGGAAAGGAAAGTAACATTATTTCTGTAGAAAACTAAGCATTCTTTAAAGAGTACCAGCTTTTGCAAATAAGATGCAAGTCCCACCGACAAAGTGATCATAGAATTACTTTGCTATATGGAAGAAAAAGTTGCATTGATACACCGGGGCTTCGTCTCGAATCAAAAGTAGCCGTGGAAATTATTAGCTCTTTATAGATGAGAATGTTATCGAATCGAGCCGTTTGAAGTTGTCGTCTCAATGGTCAGGCAGACGATGTTTGTACTGTTGCATTTTTTTTTTTTTTTTTGTCTGTCTGGTCTCCCATAATTCATCCATCCCTACTCACGCATGGAGCCTGAAGCGGAACAATACAGACACTATTTTTTTCTGTGGTCATTTTTCTTTTCACTTTATTCTGTTCCGACATTTTGAATTGTAAGAAATGCTTTTAAGAAATCCACATTAAGCACATTAACGTAAAAAAAGACAAACTCCTACCCAAATATATAATAAAACTTTGAAAAGATTTCACAGTGAATCACAGCGGAGTTTTCAGATAAAATTGTCCATTTGTGAGTTACGGTGAAGCAAAGATTTCCCTTTAAAAACTCTTACTTTAATAGCGAAATACCGTTCCTATAACTTTCTCTTCTCAGTCAAATAGGCAAACTAAAAGCGGCAAATTTTGTAGAACTGTCAATGTGATTACTTAAAATTGGTGTACAGAATAATTAATGTTCTTCTCAAATATAGTAATTTTATTTTTAAGACGATACAGGTTGTTCGAATATATAATTAAGACTTAAATTTTCATCGGGTTAATTACAATAATTATATCTTACCTGTCGATGTTTTTTTTTCTGATTGTCTGAAAAACGATGATTTTATACATGGTACGGCAGAAATACTTCCTACATAATGGTAAGACATTAGCTCGATAAAGACATCATTGACATGAAATGTCTTACCATTACACAGGAGTCATTTCTGCTACTTCCTATATTAAGGATCTGAACCTCTTTCCAGAAAAGGATTATCTGCCCTTCATCTTACAGACTTTATCTGATATACCGAGTATTACTTGTACCTCATTTTTAATTTAGTTTGTGCTTATCAAGTCTAAATAGAACGTTGTTGGCGTGCGAGAAAGATGAAGGATTATATATATATATATATATATATATATACATACACATCCTTGTGCAAATTAATTGAAACAAAACGAATAAATCCGTTATTTACGTTTTTTCGTATTTTTCCAATGAAACATGACCCAGTGCACATGTTAGTACTTCGTATGTTCATTCTACGAAGTCGGTCCTTGCAGATTGACCACGAATTCTCGATTGGTTTTAAATCAGGAGAGTTTCCGGGCCAGTCTATAGTACTTTGATTTGCTCACTGGTGAGGCTTGTCAGTGTCTTCGTGCAACGTTACAATTTTCGTACGCTACCTTGTGGTAACGTCCATTGCAGACAGTGGCCGTGGGACAACTAATCGACAGTCGAAACAGTAGTGTCTGGGCGTGATGAAAATCTGATGCAATCATAGATGACACAATATTTTTCAAGGCCAAATGAACTTCATCATACATCCCGAAAATAGATTCCTATTACTGCACACCACTGCAAATGACCTAATCCGAGATAAAATAGAAATCGATTACACCCTGTCACTCCAGCGGGTCTAAAACTGACTGTATGGTGAAAGAAAGGAAACTAAAGTGGTTGTTTCAATTAATTTGCACAAGAATGTATATGTATAAACAAACGATCTTTCATCCAGGTATATGAAATGGATTGATATGGTTACAGAACAGTCTTTTTGGCTTAACAATAATACGCATCATTTTCAAAAAAATAAAAAGCAAAATCGGGGGTGCGTATTATGCACAGCTACAAAAAATCTTTAAAAAATTACCCTAAAATAAAATAATTCTTATCAGAATAATATTATTCTGATATGTTTAAAACCATTTTTTTTTTAAATAAGAGTAGGGAATACTGGCCGTAATGAAATTGGAGAGGTACAATTTATCGAATTTGATTACTAAACAAGGGGTGCGCCTTATACGTGATTAGAAGAATTTTCCCACACTTTCAGTACAATTTTAGGGATGCGTATAAAGATGAAGGCGTATTATACATGGGGGAATTACGGTAAGCGTTTGAGAACTCACCTACCCCGCAGGATCACTTCGAATTGCTTGCCTACTTGGTGTCCCTGTCGTTATGGAATTGATTGGTTCAGTGAATATAATCACGAACTGTCGCCATTAAATTTTTTCATCGAGAGGAGGAGGAGTAGATGGTGGTAGTCCTCTTCTTCTTCTTCTTCGTCTTCTTCATTTTCTTCATCATCATCATCATGTCGAGGGCTGAAAAAGAGCTTTGCCGAAATGTTAACAAACTCAAGAATATTTTCAACTGTCCAAACAATGTTGGGTACGCTATTGATTCTTCTCAAATGTATAAACAATAATTGTTAAAACTTTTTAATAACTGCGAATTTCCACCAGAAAAATACTTATTTAAGCCACTCGAATGATTGTACAAGTCTTACTTTGGTTAATATCTATCTAGACACTGTGCGCTACCATTACTTGTTTTTGGTCGAACTATTTGTGCTTTTTTTTTTTTATAGTACTGTAATATTAAATGCAACTAGAAAAAGATCAGTCAAGTGTATTCAAGAAATTATTATCTCGAATATTCTATCATTACTTTAAAATATTATTGTAACAAATTTCAATTTGCAAAAAAAAATAAAACCGTCAATTACCTGATTTTTTTTTTCTTATGGTTGTGTATATTGGTTGATGTTTTGAAAGTCTTAACTTTCTGCTTTGTGTGTGTGTGTTTTTTTTTTTTTTGTTTTTTTTTTTGTTTTGTTTTTTTTTTTGTTTTGTTTTTTTGTTTTTTTTTTTTTTTTTTTTAACCGGTTACTATATTTGTGTGTTTCTTTTCTGTGCGCATATGAAGTAGTTTTTAGTTGCTTTAACATCGGAGTATATACTTGTTGAAGGACCGGTGTGTGTTTGCGTGTTGTTGTATTAGAAACACGTGTGTAATTCCTGGTAGAATATTAAAAGGTCCAACTACAAGAAAATTGCCGGACTCAAGTCCAACTGAAAATGTAAAGAAGACAAACAAAACTATATATATATATATATATATATATATATATATATATATATATATATTTTAAACAAAGCAATTTTACAATGGACAATAACATTTGTGTGTGTAACATTGGTGAATGTTCGTACGTACGTGTATGTGTGTATAATGTTCGTCTTCCCAGAAGTGGGAAACGCTATCTTTGCGAGAGCTCACATTGTAGAGGTGTTCGCTGAATTGAAAAAGAGAACGAGGTGAGAAGTCGCCCAGTATTTATAATATAGGGAGACTGACTCCTAGTGACAATTTGGGAATTAAGGAGGAGCTAACTCCGATATACCAGTGGAACATGCCTACTACAATATTAAAAGAAAAAAGACCAGATTTGTCTTTCTTCTTTTACAACAAGAATACTATAGAAAATTTCCGAATGTATTCTAGCTGCAAAAAGACCGTGCGCAGATTATACAGAAATTTATTAAACAGCTTAATATTACATTTTCCGATTCTAAGGTGAATGTCTCAAGTTTACAGTAAAACGGAAATGGGTGTTCTCATGAAAGTAAAGACTAAACACCAACAGTCTATTCTATATGACTATTTTGTAATGACATGCTTTGAATGCCCGACCTGCACTAAGATGTAAAAGTGCAGGTCAGGCCTGACAAGGCATATGAAAAGGCACATTGGAAGTGATAAAGTTCAAAGTCAACTTCCACCACCCGATGATGACTTGACATGTCATATATCGATTTTCTAAGCGTAGCTTAGATGTGTCACAAGGCCGAAAGTATGGGGCACCCAGTGAGGATCGAACAAAAAGTGCAGATCGTTGACTGGCTTTATGAGCCACTGTCGTTGACACAACAAATGAATGCAGTGGGGGGGTAACTAATGGACTGGTCATGTCAGTGATGGTGATACTTGCTTTGTGAGTCGACAGCCACTACTATTACTACTATATATATATATATATATATATATATATATATATATATATATATATATATATATATATATATATATATATATGTCACCAGAAATCACACCGACAGTCTGTTGTATATGACGATTTCGTAATGGCATGCTTTGAATGCCCAACCTGCACTTGAGTGTGCAAGTCCAGGTCGGACATGACAAGGCATATAAAAAGACACATTGGAAGTGATAATGTTCAAAGTCACCTTCCACCACTCAGAGATGATTTGATATGCCATATATGTAACAAGAAATGCAGCTCGATGGCTGGCTTTATGAGCCACTGTCGTTGACACAAACCAATGAATGCATTGTTGTTGGGTGGGGGAAGTTTAACTAAAGGGCTGGGCATGTCAGTGATGTTCATATTCGCTTTGTGAGTCGACAGCCACTATAAAGACCAAAATATATCCAGTAGTTAACTACAGACTTGGCTGAGTTTTTATCTGAAACTTTCGTTGTATAATATTTGATCAATGATGAAGTAGTAGATATTTCTTAGGAAAAATAATTAATATGTTTTTTAATAGGCTGCAGAATTACGGAGCTATTTCAGTTTATATCTTGCCCCTCTCTGGCATCAAGAGTAAAATCTAAAGCTTAAAATATAAAATTAAGTGATAGCTCAATGCCAAAGTCGACTGGGTTTATATATATATATATATATATATATATATATATATATATATATATATATATATATATATATATCGGCCTGGTGATTATAACATGAAACTCTGAGCAGCGGATTTCGATATTATTGTATCAATATTATTATTATAGTGTGTGTGTTTGGTATATTTTTGGAGGAAAGACGTTCAATATAGGAGGTGGTGTTTATGGACTATATTTATTTGAATATCTAAATAAGGCGTGAAACTAATTGTCACTATACATTGTGGATTCCTGTCACACACATACACACGCACTTATATATATATATATATATAAAGAAAATATATATATAAGAAAAATCCAACACCTAATAACAACTATGAATACGGTCGCAATGTGCTGACCGTGTTTTGAAAAATATCTCTATAACTCTAAATGTATGCATAAATAACCCATACTTTCCATTAAAAATTAAAATTGTCCTCGATGCTGACTAAAAGAATAGCCGAAAGCGCTTGCATGTGCGGATCATTTTTTATCCTAGAAAAGAACACAAGAAAATGAAATAAAATGCTTATCGCAGTATCCTGTCGGTCGTCTTTAATGAAACCTGTATAAAAGAGGGATTGCTACCCAAATACACAATTATATACATGTAGTCTGACCCCTTGTTATTAGCTAAGGTTTTTATCAGAAATTTTCAATATATAAGGTTTGATCCATGATTTAATATTTACCATTGAATTAAGTGCATTATCAATGGAAGTATTATTGAAAAATATGTATTTGTGCAAAACATAAGTTTCTTCACGATAAGTCTAGGTACTTAACAATGAGTCTCCGGATTATTCGATAAGGTATACATATATCTCCGTCTAAAAACTTTGGCGCTTCACCTGAGCTCTGTGTGTGTGTGTGTGTGTAGTGACTGGGAGCGGGGGAGGGGTGGGAGCGTGGTGGGGAGAGGGGTGTTGGAGGGGCAGCAATTCCAGGATTGCTGGCTCTGCTTCGTCTTCATCTGGTATCGACTTTGCGCCTCTTTTAAACTCTGGCTGATTAAGAGCACACAGTAATCGGGCACTGACTTCCACTGTGAGATATGGTGGAGGTGGAAGTGGGGGGGATCCCATCGAGCCAGGTTGTTGCTAAGGTAATTCGAACATTCACCTGACTCTCCATTATCGACGCAGCCACTCCCTTAAGCGTACATTCTCCCCTGAGAGAAAAACAAGCATCCGCGGGAATCCACTTGAATTATGTGAAGGAAAAACAGCGGCAGATGAAAACACCAAGGAAGGTGAATATAAATGACTGGTTAAGATGGATAACAAGTTTGGGGGATAAAGTGAATGGAAAGAAATGGGATGTCTCTCTCTCTCTATCTCTCTCTATCTCTATCTCTATCTCTATATCTATCTATCTCTATCTATCTATCTATCTATCTCTATCTCTCTCTCTCTCTCTCTCTCTCTCTATCTCTCTATCTCTCTCTCTCTCTATCTCTCTATCTATATATATATAGTTTTAAGGTGTGCTATATTTATGGGATAAAGTGCTCAATATCAGAGATAGAGCGTATGTAAATATAAATATAGAAGCGAACATTGAAGTCAACACTCAGAGGCGACAGGCTGTTTCATGCTGGACGCAATCGTCAGGTTCGCTTTTATATTATATATATATATATATATATATATATATATATATATGTGTGTGTGTATGTATGTGTGTGTATGCACGTATATATGTGTGTATGTATATTATTTACATTATTCGGACTATTGTCCTAATCTTTGTCGCCATATTTATTACAAGATGAGGACAATAGTCCGAATAATGTAAATGTACATAATACCTCATCTCAGAAATATAGTGTGTGTGTGTGTGTGTATATATATATATATATGTATGTATATATATATATATATATATATATGTGTGTGTGTATAATTATTTATTTAAAAATATGATTACAACGCTACATAAGAGTTCTCATGTTTCAAAACAAGAGCCGAAAACTTCAATATAATTATTTGAATTAAATTGAATTAAAGTACTAAGCTCTGTTCCATCTACAAGCGAAATTTTTTTTGAATAACTTATTCCTGGAATTTAAGCGTTTTATAAGCATATTCATTATTGAAATTAAGTATATATATATATCCGTGCAATTACTTAAATATTGTATCTATAAACAATAAGCATATTAAAATAATTGTCGAATTTAGTCCATTTCATAATATATATATATATATATATATATATATATATATCTGAACTATTTATAAAATAGGGGTGCAAGAAATCCGTTGTCATTAACTATTCATGAACGTAGGCATTCATTGAAACCTTGAAGACACCCAAAAAAAATCATTTACTGTCAGAAAAATATGAATCCCAAAGGTTTGGTATTTTATTGATGGCGAGTAAATAATATATGTCTATATCTCTGAGATGAGGTATTATGATTACTATTATTATTTATATTATTCGGTCTGTTATCCTCATCTTCATTGTCATATTCACGTTTCGGCCGTTATACATTCCGTCCTTCTTCAGGTGATTGGAATTTCGAACCGAACCCTTTATTTCGTCCATCAGGGTTGATTGTTCTAGTTCCACATGCCATGCTTCTTCCAGATATCTGTTATTTTCCTTTAACTCAAAATTTAGGTTCACCACTACTGTAGCATGGTATTGAACTCACTAATCTTTGGGTCTAGTCACTGGATCTAACGTCTTTATCCACTGGGCCATGTGTCCTCAAGGACACAATCCACTGCGGTGGACGAAATAAAGGTTGAAATAAAAGGTTCCGTTTGAAATTCCAATCACCGGAAGAAGGCCGGCGCTTACAACGGCCGAAACGTTGTGAATATGGCAATGAAGATGAGGATAACCGTCCGAATAATATAAATAATACTAATAATCATGATATCTCAGAGATATAGACAGATATTGAAACTAAAGATTGATAGCAGAATGACAACCTTGGTAAATCTTGAGTTCAGTTTTTCTTCTCTTAGACGAGCTGCGATATAGTGCTAAAGAACCTCTTCTTTCCTGTTATTTAACCCATAGATGGGAAGGGCGGAAAAGATGGATTCAAGGGCATTAGTATGAAGTGAAATGCAACCGGCTCGACTGGAACTCTGCTCACTGATTCCACTCACCGTTACGCTACCTCCACACTCAGTGTTTTAATTAAATATTAAATTTAATTAAATATCATTTTCAAAAACTCTAAAACTTAAGCATAATCTTCTTTCAAACTAATATTGTTGTAAAATGTTTCTTCCCGTTAAAGACAACTTACAGCCAACATCACGTAAACTTGTCTTTCCCTGGTATTTTCCTTCTTTTCTTTTTTTTTTTTTTCCTTTTGAAAACAGTTCCTGCCACAGAATGAGGTATGTTTAATGTTCCTGAAACGTCATTTGTCTACATTTTTACCTATATACTTAACACAATCAACTTATTTCTACTTTTTTTATTCTTCATTCTCTCTTTCGGTTCCTCTTAATCTGCTTCTCCCCGCGCCCATTTTCGTTCACTCCCCTTCCCACTTCTTTTTTCACCTGCTCTGTTTTTTTGTTTTTTATCCCACCACACCTCTCCTCTTCCCAACTCGACCTCTTTCTCTCTTTGATTCTTAAAAGTGAATTCATATTAACGCTGAGCAGGGCATCAAGTGTCGACTTTCTTGGCAGAAAGTGGGGTCGGGACACTGCTGTTTTCGATGTGGTTCTAACAGGTGTGAAGATTGGAATCCAAGGTAACTATAACCGGTGCTCGCTTGATAACCTTATTGTTGTTTGTGGGTACGGGAGTTGCTGGCAATATCTTCAGGAGGCTCTCTTATCACAGGGGCTCGCAACTTCACACAATTAACACCAATATTGCTGCTGCTGCTGCTACACTATATTTATCGTTGTCAACTCCATCACCTGCCTACTGGGGATTCGAATACCGTTCTCATTCTTTTTTTCATTGCATTTATACACCAGAAATGACCTGTTTAATACTGTCATAATTAAGACTGCACCATTAGAAAGGTTTCTGCTGGTAATAAGCCTTTTCTAACTACCTACACTGGTGTTTAGCTGTCTTCAAATTTAGTCGCGAATCCAGTAACACATATGAACCACCATATGTACTGCAGTCATAGCAACAGTGTTGTCTAAAGTAATATAAACTGACGGTCCCTATTCCTCTTCAGATTTGTTGTGAATTCAGTTTTCTTCCAAACTGGGTGCCACCTCAAGGCAAAAGAGCTTACTCTGTTCTGCTATTTAATCCATAAGCGGAGGGGAAGAAATAAAACTTCCAAACTATGAATAAAATAAAGAGAGAGCAAGCATGTTGAATAATACAACCTGTATCTTTAAAAGAATCCTGAACTATATAACTTGTGATATTTTGAAAATAATTCTAAAACCACACAACCACTTGAATAAATATCCGGTTTCAGCATTATATAACCCACAGAGTTTGATATGCTGGGAAAACAAATCAACAATCCATCCATCTTCCAAACTGGGTGCCATCTCAAGGCAAAAGAGCTTATCTGTTCTGCTATTTAACCCATAAGCGGAGGGGAAGAAATAAATTGACAATTTCGCAAAGTCATTTGTGCAGCAGTGAACGTAGTTCAATTTGGGTTTGGTTTGATTTATTTTACGGTATATCAACCTCAACGGGTTATTTAATGCCGATAAAATTTTTATTGCTCTTAATGTTTTTCTTCCAAAATCTATTTCTGGGAATATTTTTCTTTGAAGAAATCTATAGCTGGTCATATTTTTCCAGAGAATGTATTGCTGTTTGTATTGCTGGTATTTTTTTAAAGTATTGCTGATAATAAATTTTCCTTCAAAAATTATTGCTGGTAATAATTTTTTTTATTACAAAGTATTTCTGGTATTAAAACCTATTTTTACACAAGTTTGGGTGTTAACTATTTGCCCATAGCCGTGACCCTAATAGGTGCTACCACCCCAGGTCAGGGTGGACCTGGGAACACCAGCAATTAAGAGGTGGTTCCAAGCTGCTCAAAACCTCCTGATCAGAGGCCTTGCTGTTGAACGTAGTTTATCGTCATACCCAGGACGCGGATGTAGTTTATCGTTATACCCAGGACGGGTAGTTCAAATTGAGAAGTCCATTAAAATGCACCCAAAAAAGCTGAGACATTGGTACGTTGGGAATACAACGACCCAAAAGCAGAGGGGAGAGTTATCCGAGGGAAGCTAATCCAGGTGGAACGGTGTGTCAATTTGGTTTGCATCCTGAACTTAGAACCTAACTACCAAAAAATGGAAACACACCTGACGGCCAATCATTATTCGGCAAAGATCTTGTAAATTCATATTGCTAAAAGCAGCAAATTTGAACTTAGATTTTCCTCAAGCAATATTATAAATGTTTGAAAATATTTTTCTAACTTCTATGTGCCCTGTCCCTTCAGGACGTTGGTGATCATGGCTCTCCACAATTTCCTGTCCTTTGGAGCTGTTAATACATTTTGTCTCTTTGTTATCTCTCCTAAATCCTGTTCTACTATCCAAGATCGCGAGGTAAATTACGCGTTGTTTTCCTCTCTACATCTTGCTCTTCAATCTGTCCTGTGAGTATCAAATTTTCCAAGCCCCCTTTCCTCATTATGTGTCAGAACTTTCAACAGACTCTTTCTGGTTCTAATTATAAGTGTCCTTTTTATTTCCATTTTCTCTAAAATATTTATTACAACGTTGTAATAAATATGGCGACAAAGATGAGGACAATAGTCCGAATAATGTAAATAGTGTACATAATACCTCATCTCAGAAATATAGACAGATACTGAAAGGCCGAGACGTTGTAATTAAAGATGGCGACAAAGATGAGGACAATAGTCCGAATAATGTAAATAATGTAGATAAGGACAATATTTCAGATTTCATTTTAATCTTAACCATTTGTTGCATCAAGACATGTTCATGATTTTCTTAATATTTATTGAAATCATCCAAAGAGCAATATTGTATTTCAAATAAGTTACAAGAATAACGGTAGAGGTATGGATAGCGACTCGGATTGAGGAATCGGAGAGCCGAGTTCGAGTTCCAGTCAAATCCATTACATTTGCTTATTCGCTTGTGAAAAGATATGAATCCTTTTCTCCCCTTCTTGGGTAAATAACAGGACAGACCGGATGGCTACTGGTCTATCGCAGAAAGAAATGGCAACCTACTGCGAGAAAAAAAATCTGCCTCGTCAATCATGTATCGAAAAATATATGATCGCCTAAGCGTGTATCCCGCATAGCACATAACTGACTGATGAGAATAAATTAAATGTAAATTATTTGAGAGGCAAGTTGTTTTTTCGTTGGCGGCGGTGGTAGGGGTGTCTAACTTCATTTCTTACTTCCCGCCACTGCAATAGTGAAAGTGAATTCGCCCGAAAGAAATTGCATTAAAAGCAACATGACGATTAAAAAAATGGTTTGTTTCGTTTTACGGCATATCAGTCTCAATTAGTTACTTAATACTGACAAGATTTTTATTGCTGGCAATATTTTTGTTTTCAAAAATGTATAGCTGGTAATAATGTACTGCAGGTGGTAATAAATTTTCTTCAAAAATTCATTGCTGGTAATAATTTTTTTACAGAAATGTATTGCTGGGATTAAAACCTATTTTACACTTTCATAGCGTTTTAACTTCAGTTTCGGGTTAACTATTTGCCCATAGCTGGGACCCTAGCAGATGCTACCACCCCGGCTCAGGGTGGACCTGTGAACACCAGCAATTAAGAGGTGGTTCCACACTCCTCAAAACCTACAGATCAGAGGCCTTGCTGTCGAATGTAGTTTATCGTCATACCCAGGACGCCTCATTTTCGGTTGGGGGGGGGAGAATACGCCGACTACACCTCTGCAAAGGTGTAGTCGGCGTATTCTTATCTGAAGCTCCAGCCGACAGGGCTTAAAAAAATAACGAATCGCAAAATAGACAGAGAATTTTTTTTAAGAGGTTAAAAATCATGCATTTTCGGTAACCGGTTGCACTATACACATTTTTTTTTTTTTTTTTTTTTTTTTTTTGGGGGGGTCAAATTCGTGCAAAAATCCAGAGGTGACATTATGCATAAAGTTGCTTATATACGTTAATGAAAGTACTTCCTCTCACTAGCCAAATGACTTTAAAATTATTTTCCTGAAATATATATATCCTAGAATTAAGGTTATTTTTTTTTTAACAATTCCTCAGTGGCGGTAACTGAAAAATATCATTAAATCCCGATGAAGCCAAAAACATTTGCCACCGAGTTGTCACGGAACGTTTTGCTTACAAACCAGAAGACGATGCCATTGCTCGGGGAAGACAAGAAGAAAAGAAAAGAAAATTAACCCTCCGATTATAAAAACTCTTTTACGAGGTTAAATATTTAATGTTTCTGTAGTTGTTACTCGAACGAGCAATGTTAAGTTCTGACGATTCTTTTTTTTCTGCGCGTCTCACCCTTTTATTAGAATTTTTGCCCATACATGCCGATTAGTGATAGTTTAAACTGCGCATGCGCTGTACCTAAATTGCAAATGGCGGCTCCGACTGGGCAGAGGAGACATCGTGGCCTCTTAGCCTCAGGTAGGTTGGAATTTCTTGGTACTATTTCGCCACACCCCACTGATCTCGTGATCACAAAAAAATGCAGCCGACCGCAGGTCGCTTCTGACACCTACTCCTTCTGAGGGGGGATAGCTCCGGCATTCTTGTGTTGGAGTTCGTGAGACGCTCTCGTATCACCTCCCCCCCCCCCGACGACTGGTGATAGGCTAACTACTTGTTAAAGCAGGTTCGTCTGCGAGTGATTCGTCCGCAGATGAATCTTCATCGGATTCTGGTAAGGTTGTTCCTAGCTGTATCAGCCTTGTACTTTTCTCAGAGCTACTCTCATTTCCTGATGAGTATGACTGTTGGAAAAGACGCACGTCTTTGATGTGATGTGGATCTCCAACTTCCACTGACTTTGACTGTTTAATTTACTCCAGTCACACGGCCCACTTTGAATCTTGTAGTGCATCTACCTTTCAGTTTCAATTGGAAGATGAATTTTTTGTGTCATTCTTCCAAGTGTGACGAGTCCATCTGCCATATTTGAAAAGTTGTATTCGAATTCCCAACTTGAAGAATCGATGGAAAATATGCAAGTTAGCAAACAAGCTTTGTGTTTTGAGATCTGTGTGCATATATCTACAGTTTATGTGTGTGTGTATTTCTGCACATTATGCATAGTCTGTTTTACATATATTCACACAAAAACAAGGATGTGTAGAATGGAAAAAAAATAAATCAAACTTTGAAATCTGTCGTTTCTCCCATGAACTGATTTCCCCTTGCTTTTCTATCTTTTAGATCTTAGAAATTTCTCTCAATTTTTTTCCCCTGCTTTGATGAATTTTATCTCAACGGAACTATCTATTCTTAAAAAAATCGCTTTATTTACGTTTGTGCGTGTGTGAGATTATATATTACTCTAAAACAGGGAACATTTTATTAATCAAAAAGTCGGATAGAAAAGTATCGTCGAAATTAAGAAAAACTTTGTTAATTCCGACGATTTTTCTTTTAAGGAAGCAACCTACGAAAGGTACCTTTTTAAAAAAAATTCTATTTTTAATGGGGACGATAATTTTGTATCCGACTTTTGATTAATAAAATCTTGCCTGTTTTAAAAAATACTATTTAGATAGTGTGGTACTAAAAATATTTTCACATATATATATATATATATATATATATATATATATATATATATATATATATATATATATAATTAAAGTACTCTGCCTTACTTGGGTTCCTAAACAGCTAAAATAAATTCAATCACATGAATTTGTATTAACTGTTTTAAAAGGAGGCTGAAACTCTTCACTTGTGTTGAAAATGTTGATTTAATCCAAATTGTGACATTCAATAAATTCAGAAAATAATCTCATTTTTTCTTTTATAAAAATTCCGGAAAAGATAAACTATATATATATACACACAGAGAGACTGATATACATAAAGAATAAAGATGTTGCATTATTTTGAGTGGATTTTCGTATTTGTTAAAATTTAAGGACATGACCTCGACAAGTTGAACGCTACAATGAAATGTAGTTATCTTTGAATTTCTTCATATTTTATTAAAATAGAAACGAACGTCTCTCTCTCTCTCTCTCTCTTATATATAGATAGATAGACACAGGAAAAATAAATAGACAGGAGTCATTTTACCTTTCGGGACACCCTTTCAGTCAAAAGGAGTACGTTGGCGCATAGAACAAAATATTTTTTTAGTCACTTCAGATATGTATCTCCGAAATGACTAAAAAAAATTACCTTGAAAAATAGTCTCACTTTACGCTCTTTTCTGGAAATTAGTTGTAACTTAATTTTATTTATAAATATTTTCTTGGAAAATAAGATAAGATTTGTAAATAAAATTCATTCAATGCAGAAAGTCCTGTCACCCTAGCTTTTTAAAAGATGCCCCCCCTTTATACCAAATTGCATCTTCCTTGGTGCAAGACTATAACCTACATCTTTGAACATAAACAGGACGCTCCGAAAGTAATGCATCCTATTGGCTTCTCTGGACTCTACAACAAATACAAAAAAGCACAATAATACCGTCCATTAGATAGAGTAAAGTTACAGCTACAAAAACGCTATCTTTCCACATAGTCACCATCAGAAAAGCATTTTGCCAGCGATAAACTATTACCTGTATACCGTGACTTGTCATACACCTTGCTGACACACATTACCCATCGCCTACTGTGCTCACATCCACCGTTTCGTCTCCACAAATATTCAGCAAACATAGATAAATATCAATAGGTGTATTTTTTTCGCATGGGGGAATTCAGTAACACATTTCGCTGCAACTTTCATATCAGACACCATTTTGACAGACTGCCGCTCAGCTATTATCTGTAACGAGAAAAAATCATGTAGAGATGGGCATTAAGAATGAATATTGGCCGCCATACCTTCAAGATAATAAAATACTTTACTTCCAGAGAGATTCTCATACGTACGAACGTACTTACATACACGTTTAGCTTTGTATTTTTAGAAAATTCTGAAATGCCGCCAACTTTCTCTATTTTGTTTACCTGCCCTTCACTCTTATTGAAGAGGCGGCGAGGAAACAGTCACATTTAGATGGCATCCTTTTTCAAGGACTCTCCCTTAAAGATCGGTAGTAATATGTTAGTGTGCCTTTCATGTGCACACACACACACACACACACACAGAATGGCGATCATAATATTGTTTTGTAAAAGTACATGTATAACTGTAAACATATAGATGTGAATGGATGGAGACCCACACATACGCATATTTGATCTGGTTTCTATTCTGTTCATAAAGAGTTATCTATATTAGCATCACGTGATTTTGTGGATAAAAGGAAAAGATTGATGTGATGGTTAAAGTATTTGACTAACTCAACTAGTGTAAAACTAAATAAGGATCAAATGTCTAGCGAGCCTGGTCAAAGATTTTGGATATGCTCCTTTGCGGATTTCATATATATTAGGCTGTCGCACATGAAATGACGCATTTTTAATTATTAGGCTGTCGCACATGAAACGACGCATTTTTAATTATTAGGCTGTCGCACATGAAATGACGCATTTTTCTGACTGGTTGTTGATCCGGTCGTCTAACGAAGTAACCTTCTTAGTATATAAAAAATACTAACTTATTCCTGTCTCTTTTTCTTTCCAGATATTGTTACGTAAGTCCAGTGAAAATGATTACAATGGAACAATGTCCAGTAATCTTACCGTATGAGTACAAACTAGAAAAAAGAACCATTTTTGCATCGAATCGTTACAGGCGATGATAAATGGATACTCTTTGACAACCGTAAGAGAGTAGGCCAGTGTATTGATGCAAGTTAATCATCAAAACAATACCCAAAACCTCCACTGTCCTCAAAATGTTATGGTTACTGTATGGTGGTCTTTCAAAGGGATTATTCATTATTCTTTTTCTTTTTTTTTTTTTTTTTTTTTTTGTTCTCAAGCAACCTCATATTGTGGAGAAATTGAGCGTATGCACGAAAATTTAGAAAAAGAAACATCCCTAGATATGTGAATAGGGATGGCCCAATTATGGTGTACGACAACACACGGCCGCATGCTTCTCAATCAATTGTCCAAAAGCTTCAGAGCCTGAGTTATGAAGTCTTGTCTTTCATATTCGCCTGATATCTCTCCTACTGATTATCACTTATTTAAGCATTTTGAGCTTTTCATACGCAATAAAGAGTTATCCAATAAGGAAATGGTAATCGAAACATTTGAACTGTTTATCACATCAAAGGATGAGAATGTTTTGTTTTTTTTTTTTTTTTAAAGATTGGATCAAGAACTTAGAGGTACATTAGAGAATAATAATTCATCAACATGGTACCTATTTCAACTAAATAAATTAGTTATTTAACATTTATTCATTTCTTATAAAGTGCATCATTTCATGCGTGATGTATGTATGTATGTATGTATGCATGCATATATATACATATATATATATAGTTTAAGCATGAAACAGACTCGCCGGTGGGTGTTGTCAACTTCTCTACATACACTCTATCTCTGATATCAAGCACTTTAACTCATAATATAGTATACCTTAGAATTATTATATATATATATATATATATATATATATATATATGAGAGAGAGAGATTACACCCATAAGTAAATTAGCTGGTTTTCTGTTTGACTGGCCAATATATTCTTTTTATCTAGTGGAAGAAGACCTTTGTTTCATTTCTCTCTCTCTCTCTCTCTCTCTCTCTCTCGTTTCTCTCCATGTTTCTGTGTGTCTTTCCCTCCCCTCTTTCTTCATCTTCCTGACAACTTCTTTTTCACGCAATCTTTTTTCTCGACTCCTAATAAAAACAAAACCTGATAACAGTGATTATGCAAATTTCTTTCCATGTGAGAAAAAAAAATAGAATCTGAATAAAACCGGACAATAAGTTTCACGGAAAAAAGAAAATATCAAGAAATACAATTGCTTCTTTGCAAAATATCTTAAATCACTCATGGGTTAAAGAAAAAGTTAATAGTGTCGTTTCCTTCACCCCTGACTTCCCAAATGCACAAAAAGGAAAAATGATTTTTTTTTTTTTTTTCATTATAATTCATTTGTGCATGTGCAGTAAAAGATTTATCATGGAACCCAAACAGTTTTATGAAATGCACTTAGCTACTTCTTTCTTTTATGGTATTGCTTTTTGCACATGCACTTCTCTTGTTTTTCCTTGGAACACTCTCTCTCTCTCTCTCTCTATATATATATATATATATATATATATATATATATATATATATATATATATATATATATGCGCCTGTAGACATTTGTTTTTCTTTTAATGCATATACTTTCCACTTGAAGTGCTAAATATCAGGCACTCAAAATTCTTTTTATCCCCTTTTTCTTGAAGAAATGGACACAATCTGTGTAAATAATTTGCACACCCACTTCTCTGCCATATTTATGAAGGTGACATTATAAGGACGATACTTCCTAAAAGTTTTTTTTTTTCTTTTTATAAGGACTTTTTTTAATAAAGTTTATACTTATGAATATTTTTTAAGAATATTTTCTTTTTTTTTCTTTTTTCTTGACCTTATCTCATTGTGATAGAAAAATGAGAATACAAAATTTCTTTCTCCTCCTATCAGCCATTATGATTTATGCTAACTCCTGGTCATGTGAAAAGCCATAAACAAATGCTGGAAAACTGTCAATGATTATTGATTACATTCACATTGACTGAATTGATGACCCATCACTTCTGAATGGGCAACAGCTGAAATATTTAATCGGAGGCAAACCTTCAGCAGAGTTTCAATATTCCTGCATGATGGAAAGTCTTTCTATGAGACAAAAGATTCATTTGTATCATCATCGGAATCATTAACACATTAGACTTATGATAGAAGTCCTTATCAGAAAGTGAAAATAGGAACCTGAACTTTATCAAGTATATGTCCTCACTGGGTACTCCAGATTGTTGGTCTTGTGCCAGATTAAGCTCTATGTGTGTTTGCCATTGGCATGCAATAATTTTTGTATTTATTATACTAATCTAAAATTTTCTTTTTATTTCCATTTCTAACAAACCTTTTAGCTGAGAATGAGTAAATCATTTTAAATCATGAAAATATATATTTTCATGATTTCATATCTTACCCCATATTAACTTAACTAAAATCTAAGTAAAAGAGATTACCTATCTAGAAACAGTCATGAGTTAAATTCATGAACAAAATTCAAACGGATAGAGATGTCAACTTAATAATCAATAATAAAAAATTTTTAAAGACATTTTTAAAAAAAAAAAAAGATTATTAGAAGTAAACTTATATTTTAAAATAAATTTTTATTCTTTTAATGTACTTTCTATGAATATTTTTCTAATTGACTATTTCATAGAAAATCCCCAAACTTTTAATAAAATTTAAATCACTAACAAACATCAAATTAAATTATTTGTAGACAGTCTAGAGACATTCAAATTTATATCAAACATTATAATCTTTATGAACCCCCAAAATAACACTTTCAAAGTAAAACAAAATAACAGCATCTGTTTCTTGCCTTTTTTTACAAAGAAAATTAGTGACACTTTCTCTCATAACTTCCTTATCTCTTTTTCTCTCTTGGGTTTTTTTCTTCTCTAGCCCTTCGATATCAATATATAACTTCCGTTAAGTTAACCGTTTAAACGTGTCAATGTCTGCTAACTCACTCATGTCTTCTCTCTACCCCCTCACTTCCTCAATTTACATATGTTTTAATAATGTGTAAATTTTCTTTTCATTTTTGTTTGGAAGTAAAGTCTGATGATCCACAATCCTTTAAAAGGGCTGTGGTGAAATAATTTATTACATGGAACCTTAAAGTGGTCTGTTTTTATTTTTTTTTAAATTGTATATATATATATATATAACTAAACACAAGTTCAGTGGCATTTATTCACCTTGGTTTATTAGGCAACTAATTATATCACTTAGTGACTGCCATAGTTTACCTTTCCTTACAAATCAAGCATTATCTTTTAGTGTTCTCAAACTTAAAATTTGAAAACTTTTTTCCTCTCTGTCATGTCTATATTTAAAAGTTATGCAATGAAATCTCCACATTTTACTCTTGATAACATTCCTCAAGGGACAAAACACATTGGTAAAGAAAAGTTTTCCTTTTGTTCTTATTTATATTTCTTTATATATATATATATATAGTGTGTGTATTTAGGCAGCATTTTTTCATTAATGCATGTTTCATTGAGTAACATAGATGGGTTTTGTCTATTTATTTTAAGCAAATCCATTTTCATATCATCTGATAAGCTTAAGAAAATTATCATTGAAAGATGAAAGAAAATCATCATATAGTCTGTTTTGTTTGCATGGAAGATTTCCAAGCAACAACAAACTCATGCATGCAGACTATCATTGTTGCCATGTCTGTGTATTGTTTAATTTATTATAATGCCCTTGTCATCTCTGATGATGGCTTATGTAAGCCAAAAGCTTAGATAAGATTTAAAAAAAATCTTCCAAGCAAACAAAAACAGACTGTCATTGTTTCTATAGGATTAAAAAACATGTATCAATATGGTGATTTTCTTTCATCTTTCAATGATAATGTTATTAAGCTTATCAGATGATATGAAGGGAATTTGCTTAATTTGTGTGTGTGTGTGAAAATTTTGTGATACGTATGGGTAAAAATGCTCAGAGATAGTGTATGTAAATACAAATGGCCTGAAGATTGCATTCAAGCGTGAAACACACACACACTCTTCTTGTCCTGTAATGGCATTCACCTGGGGTGGGTTGAGCCGGCTCCAATATTGGAGATTCATGGGAATTTGGAATTCACAAGCAGTCCCCAAACCCACATGTATAGGCTTCAGATCAGTTCCCAGGAAACTGACAGCCCGACAACAGCACATGAGATTTGATTATAGTGGTGAAGGTTTCGTGCAGGACCATCCACACTTTTTGAGGGCCAAATACAGACATGGTGGCAGTATGTGCCACAAGGTCCCCAAACAACCCTCCGCAGGTTTTGAATTCAGAGTTGTCCTTCTCCTAGACCAGTTGCCATCCAAGGCTATAGAAATCAGTCTGTCCTGCTATTTACCCATAGCTGGAGAAGGAGAGGATTCACACCTTTCCCAAGGCTGTTAGCACGTAAGTGAATGTCACACACACACACACACACACACACACACACACACATATATATATATATATATATATATATATATATATATGACATGCCACAATTTCTTTCTTTTTATAATAAAAGATATAATCAAGACTTAGTTTACTTTCTTTCCATTTTTTTCATTCCATGTCATGAATACTTGAAAGTGATATCTTAACATGGGACTTCAGTAGTGGGCACCTTTATGTAGATCAAATTTTCTGCATGAAGAAGATTAGCTTACTTTCTCTTCATTATCTGGAAACATTTAGACAATACTCTTCAAAGGTAATGTGATCTAATGATATGCTAGACTAAAAAAAAAATCAGTATAAGAAAAAACTTAAAAGAAACTTTCTCAACAATGAAGCTTCCATTTTAGAATTGTGAAGATTACAACTGAGCAAAATCCACCATGAATTAAAAATAATTCTTATTTGCTACAGTATTTTGCTTTTTGTTTATTTTAGTAGGAAATGACTTTCTTTAGTCTGGGCCTCAAGAGTGGGGCACATAGTGAGGACCAAACACACTGGCAAGACAATTGTTCTACAACACATTCTTGTGTGTGTACATGCACTCGTATAAGGATACAAATTGTTATATTTTGTATGTATGCATATAATGCTTTTCACAGTGCACAAATACTACACTGATTCCAGTCAAGGCTCACAGGTACTACTCTGATACTCAGTAGAAATGTCGATTCATATGTAAATAATTCTTTTGTAGGAGAATTCTCTTAATCAATATGCAATACTCTTAAAAAAAGAATAAGATGAGGCCATTTTTTTTTTTTTTTTTTTTTTTTTTTTAAGTATTTAATATCACAATCTTGTCTGCAGCTGCTCTCTCACAGATGTGTCGTTGCCTTCCTCTGTCTTTTTTACAAATGCTTTC
Source organism: Acanthosepion pharaonis (assembly GCA_903632075.3). Lineage (NCBI taxonomy): Eukaryota > Metazoa > Mollusca > Cephalopoda > Sepiida > Sepiidae > Acanthosepion > Acanthosepion pharaonis. The sequence continues at coordinate 804,280 of CAHIKZ030000443.1, forward strand.
ACGATAACTGCTCCGATGAGCTGCTTTTGCTGGTTCCCAGACTTCATGAATTTAAGCGTTCAACTAGGCTGGCCTCTCTCTCTCACCCTTTTACTGTTGAAACTGTTAAATGTAGCGTCTCTTCTACTCCAATAGCTTCATGTCTCACACTTCTTGCCTGTGGAAGATAGCTATAATCTCCAACTATTCAAATGTAATGTCAATCAACATCTCCAGATGCCCTGATCTATCCCCTAAACTTCTCTTCATCCTTTCCTCTATCATTCCTCTTTGCTCTCGCTCCAACTCTCTGTAACCCCTTGCATGCTAGTGGCTTCCCGCCTTGCTTTGGGTGTAATTTGCTTAAAAAAAGCAACTGATTGTGAAGTGTGTTTTTAAGCAACTGATTATTCATAAAATTATGTCAGACAAGTATATGAAATATTTGTTCATTGTAATCAACAAACGTGTCGTACAGTGAATGTTGTCTGTCATATTGCACTGTAATTGGATTATATTTACTAAGACTTTGACAAAGGCTTTTGCATACTTCTATTTTGTTGCAAATTTAATGAATTCTTGGTGTAGACTAAGATTTGCACATATACAATGCATTATTAGTTTCTGTATATATTAAAAAAATGTGATTCTTAGAAGAAACACTTAAAAATACAAAGTAAAGAGTCCACTTATTTATCATTTTTTCTACTTATGCTAAATAAATATTTGGCTTCTTTTCCACCCTGACCAAATAAAAGCTTCTCCCCCTATATCCAGATTCCCCCACCCCAACTTATCTGTTCCAAACCCCTAGAAACAAACATCAGACAGCACGAAGATCATAATGAACTTCTCTACATTAACTCGCTTCAATGACTGCCTTTTAACATATAAAAGTGCTACTCAAAGGTTTTGAAAAAATTCCAAGAAAAACAGATCAAAGCCAAAGACTTGCTGCATTATGAGTCCTTTAGACGGCCATTTTTTCTTGTATAATACAAGTAACTTCTGACTAATTAGTTCCACTATTTGATTTATCTGTGTTGTGAGGTTAGTAGTGTAAATAGTTAATAATTACAATGAAGTCTTTTCAAATTATACATCAGGATTTATGAAAATGTTCTAAAAAACAACTTTTAGCTATTTAGTAACAAAACTGTTACGCTTTAATAATGGTTATTCTGATATTTTTTATTTATTTCATAATTACTTCATAAAGAAATTAACGACAGATTTCTTTTATTATTTATGCAATTTCCTATCACTACAGTTTCTTCATCTATTTGTCATGTCCCTTCAGGACTTTGGTAATCATGGCTCTCCTCAATTTCCTGTCATTTGGAGCTTTTAACAAAATCTCTCACAGTAGCTGAATTTTCATGAATTTACTAAAAAGATCTGTTTTTTTTTTGGGGGGGGGTTTGTATTTTTGTATTTATTTATTTATTTATTAGGCCAAACAGCCACTCGATGTCTGTGAAGAATTACCTTGGAAATCCAAGAGGTGTAGAGTAACATAGCCTAAATGTGTGTATAGGGTGGGTGAATTGCTAGCGAGGCAAACCGTCCAAACATTGGCGCTGGTCAAGGCTGGCAGCGTGCTCAATATGCAAATTCTCTGGCTTGACAAGAACATATAAAAAGGCAAGTGTTTGCCGAGTCAGCAGAGAGCTTTTCTTCAAACTGCCGATGATGTGATGAGGAAGTTGAAACCCTGGGTCACGCCTTCTTTCATTGCAGGGTAGTAGCACTGTTGTGCAAGTTCATTGAAGGCCTCATGGGTCACATGCTGCAGGGAAAGTACTTTGTCCTTGAGCCCTCTTCTGTTTGTAGCAATGTGGCACTGCCATTGACAAAGGATGAACAATACGTGTTCTTTTGCTTTCTAGATGTTACGAGAGTCGTGATTTGGACGACTCATCAGAAGGGATTCTATGGAGGCAAGAAGTTCACTTCCTCCCAACTGATCTTGTACTTTAAGCATCAACTTAGTCAAGATTAGGATGGAAAAGCGGTGGTTCACTTCATCAGAATTTGGCAAAAGGTGGATGAATCTCGCATGATTGTGTCGAGTGAAAGGGGCTGACCTGGAGTGGCACTTTGATGCTGGTTAGGCATCAGGATATTGTTGAACATAGGCAACCCATCCCTAAATTAGGCTAGTTTTAGGTGTGTTTTTGAATCTTGTTTCTTTTTTCAGTTAACTTAGCTAAGGTATGTATGCTCATTGGCCCCTTTTTATTTCTGTTCCTATTTTTCTTTAGTTTAATTCCCCATCCCCTCCCTTGTTAGGTGGTCAGTGATGTCAGTTCTCTGGTAGATGCAGGGTGCCTCTCATTTTGCATGTGTGTTTTCATATTTGTTGTTGTCTAAATGCATGTGTGTCCTGTGTGAGTGCTTGGGATGAATGAATGTTTTCTACTATTATAATCCCACATTGATTTCATCTAGTTAACTGATGCTTCTGCCACATTTTAGGATTGGTGGGGGGGGTTATTACTAACATTATTTTGTTTAGTTTATTGTAAATAATTTTGTTGTATACTGTATATACTCATTGGGGATTTTTTAAATTGTTGTTTTATTCCCCTCCCTCCACAGACAATGAATTGTACATATGGGGTCTATTTAGGATTTTCATAAAGACAATGAGGTATTATGGTGAATGTAGTAAGAAAGGTACATAAGGTATTGTTTTGGTGTTAGGACTATTGTTTGTATGCTTGGGTCGGTGTTTGTGGCTAGCTAAGTTTAATGTTAAAGACAAAAGAAAACCGTCTTTTTTTCCCCATTTTGGTTTTGTGCCACATTTTGTACCCTAGTACAAATAAATATCGAGAGCTTTTGCATTCAACGCAGGTCATGCAGTGCATACTGAACCAGAATCCATAGTGAGTCTTTTTCCAGTACCTGTACTACAGAATCACAGGTTTTCTGCTACAATGTCGAGGGTTACTGAAGGAGTTTGTTAGTAAAAAGTGTTCATGGTGCCGTTCATGAGGATATGTTGGAAGATAATGGCTAACCTTAGACTTGAACAGGTTAAAATTGTAGTGGCTGGGGAAGCATCCTCTTGGGAGTCAATTACACAGGGTAGCAGTTCATAGAAAGAAATTGTCTGAGTGGAAGTTGCTTCTCGCTAATAATATATGAAAGTAATGAGGGTGATTTGCTACAGTGTAGACCTAACTGTGAAGGTCTGAACTGGTGAAACTAAGTAATGTAGCTTATCTAAATATATTCCATGGTGATAGCGATAAAGAGGGTAGTAGTGATTCACCGGTGAGATTTCAGGATGGACGCATAAAACAAGAAATAGTTTTCTAATTCACAGTAACTTCATTTTGTGTTAATATATTGTGGGATTTGTGTGTATAATATTTTTGTAATTGTATCTCTGAAATTTATTAATACATTAAATGGCAGCAGTGAGGAGTCTTTGACCTGACTGCATACATTTTTCAACCATCATGACTATCAAAATATAAGGAAACGAGGTATAGCACAGGGATAAGTAGATTCATGCCTTTCTTTCAGGCATTAATAGAAAGTAAACGGTCTCAACCAGCATCCATTTTTTTGCCACTTTTACACCTCACAATAGAGCAGTGTTTAGCAAACCCATCTCCTAGACCATTGGATATTCTCCAGTAATCTAATTACTGTGGCATTTGGCCAAGCTTAGTTAATAATAAAGGTGTCTACCATAGTGCAGTAGTAAGCTTTTCTTGCAGACAATTACATAAGAATAATGATTTCTGTTCTAATGGTATACTAAGCTAGGCTATTATATATATATATATATATATATATATATATATATATATATAGCACGGTGGAGTAATGGATAGTGGCTTGGATTGAGGAATCGGTGAGCCGAGTTCGAATTCCTGTTGAATCCATTACATTCACTTACGTGCTAATACCCTTGGGAAAGGTATGAATCCTCTTCTTTTCCCTCCAGCTATGGGTAAATAGCAGGACAGACTGGCTTCTATGGCTTCTATGGCAACACTCTGAATTCAAAATCTGCAGAGGGTCATTTGGGGGACCTTGTGGCATGTAGTGCACCAGGTCTCTGTATTCGGCCCTTCAAAAAGTGTGGATGGTCCTGCACGAAACCTTCACCACTATAATCAAAATCTCATGTGCTGTTGTCTGGCTGTCGGTTTCCTAGGAACTGATCTGCTTGACCCTCATACGGGAGAGTCATGTGTGTGTGTATATATATATATATATATATATATATATATATATACACACACACACACACACACTTTATTACATCAAAAACATGACTAAAATTCTGTAGTGATTTCAAGATGTTTTCAATGTAATATCCTAAAATAAAAGTATATTGCTCTACTTTGTATTGAGCTCTTTTAAATTAAATGTTACGAACAATGGAATTGTATTCTACTTATTCTCATGTTATCTCTGTTTGTGTGTGTGTGTGTATATATATATATATATATATATATATATATATATATATATATATATATTTTGTAGGTACAAAATTTAATGATCGAAATAAGTGTAAAATTTAATATTACAAGACATATTAAAACAATATTAAAAATAAAAAAAAACTCAACAACAAGGGGGGGGAAGCAACCGGTTTTGCTCCCGCTCATCAGGCTTCCACCTATTCTGATTGTACATTTCTCTGTTTTAATTTTGAATCTCCTGTGGAAGCCTGATGAGCGGGAGCGAAACCGGTTGCTTCCCTTGTTGTTGAGTTTTTTTTATTATTTAATATTGTTTTAATGTCTTGTAATATTAAATTTTACACTTTTATTTCAATCATATATATATATATATATATATATATATATATATATATATATATAAATGCATGTTTCATTAAATAATATAGAAAAGTTTTTGTCTATTTATTTTAACGAAATTCCCTTCATATCGTCTGATAAGTTTAATAACATTATCGTTGAAAGACGAAAGAAAATCACCATATTGATACTTGTTTTTTAATCCTATAGAAACAATGATAGTCTGCTTTTGTTTGCTTGGAAGATTTCCAAGCAACAACAAACTCGTGCATACAAGTTGCTGGAAGCGAAATTGTACTGCAGCCTATGACATCACACATGACCGCACAAGAGTGTTAAGTATGGAATATGAAAGGAATTTGATTAAAATAGACAAAACTTGTCTATATTATTTAATGAAACATGCATGAATGAAAAAATGTTGCCTAAATGCACACACACACACATATATATATATATATATATATATATATATATATATATATAAAATCTCTCACACACACACTTCAGGAAAAGAAAAACTTGTATAGATATTGTATTACTAAATTTATTCAGATAATATCACAAGATTTATACAAGTTCCCTTTGGACTCTACAGTTACTAGAGATGCTCAAAATGGTGGACCCTTAGCTTCCAGATATTTTTTAATTAGACAAACTACTGCTTGGGCAACATTGGCCGAAGTGTCCAGTGGGATTGCTGCACATGCATTTGCAATTTCTTGAAATGAAAATAACACTGAAATCTCATTTTAACAGATGTATTTACCAAAATTACATAAAAATATCTTGAAATACTAAAGAGTAAATTTATTCCATAAAATTGCCATTGGCTTCAACAACGGCTTCCAAATAATTTCAGAATCTCCTGCATCTTTTCTGGACGGTCTCCTTGTTTAAGTTGGTGAATGATGTCATAATCCTTGCCTTCAGTTCATCTTTGTTATTACAAGGAGTTTTGTTGGTCTCTCGCTCGACTGCACTCCACACATGATAATCAAGGAGGTTGCAGTCTAGAGAGTTACATAACCAAATGGAAGAGCCAAACTCACTCTGTGTCGTTCACTCTGTGTCGTTCACTCTGTGTCGTTCACTCTGTGTCGTTCACTCTGTGTCGTTCACTCTGTGTCGTTCACTCTGTGTCGTTCACTCTGTGTCGTTCACTCTGTGTCGTTCACTCTGTGTCGTTCACTCTGTGTCGTTCACTCTGTGTCGTTCACTCTGTGTCGTTCACTCTGTGTCGTTCACTCTGTGTCGTTCACTCTGTGTCGTTCACTCTGTGTCGTTCACTCTGTGTCGTTCACTCTGTGTCGTTCACTCTGTGTCGTTCACTCTGTGTCGTTCACTCTGTCTCAACGACTACCTCTCTTTTTGTGTTTGTGACTCTTTCTCTCTCTCCTGAACACACACACACACACACACACACACACACACGCACTTTTTATTCAAAAATATTACTGAAGGTTGTATTATAAATTTTTTTTTTACCTTTTTTCCAGCTATCATTTGATCTGCCTATTGACAAAATCCCAAATTTCCAGTCTGATTTTAAACAAAAAATTAGTTAAACAGAAAAGTTTACTTAAGGCAATGTTCTAATATCACTGCATTGAAAAAAAAATTTCCTTCAAAGAGGAGTGTTGTTTTTCAATGGGCGGGAGGGGAGGAGGAGAAGTTTAATTTCTCTCCGCTTATTAATTCTCTCATCTTTACAGTACAAACCTTTGACCCCCTTGGGTCAGACTCTCTTCCTGACCTTCCCACTTAGTGCTACTTAACCCCCAGAAACTTTCAGAGTCTTTTTAAGAACACTGTCCTTTGTGTTATCTTTAATTTGATTTTGGGTTGGAATAAACTGTTTTTTTGCTGCTCTTCACAACCTTTTCTGATGGGGGGCTTTTTCTGTTTAAAACATTTTCTCTCTCAAAACAGGATGAGGTTGATGGCTAACACATTGCAATCACTGTATTACTTCATGAGAGTGTTGTAACAGAACATATATATATTAGTCTATGATATTGATTTTAAATTCATTGACACCATGAGACATTTTTTGTAATGTCTTATGATTTATCCAGCCCTATTCCTGTAGTTGTTTGCTTTCATCATCATTTTTGTTGTTTTTATCACATTTTCTCTCCAGTATTTTTTGGCTTCCATTGCATTTATGTTGAAATGGGTTACTTCTACCCATGTAGATAGCATATCATTGACTGAAACATTTTCATGAAATTCTGCAACAAATTAATCCTAAACTGGAATGATCTAAAGAGACAAATGTCATCTCTGGTTATAAATATTCCAAACTAACCATATATATTCTCTCACTTACCATATATATCCATACATTGAACAAAGAACAAGAATTATCTGAAGTTGAAGTCTTGCCTAACTATCTTGTTGAAGTCAGTATTATATATGTATATCTGTAAATATATATTTAATCAATTGTTTAACAAACAATTTTCAAGAACCATTTTTTCTTTTTTGTATAAAACCAAATTTAAATTGATGGATAATTGCTGTTTTCAGTGTATAACTGCCCATCAGAACAAAGATCTACTGACAGGAATGTCATTATTATTGTTTCTAATGAAGATTGTTCTATGTTCAATACAGCTTTTATTTTTGTTTAAGATTCTTCACAAAGAACTATTTGAACTACTAGGTAAGCTTGATTAATTTGGCAAAGATATATATATATATATATATATATATATATATATATATATAACTTATACTGGGAGCAAACTGCATGCATAGAAATAGAAAATGAATTTAGTAAATACATAAAAATAGAAAGGAGCGAAAGATGTGTTTCTCACCAGATTTATTTCACTTTCACCTTTTGAAGTGAAACAATCCTTATAGAATTTAAGTCCTACCACAGTCTTAACAAAAGATATGCATATAAGTTTTGATAGCAGACATAGAAAGGAAACTGCAGGCACTTCTACAGAAGGTATTAAAAGATAAAAAGAAGAGGAGGCACAATAGAGTAATGGATAGCAGCTCTGATTGAGGAATCGGAGAGCCGAGTTCAAATTCCAGTTGAATCATTATGTGTTAATCCCCTTGAGAAAGGTATGAATCCTCTTCTTCTCCCCCCAGCTATGGTTAAATAGCAGGACATACTGGGTTCTATAGCCTTGGTTGGCAACTGGTCTACCACAAAGAAATGGCAACCTACTGCAGGAAAAAATCTGCCTCGTCATACATGTATACATGATTGCCTAAGTGTGTATCACATATGGCACATAACTCAATGAAAAAGAAAGGACTAAACATCACTTGTACAAAGACAGAATGTCCGACTGTCAGCAAAAAGCAATAGCCAAAGATAGAACACATACAAAGCACAAAAACATGAATATCTAGGAGGGGTGTTTTAACAGAGGACAGAAAATGTGACACTGAAGTCTGGAGTTACATTGGAATAATGAAAGATGCCTTCCAAAAGCTAAGCAAAGTATTAAGACTTCATTAGAAACAAAGAAAAGAAAACTGAGCTGTTATGTGATGTCAGCGCTATAAATGAAGCAGAGATGATGCAATAGAAATGTGGTTCTACAGAAGGATACTGAGAATCTCATGGAGAGAATGCATAACAAAGAAGTTTTAAAGAAAATGGGAAATTTCTAGGGTGCATAATAAGGAAAGAGGTCTTGGAGAATTTGACACACACAGATACTAAAGGCAAGAGGGAGAGAGGAAAGCAGTGAATAACTGACCTAATGAGCTTATGCAAATGGTTGGAAGAACAAGGAGTAGAAAGGATAGCAAAAAAGAAAATCTACTCAGAGCTACAAAGAACAAGAAGCTGTGGAGGGCCTTGATTGTACATATTGTGAAATGACATGACACATAAAAATAGTACTTGCTTCCCTATATTAGACATTCACCAAATGCTGGTTGTATGCCAAAATCCATTAGTTCTTTCTAAAACTAATTTGGAAGACTTCATTTTTTTTTTTTTCAAGAATAACTAACACAACCTAAAATTAATACTTCAGTTTCCCAGGAATCTCAATAAATTAAATCCAACTGGTTTTTAAACTTTTTGATCACACCTTCTAAACATAAATGCCTAAACAGATTTAGATGAAAACAGGTGTAAATCAATATAGCAATTCAGGTGGATTTTCTTTTTCTTTATTTTTTTTTTTTTTTCTCTCTCCCTAATATGCTGTGTCAATATTGCTGTTTTTTTTTCCCAGTTTCACATGTAACTGTATCAACCACTATAAGAAAAGACAAATTAGTTCTCACCCTTCAGGTCATTTGTTTTTAATCTCAATATTAATTATTCAAATATTCTTGTCCCAATCTCTACAGCAAAGACAGTCAATGAATAAATATTTATTACTTACTAGCGGTACCCATGAAAATATCACATTTTCTGAGTTGAATTTTCTGATGAATTTTTATTTTTACTGGTTGAATAAACTGTTACACAATTATAAAATATGCATGGAAATTATTTTATTGCATTGTTAAATATTTGAACTTCACTACTTGAAAAAAAAAAGACTACAATAACAATCATGAGTATGAATGCAGGTCATTATTTAAAGAAGTAAGAGGGTACAAATAAAGATTCGAAATTGATAAAATGTTGCACTAAAAATCATAAACATGAATGCAGGTCATTATTTAAAGAAGTAAGAGGGTACAAATAAAAAGATTCGAAATTGACAAAGTATTGCACTAGAAAATCATGAGTATGAATGCATTATTTAAAGAAGAGGGTACAAATTCAAAATTGATAAGGCTTTCTATTTCACTGAAGCAGATGTTAAACACATGAGAACATTGTCTCCTCTATTTTTCTTTTCTTTTATTCTTCTTACCAAAACCAAACAAAAAAGTCTTTCCTTGGATATGGAATGCTGCATTATTTATCCAAGGCAATGGCAAGGCATAATGCATGTACTAACAAGAGAAACCAGAATTATGATAGCATTTTTTTAAAAAAAAAAACTCAATCTTGATATTCTTGTATTTGAAAGTACTGCACATAGTAAAATATGCTGAGAAAGATTTGTCCAAAGCCTAGATGCCCACCCAGTGGTTTAAGGACAAACTTGTCCTCTATTCATTTCCAAACTATCTTCATAACATATATTCTACTTATCCCAGCAAATTAGTAGGTCATCTTATGTTTGTTTTTTGTTTTTTTATTTTATTTTATTTTATTTTATTTTGTTAAATAAGTAGAACTGTGTGGCTGTCAGTATCCGGCCCTCCACACACACTTTTCACTTGGCGGCCAAAAGGCTTGAAGTGATGGTCATTGAGAATATGAGAGAGAGAAAGAGAGAGGATAAGGTACTTAAATTTAAGACCCAAATCTGAGTCACCTTTGTCAGGATGTTCGCTCTCTTCAAGTGGAAGGACAAAAACTTCACACTTGACACATGTTGTATGTTTACTTGAAATTCATCCAAGGTCAGGTCTTTGAGTGAAGCAGAAACTCTTTATAGCAGAGGGAGGGGGGAGACGTTTCAACACAGATAATGAAAGAATAAATTTAAAAAAAAAAAAAAACATTAGCAAAAAGAGTAGGATTTAACCAGACAATTTGAAAAAAAAATGGCTTTATAATACTATAATATTTTATTCATAAAAGCAATTAAAAGCTTTTCTAATTAAATAATGCCTTAGTTTTATTGTTTTTTTTATTTTGATACAGAACAGGGATCCTTTTTACAAAAAGAAATTGAGGATTTAAATTCTCTAAGGACTTCTACTTTTAACTAATTTTAATTCCAAAATTTCATAAAATTAAATATGTGTGGGGTAGGTGTTTATTGGTAACAGATGTAAAAAAAAAAATGACATATATATTTTAACAAAGATTTTCTAAAGAAAAAACATTTCTAAAAGAATTTCATTCATTTGTGAAGTTATGAAAGTTTCATTAAAATTCAACAATTATTTGATTTTTGAAAGAATTTCCAAATCAATATGTTTTTGATCACAAAAAATGCTAAAATTTCCTATACTAATCTCTGGCCCTCCATGCTGATGCAAACAAAAACAAAATTATTTTTAACCAAAATTTCAAATGTTCTAAAAAGGATAAAATAAATATAACTTAATAATGAAAAAGTTTTTTGGTCTTTCCTCTTAATAAAGATTTTGACAATAAATCTTTGTTTTTTATTAAATTTGGGGCATTTTTTCATCATAGTATGCTAATATTTTAGTAAATCACTGGAGGCATCTACTTTTATCATTAATTGCTTTTCACAAGCACTTTTACTCAACCTGCGGCAGTTTGTAGACAACATGGATTAGAAATAAAGGGTAAGATCTTGGTGTGATTAGAACTCTCGTCCCTGTTGTCTAGTCGTATATGCCAACTGTTATTACCAACTGAGCTATGAAGGCTAAAAATCTTTTCAGTTCTAACCTATAAATGCTCTTCTCATTCTCTTGCCAAGTATTCAGACTTTATTTCTTATTTACATGATTTTCTTATTACCAGAGACTGATGAACTGAGTAAAGTGGCAAGAAAACAGAATCCCTAAAAGATAGCAGTTATTTACATTTGGATTAATTTTGTCATCATCTTTGTTGTTATCACAACGTTTCAACCACTGCACCCTCTGGCCTTCATCAGATGTCTTTCAGTGGAAATGGGGAAAGCAATAACAGTATTAAAGACGAACAAGGCAAGATCTCCCTAGAGATAGCAGAACGAGAGCAATATATTAAAGATTTCAGTTTGAAATTCCCTGACAGTTAACTAAATCAAGATACACCCAAAGAAGGCTATAGTGCACAACAGCCAAAGCATTGTGATAACAACATCAAAAATAAGGATATTAGTTCAAATAGAAATAATCATAACTTCCTTCCAGAAATTTATATAACCAGTTATTTGTAACAAAGCCATGTAGCGGCATCTAAAAAGAATCAAATTCTCTACGTTAGGAAACTGCAAAGAAGCTTGCAAACTTTTGTGATTCAGTGTTCAATCCAGATCATTGCATTCTGACTGGGTTTCCCTCCTACTGAGATGTTATATTACTGATATACAGGGTGACCCCAAAAATTGATATCATTTTGTTGTAACCTAGAGAAGGGTTACTGAATGAGGAATAACCAAAATGAAGGGTAGAAATGAAATGGTAATCTCTTATAACATCAACATATTAAAAAAATCTTGCAGGTAACCGTAATGGACTGGTCCTCGTCGTAGTGGTAGACAATAGGTGTAGTCCCTGTACCTCTACATCAGTCTGTATTTATGGCTGACACCAGCCAATCATATTACTGTGAGGGGGGAACCCAGGTGTATGCATATTCATTACATCACTTTCAAAAATAAAATGTACATTTCTGAAACTTTAAAGGGAATTACATTGTGATAATGGATGGCTAAAAATGTTGCTAAAATCAGTTCAAAATAAAAACTCCTTCCAGTTAATTTAAATTAATTTTTGAAATACAGCAAAGTATTTTGCTTATTGGAAATACTAAATTTAATCTATTATCTTGAAATTGAAACTAAAATAAAATCTTCAAGAAGAATTTTTAATTTTTAAAAAATCATTTTAAATCTTAGGATTACTTTTATCTCCACAGAAACACGATACCTGTTTTAAAACTATTAATAATGCTTGATAATTCTTGAATTAACCAAGATAATCCTGCAACTACCAGCTTCCTTGGCTCAACTCTGTCAGTTCTGATGTTACACTTTTTGTATGAAATAAAAGTGCCATCTACAATAGTTAAACTGGCAGAAATCTTTCAACTTTGAAAGTAAGCAGGGAACAAAATAATTATGACCTGGAAAAAAATTCTATGAAAAATAGATAAGGGTGCAATACCAAATAAGCACCAAGTTTGTGCTGGTGCTTGTCTTTGGTAGACAAGAGGACTTAGTAGTGATTGAATTCCCTCAACCAGCAATGATTAAAGAGACTAACTCTACTATCAATTCAAGTAGAAGCTTTGGTGTTATATATCAATGAAGGGAAAATAACCGTGCCATTGTAATCAAGTCTTGTTCAGTAAGCCCCCTTTAGCAAACAGCAAGATGATTAGATTTCAAATCTAAATTGTTCACTTAAAATACTACATTTATTAGAAAACTGGCTTAAAAGCTGCATTCCATGTGGCTTTTTAAGCTATCTCCTGTGGAGAGCTAATTGGGCTTTCAGCCCAAAAGTAAGGGGATCTCTGATCCAGGTCAGAAAAAAGCAATGGTAATTTTGAAGAAATAACTTTGAATTCCTCAATTCACTCCAGGAATTTTGAAAACTTCCTTTTAACTTTGATTCAATCTATAAATCCCATTCTGACCAAAAAGTCGATTTTATTTAAATTTTTTTTTTTTTTTCGGTTCATAACATTTTCTTGTTTTCCGGAGATATTTTTCATATAAATTGTTTAAAGTCATTCGAACACTTTTAGCTTTCATAAGTTATTATGAAAGACAATCGATATAAATCAATAAAATTGAGTCTATACACTGCGATTCTTAGATGGTTTTTATGCTATGCATCGATAGATGTCATATCTGTTTTTTTTTTCTTCTTTTTTGAGCATCCCGTCAATATCGGGTTTTTTTTGGGTTTTTTTTTCATTTTGTGGCTTTGGGCATTGTGTCATTTATTTTGATTTTAATTGTGAGTTATATTTAATATTTTTGTCCCTAAATGAAATTTTATTGATGAATAGCTCCGTGCGGACTTTAAAGCTATCTCCTGCGTAGGGTTAATTGGGCCTCCATCCTAAAACTGAAGGTACCTCTGGTCCAGGTCAGAAAACAGCAATGATAATTTTAAAGAAATAACTTTGAATTCCTCAATTCATTTCATGGAACTTCAAAACCTCATTTTAACTCTGATTTGGGCTATAAGTCCAATTCTAAACAGAAATTACAATTCAGGCCAAAAATTGAGTTCTTCAAATCACAAATTTTGTGAAGCTTCAAGACTTCATCCTGAAAACTTTCATTTTAACTCTGATTCACTATTTACATTATTCAGACTATTGTCCTCATCTTTGTCACCATATTTATTACAACGTTTTGGCAGTTGCACACTCTGGCCTTCTTCCTTAACGACACATGGCACAGTGTATAATGGCGTTGGTTAGATCCAGTGACAGTACCCAAAGAGTGTGAGTTCAATACCTGGTTAAGGTAGTGGAGAACTTGGAGAGGGAAATTAACAGGAGATAACTGATAACTGACATCCATTAAACATGGCACGTAGAACTAGAACAGTCTACCCCAGTAAGTGAAATAAAGGGTTCAGTTCGACATTCCAACCACCTGAAGAAGGCCGGAGCATACAACGGCCAAAACATTGTAATAAATATGGCGACAAAGATGAGGACAATATTCTGAATAGTGTACATAGTACCTCATCTCAGAAATGTAGATAGATAACTCTGATTCCTTGGCATTTCAAAAAAATAAAATTGATTTCCTCAAGTCTCAAAGTTTTTAGATATTTTAAACTCGATTTAAAACAAAAAATTTTAAATTCACAAAGTTTGTGCTACTCCAAACTGAATATAAATTGAAAAACATTAAAATCCCTTTTTTTTTTTTTTTTTTTCAAGTTTTTTTCAGTTATTTTAAAATTTAATTTCCCTCCTCATCCAGGCACAAATCTCAATATTGGATGTTCAAGCACCTGATGAAATACAGATTTTCAATCTCAGGATCAGGATTCTGAAAATCTATGTAGTGCTAGTATGGTCCAAGTTAGTAGATTTTCAGACACAGGACAGGCAGACAGAATTTGCAGTTTATCTTTTCTTTTCTTTTCTTCTTCTTTTTTTTCTTCTTTTTTTTTCTTCTTTTTTTTTTTTTTTTTTTCTTTTTTTTTTTTTTTTCTTTTTTTTCTTTTTTTTCTTCTTTTTTTTTTTTTTTGTTTTTTTTTTTTTTTTTTTTTTTTTTTTTTTTTTTTTCTTTTTTTTTATTCTTTTTTTCTTTTTTTTTTTTTTTTTCTTTTTTTTTTCTTCTTTTTTCTTCTTTTTTTCTTCTTTTTTTTCTTTTTTTTTTCTTTTTCTTCTTTTTTTTTTTTTTTTTTTTTTTTTTTTCTTCTTTTTTTTTTCTTCTTTTTTTTTCTTCTTTTTTTTTCTTTTATATAGATATATTCAGTTTAATTACAGGAGTCATAAAAAATTTGAAAGGGCTGGACATTTTTTTTTTTCATATCAGAATCACACCAAGCAAGGCAGTGATGCCACTAAAACACAAGGTTACAAGATGTGGAAAAATTAGTACAAAATATCAAGATTGTAATAAGGTGAACAGTAGATAGCGATTGACATTGCATTTAAATTTTTTTCAGATTATTAAAGTTGACTGAAAAGCATGGTGCCAGAAGGGAGTTCCACAAATGAGATGTACAGTTACATCTAGCCAACTCTACTGTAAATTGGTGAGACCTCGATGCTAGTCTAGTGCTGCACTTAAATTAAAAAACTCTAGGTACCATAACAAAGAGCTCATGTGAACAATTACCATGACAGTATTTCTAGAAAAGACATAGACAGGCAACCTTATGATGGTGGGAAAGTGACTGGAGCTGAGCTGCCAGATCAGGACCAGTAATATTGCTGATTCTTCTTTAGATCTTATCAAGAAGCTCAAGGTAAATAGCAGGGGCACTGAACTATATATGGCAGCAATATTCTAAGCATGGATATGTACACTTTTCCTGTTAACCAGGAGTTGTTGCCAGACAAGGAAATTAACTATTATGACACAGATATCAAATTCAATTTTATTCAAATTGTGTTAATGTACATTTGTGCATGTGTATATGTATATTTTAATTCAATGATAAACCTAAAAATAGTTCTAGAGATTTTTTTTTTTTTACTTTAAGATAAAATAATTCTAATTATTTGTGAATAATTTTAAAAAATTCAATTTTTTTTTTTTTTTTTTTCTGACTGGCTGATCTAATTATTTTTAAATGTATATCTTCAGTGTGTAGGGCATAAGCAAGGCCTGACATCAAATTATGGGGTAAAAAAGTATGTCTTATACACTGAAAAATATGTTGAATTAGACAACTAGTATGTCTACTAATACTTAGTGTAAGTAAACAATACAATATTGTAGCTGTAAAATTATATTTTTTTCTACTGATGAGCTTTTGTAACCAAATTGGTAAGCTACTGTCCATGTCAGACAAATTTCTAAAGATATGAAGTGCAAATTCAAATCTGTTCAAAGACTTCATCTCTTATATGTGCCACTTGCTAAAGTTTTAGAATGTAAAGCTTGTGGCCATTGCAATGAAAGATAAACAGGAAATATTTTTTACTAGTTTATAGAAAAAAATTTTTATAAACTTGTTTGATTTTGTGCAATGTTTAAAAATGTTTCACATTTATATTTTCCTCCCAAACTGCACTTCTCACCTGTGGAGCTCTCTTCTTGCTTTCTGATCAAATTTGATCTTCAAAAATTTAAATGCAATGTCAGTTATTATCTTTGTCTTAATGCCCATTCTTTTATTGTTCTCTCTCCTTTAATAATGTTTTTTTTTTCTCATATTCTTTCATATATAGTAACCCCTTGCATCTTAGTGGCTTTATTGCTTTGCTTGAGGTGAAATAATTAAAAGAAAATCCTTAAAGATTAGTTGGTTGATTTATCTATTTCTGCATTGTTTTTACTGAAAACCAAGGCAGTGATTTAATTCTGCACAATTCTTTTTTGTTTTTTTTTATATTGTTTATACTAAAATCAAGTATATTAGGGCGGGGATCTACCTGCTTTTAGCAGTTTCTAATTGGCTCAGTCATTGAGAGAAAATGACAGGAAAATGGAGGGATGGGAATGATAACAAAACAAGACAAGAAAACAAAGATAAAATTAAAAGCAGAATTCAACCAGTAAAAGAACTAGGAATCTTGAGGAATTCATTGAAAGGATGGAGAAAGTAATGGACAAATGATCTAGATTTTATTTTTCTTAGAGAAATAAGAAACAGCAAAATTATAATTAATAATTAAAATAAGTTTGATCATTAAATAATAAACAATAATTAAAAAAAAAAAAAAAAAGGTTAGCATCAGAGGGAGAATGAGGAAGAAGAGATTTAAAACTAGAACAAAGATGCAATCCAAATAATGAAAAACAAGAAATATAGAGTGAGACAAAAATAGAAATTCTGTCATGAGTGGGGAGCCAAAGAACACTTAATTAAAGGGAGGGGGAGTGTTATTTTCGTAACCAGTTCAGTTGGTGTCAAGTGTCAACTTGAACAGTGCTTATGTGCACTTGTCACAACTGTGATGATTCTGATGATGACAATGCATCATCTTTAAGCATCATCATCATCACACTAGAATCAAATGGGAAAAGCCATTACCAGCAGGTTGGGTTAGGCAGAACGAAGAACTTGGCAATGTTTTGTCACGTCCTATCGATATGTGCTGACCCAATGCAACAACATGACACATCAGTCGATGAAAAGTAAATGCTGCACAGGAACTGAATGTCATGCAAATGTGACAAATCTGAGAGGTGAAGTGTAGGGCAAAATGCGTTTGAGGAAAATAACCGTAGAGAAAATTGGAAAGATGGGGGTGATAATATTAAGACAGACAAAAAAAAAAAAAGGTGCTAAAGAGAGAAGAAAGGGATGGAGATAGAGAATGAAAGGATGAGGCTTATAGATTATAGGAAATAGCTTTAAAATCAAATTCACATCTCATTTACTATGACAGACAGAAGCCTAGAATACCGACAATAGACAGTCAAGCTTAAACTCACTAGTCATTATTATAAACAATATTATTGTGTTAATGTTATGAACACAAAAATGAAATGCATGTCTGCATGTGTAGGTATTTAATAGTTTTAAAATAGGCTGGCACAAGACCAAGTTTTGGAGAGCCAATGAGTACTGAACTGACTACATTATATTAATGCTTTGCTACACTCTCTCTATAATCATTACTCCAGGGATTGCAAATTATATATATATATATATATATATATATATATATAACAGATTTCTAGTACTGCCAAATCTAATCAAACATTTGAGGAATAAAAAATATGGGATCATATTAAACATAAGATACAACAATATCCACGTTTAAAACATAAAATGTAAGGTACCTTTCGGCCGACACATTTTCAAACACAATCGTCGGTAATCTAAAACGGAGTACTAACAAGAAAATTTTTTATTAATACCATAATAAAACAGGATGGTAAGGAGAGAAAAAAAAAATTCACACACACACACATATATATATATAATGTGTGGTACTTATTAGAAAGCGCTCAATATTAGTGATAGAGGTAACATATTTAGTTGCGTTGATGTGAGTTTGTGACCCTGGGTTTCACGACCTTTGCAATCTAAATATATATTATAAAAACACGAGACCTTAAAAAGCCATTAGATTATATTTATTTCATTGAGGTCGAAAATAAATATAATCTCATTGTTTTTTAAGGGTTTGTGTTTTTATAATAGTAATTATTGCTCTCTCTCTCTCTCTCTCTCTCTGACATAGTTCTCCCTAGATCCTATTGGAAGTGTCCACACGGATTTTATATATATATATATATATATATATATATATATATATATATAAATAAAATACAAAATCAGTTTATTCCACATATAAGGTGATATTGGATTTTGTGTATTATTTGTTTTGTAATATTAAACACATTGAGCTCTTTTGTGGATCAGTTTTAATATTTTATATTACTAGGAACCACTTGTATTATATACCAGTGAATTTGTTACATTTACTAATATATATATATATATATATATATATATATCTTTTCCAAAGAAGTAATGGATTTTTTTTATTCCAACAGATTTTTAACATTTTAAATATTTTTATATGTATGTTCTTGCTTAATGAAAATTGGCAATGGTCTAAAATACTGAAAACATCACTTTCAATAAAAGGTTAAAAAAAATTCAAGAAACATCAGACTTAATCATTATTATGTGAGTGGTTTAGTCAAACTGTACCTACAATGCAACAGGCACTAATAAGGGGGCTTACTTGGGCATTTAATAGCTATTTCCAATTTGATCTCAACATCTGTGTGAGAGAGAATGTGAGTGAACAAGTGAAAATAAAACAAAATGCAAAATTTTAACAATCGTTATTTTCATCATTAAATTAGGCATGTCATTCAAAAGGCCACATTTGGCTCACAGACTGCAGTTTGTCCATGGCTGTTTCAAATGCTTGCAGATTTAGAAAATTCAGTATTTGAAATTCTTTTACCCAAATACAAGTATAATCCACAGACAATACTGAAAAAACAAATAATAGTTAACTTTTTCTTTAAAAATAGTAAAAATTTATTAAGAGGTACAAAGAACAGGAAATAGTGGAGAGCCATGACTGCCAATGTCCTGGAAGGATATGACACATGGAATTTATTAAAATCATATATCTCTCTCTCTCTCTCTCTCTCTCTATATATATATATATATATATATATATATTACTTAAACATTATTTTTAGTGAATACCCATATTTGAGTAGATGCTCTGTTTATTTATTAATTAAGAGATAAATTTAAACGTATATAAGTCCATAGAATAATGAGGAAAAGCACTTATTTTACACAACAAATATTTATTTTTAAAAAAATTCTTTTGTCAACGCACTTAATTGTTCATGTTTCTATTTATCCTGTTCGCTGAACATTATACACTAAAAATTTCAAGTTAAAATTCAGCTAATATCTGTGTCCAGTTATGGATTTATTGATCTGCTCTCTCTCACACATATATATATATATATATATATATATATATATATATATATATATATATATATTCAAACGGTTTAGTTAAAGAATTTAGACATATCATAGATCAGTTTTCGTTGTGATCCTTTCAAGTTCACAGATTGATTTTTTTGGTAGTCTTAAAAAATTGATTAAGAAAAATACCAAACTATTCTTTCAAATAGTTCTTATTTTCTCACATACATAAAAAAGTCATAAAAAAAATAATTATATATGTATGAGGAAAAATGGAAAAGTTATACTGGGGGGGGGGGAACAAAACAAAAAAGCATGTGAACTTTGAAACCTAGAATGCTACATAAGCAGCAAAAACGAACAGTTGAAATGTTTTGAATTCACAAAAACACACATACATACTCACAGACAACTTAACCCACTGAAGATGGTCTCAGGTGAGATTGAAAGTACTTGGGGAAAATAAAAATTATCTGAAAGAAAATTTAGGTATTTTTTTTTTTTTTTTAATCAATTTTCTAAGGCTACCAAGAAATCAATCTGAACTCAAAAGGATCACAATGAAAACTAATTGATATATGTCTAAATTATTTAACCAACCCTGTTTGAATGAAAATATGCTGCCTAAATATACACAAAATATATATATATATATATATATAAACACACAGAAAAAAAAGTAACTCCTCAAAATTCTGAATGTGTCCTTCAAGAAACAAAGAATTCTCTGATGAAAATGATCCATTTCCTGAGTGGCTCCTCCAATCTCATCACAGATCAACAAAATCTTTCTTTAAATCTGAATTCATTTTCATGTTCTTTCTGCTTTACACAGTAATTCTTTTGTTAATCATCAACAGACAAGAACTTGTTTCACTCATCAAAAGTCCTTGTTTTGTATTTACTTTTGCAAATATATTCAAAATTCATTTCAACTCCTTTTGTCAATGCAAAATGTTCTTCAAGTTTTTATAGATAAGAGAAAACCTGGGAAGGAACACAAGTTGAACAACTAGCTTCTGTGAAAGATTTCACTTTAAATGTAACAGGTTTACGTAGTTCAGATGAAAGTTGGCAAATGTTGAGGACTTAGCTTAGTATCTATCTGTTAATTTCCTACTTCCGGTTTGTACTCATCTGGTGGTTACCACTTCAGATTAACTGTCTATGTTTCTGAGATGAGGTATTATGTACACTATTTAAATTATCTGAACTATTGTCCTCATCTTTGTCACCATATTTATTACAACGTTTCAGCCTTCTTCAGGTGGTTGGAATGTCGAACTGAACCCTTTCTTTTGCTCACTCTAGTTCCATGTTCATGTTTAATGGATGTCGGTTGTAAGTTATCTCTTGTTAATTCCCCTCTGCAAGTTCTCCACTACCTTAACCAGGTATTGAACTCACACACTTTGGGTCCTGTGGTCGAGTATATGTGCTGATTCCTGTAACGCCTTTATATGCCATGTGTCCTTGAGGACATCTGTGTATGAATTTCTGAGTAATATAAACCTAATGTCTTCAGCAACCTTTTTTTACCAGTGCTCATATTGCTTTTTTTGCTATCAAATTCATGCTTTTACCAGAGCTCATATTGCAATTTTTGTTGTTGTTATCACTTTTCACAGGCACTCCTTATTACTGGTTCCCATATTGTATTCATTTCTATGCTTGGTCGTCTTGGGAGATTTTTGTGGCCTAGCATATGTGCTGATTCCCTAAGTTTACAAATTTTCCAATGGTGTTTTTCCACTTCCCCTTGTGTTACAGCTTTCTGGTGTTCTTGAACCCTTACCTTAAGGGGGCGGCCTGTCTCCCCTTTATATTTCTTTCCACAGCTGCATGGGATAGTGTATACACAGTCTTTAGTCATGTTTGTTAGATCTAGTGACAGGACCCAAAGAGTGTGAGTTCAATACCCGGTTAAGGCAGTGGAGAACTTGGAGAAGGGAATTAACAGGAGATAACTGATAACTGACATCCATTAAACTTGGCACATGGAACTAGAACAGTCTACCCCAGTGAGCGAAATAAAGGGTTCAGTTTAATATTCCAATCACCTGAAGAAGGCCAGAGTGTACAACGGCTGAAACGTAATAAATATGGCATCAAAGATGAGGACAATAGTCCGAATAATGTAAATAGTGTACCTCGGATTAAATTGTATCTATTTAGTTACTCTTTTTCTTTTCACTGAAAAATCGAAAAATTCTGTCTTTTTCTCTGTCTTATAAGAAATGTGAAGCTGTTTTTTATATTTAAAAAATTAAGTGTATTTAAATCCAGGCCTATTAAAACATTGGTTCTTTAGAGCAAACACCAGGGAATAACCCAAGATATTTTCTGCCGTAGACAATGGACCCTCTATGCTCGAATACAATTTATATAAAAAGAAACCATCTAGCAATCAGTTGCTGATGTCATATGGTCAGGCCTTCAAAAAGGCATGAATCCATAGTTTCCTGCACAAATTTCCTATCATTTTCATATAGTAAATAGCACAGTGTATTGAAATACACAAAAAGAAAATTGTTTCTGATATATATCTCTTAAAGTAATTTTTCATAGGAAATTATATCCCCAAAGAGGTTTGAAGTAATATTTAGAATGCATACCTGATGAAGAGTTACACCGATTATTATGGATTTTACAAATCTAACTTTTCATTATTCAGAAGAGCACCGGTTATAAAGTGAGGGTTAACATAGACAAAGACATATGTTCAAGGCCCTCAGTCTTTACCACGTGTTTCAATTCTCATTTTTGTAAACAAAAACTGGGAAAGGGCCCAGTGCATGTTCAACAAGGAACATAACGTGAAATATCACAACAGCAATAAAAAAAAAAAAAAAAAAAAAATCCCATTTTCACTGTATTGGGATTTTTAATAACGGATTTCCCTTGCATAGTCTGGGGTGAAGGAATAAGGGCTAGTTCGGACATCTTCACTGCTACTTCTGACTTCTTTCATGAGAGACTAACAGACTAGATCTTCACTTTAGCCAGCAAAAACTCCAAATACAACTCTGCCTATCTGCATTTCAATGGATGGCTTATGACTCGCCTCTGATTGTTAGCACCATTCAGTCCATCTCTGCATTACAACAGACAGCTTCTTACCCACAATTCAAGAATGTAGACTGGCCAAATAACCAAAATTCTCTACCGTCTAGCTATGTAACACTGAATCCCCAAATTTTTAATTATTAATTTTTTTTCCCTACTTGTAGACAGTGGGTTGTTGTTTTGAAAATCTCACCTCCTAGATTTTATTGCCAGTACAGTTTTAAAACTGCCCTTGCTTCAGACCCTAATAAAATCATTTACAACCCACTTGATTATGCATGTGTCCTGAGCCAATCTAACCAGGACACATTGTATCACATCGAGAAAAATAAAACAGAACAAATTAATATTTTGCTTTTTCTCTAATAGAAGTGAAATGAATGGATCAACTTTTAAATGAATATTTAACATAGACTGGGATAATTAAACAGATTTGAAACTTGATCTCAAGAACTATATTTATTCTTTAAATATCCAAAAGTTTCCACTAGGATCACCTGACTGAACAAAAGTCTTTCTGTCACACATCTACAATGTCACAGTTAAGAAAATGTCCATATTTATATTGATGCTTTCAGTGTTTCTTTGCAGTGACAATAATAAAGGTTCTTGTCAATCAATATAAAAAAAACAGGACCATTCTATTCTGATATCTATCTTGGGTAGATCTCTAAAGTGGGAGACACAAAATCAACAAAATCTCTCACTTTCATATTGTTTACTTATTTTTCTCCTCATTCAACTTAAGCACTTGACATTCCTTTACTGGTTCTGTAAGAGAACCTTCTTAATTTCAGAACTCAATGTCCAAAATACACATCCTTAAAATGGCATTAGTTCTCTCAACACATTCAGATGAAAATTTATTTGGACATTTTTAAGTAAACTTCTTACAATTTCAAGAATTTCATATCAAACATAAAATTAATTTTTAAGTAAACTGCTTACAATTTCAAGAATTTCATATCAAACATAAAATTAATTTTTAAGTAAACTGCTTACAATTTCAAGAATTTCATATCAAGCATAAAATTAATTTTTAAGTAAACTGCTTACAATTTCAAGAATTTCATATCAAACATAAAATTAATTTTTAAGTAAACTGCTTACAATTTCAAGAATTTCATATCAAACATAAAATTAATTTCCTCAAGTTAAATCAAAATACATTTTATTTAAATTCTACTGTTTAAATCTATGAAATTTATAACAAAATTTAGATAATTTTTTTCCTTGATTAAAACTTCAATATTCATTTCCAACTTTATATTGTTTTTCAACATTAAAAAAAAAAGGATGTGAATAGACATTGCAACATTAATGTAATTTAAATGATTTTCTTTTTTTAATCCAATATCACACATTTTTTTGCTTATCTGAGTGGATTTCCAAATTTTTCCACCATAAGGAAAGTTGATTTTCAGTGTCATGCCAGAAAGTTTTTCTTGTCTGAGTCTATCCTTAAAATCTATAAATCGGCCATCCGTCCTTACATGGAATATTACTGTCATATATGGTCTAGTCCCCCCACTGTACACCTCGAGGTCCTCAATAAAAGCCAGAGACAAATATGCAATGTGATATGTCCTCATCTGGCATCTCGTCTACAGTTGCTTTCTCACAGACGTGCTGTAGCTTCCCTCTGTCTCTTCTACAAGTATTTTGATGGCAACTGTTCCAATGAGCTACTTTCACTGGTTCCCAAACTGCATGAATTTAAACAAGCTACTAGGCTGGCATCTCGGTCCTACCGTTTCACTGTAGAAATGGTTAAATGTAACTGTCTCTTCTACTCAAACAGCTTCTTCTCTCACGCTTCCCATCTGTTAAACTTCCTTCTACTTACTTGCTTCCCCAATGACTATAATCTTCAAATATTCAAGTGTAATGTCAATCAATATCTGATACCTTGATCTTGTTCCCCATCCTTCTCTGTATCCTTTCCTTAAATATATCTCTTTACTCTCACTTACTGTTCTCAATCCTCTGCAACACTTGCATGCTAGTAGTACTCCCATCTTGCTTTAAAAAAAAAGTTCATTCTAACCTTTAAATCTACTCATTTGTTCAGTTTAATCATGATTTAACAAATGAACCAAAAAGACATTTTGTGTGTCTCACCCAATACCATTAATGCAACCTGAAGATTAAAAGTTTTAATAATAAAGTTCCCCCCTTTTCCTTGAAAATATGCATTTCTGATGCATATTTTCTTTCACTCAATTCTGGTTGAAAAGTCAGCAGAGAAATGGTATTATCCATATTTATTGTATGTTTGTATATATATATATATATATATATATACACACACACACACACACACACACCCTCTACAGAGGGTACACACTTAAGAGATTTCTTTTTTATCATTTAGTTATCTTATTTCATATGGATTATAATATTTATCTTTAAAAATCTGTGTGTGTATATATATATATATATATATATATATATATATATATATGGGTTCATGGCCGAGTAGTTACAACATTTGCTTTCTGACAATGAGACCAGTGTTCGAATCTCACCACGATTGATTTGTCAGGAAGGAGACTCCCTGACATTATCAGTCTAGACGAGGATGATCCCAGCATGCAACAGCTTTGGAAAGTGCCAGAAAACCATACCATGAGTTGATCCAGGCCTAGTAAGTGAAACTGAGTAGATGGAACACATGGGGTCATAGATAGCTGTGCTAGCATGAAGTC
Source organism: Acanthosepion pharaonis (assembly GCA_903632075.3). Taxonomy (NCBI): domain Eukaryota; kingdom Metazoa; phylum Mollusca; class Cephalopoda; order Sepiida; family Sepiidae; genus Acanthosepion; species Acanthosepion pharaonis. The sequence continues at coordinate 829,568 of CAHIKZ030000443.1, forward strand.
ACAAGTCACCATGACTGAGGGTTTGAGTGTGCTGGCCTTGTTCAGATTGTTGATCACGCTACATATATACTCTCTCCCAGAAACTGTAACTATGGTCTGCTCAGCATAGTTACAGTATAAACCACAGGTGGGCTCTGTGGGTGTTGAACAAACACAAATGCACCTGAGCGAGAGTCTACAATAGGGATTCGCTTGCCACCCTAGTAGACAGGTATCCTCAAAGATGAGTGGCCAGCTATTATTATTATAATATATACAGAACATTTCCCAATCATAGAACTTGTATATGTTTTCCCTCTTTTGTGTTTTCCTAAAGAAGTAAAATTTGGGTGTCATTTTTATTCTATTAGTTTTCTGTTTCATGGCAGATGGGATTTCTTTTCATAATCTACTGATGGTGATGTGAATAAACATTGAAATATTTATTAAATCATTCATTACTCTTGTTTATCAAATACTGATTACACAAAAATATCTTATTTTGTTTTCGCATTCATCGTTTATAGCTGAAAGGAGTTTCTTACAAAAAATTATTAAAAACTAATAATGTTGTTTTTATACTATAAAGTGCTTTCTTTTTCTAAGTCGTAAAATAAATTTTTCTCTTTTAATTTTATTTTTCTATATAAAACTTCCAATTTGTCTTCCTAATCATGTTTACCAGCTTTCTTCTTAGAGCCATCAAACATTTCTGCGTAGGTGGAACATTGTCTGCTTGACATATAGGGTTGGAATTTTTTTTAATGTCCTTTCACAGTGCGCACATTTATATCCACCCCCCATTTTTCCATGTAAGCAGAGGAGACACTGGATAAAAACCTCTGAAGTAGTTTAATCAGGTTTGAAAGAATTTGTTCATTCTGTATTTTATATGCTTTGTATTTACATTGGTCATGTGCTTTATTTATCTTTACTAATGAAACCAAATCTTCACTGATACTAAAGGATAATTAAAAAGAACAATGTTAATGAAAACCAGTAAAAATAAAGATCCTACCATAATGAAATTAGTTGTGAAAAGAGTTTAATGAAATAATTTTTCCACCTAAACAGAAAAGCTTTTACATTCATGAATATATCATTACAAGATATTTTGGCTTTTATTTCTGTATTCTGTTGTTATAGCAGACAAAACCAGAAAGTTTAGACTTCATGACAAATGTGAAATACTATTACCTATTTCAGTTAAAATGTTGAAATCAATGGCCTAATAAAAAAGTCTTTGTTGGCAGATTTTGCTTTTCATTTTGGATTTAATGTTCATTCTTAAAAAAAATCTTTTATTTTGGGTTGCAGTACAAAAATTCTGATGATTTCCAATTGATAATTTTAATGTAAATAAATCTTCACCAAGAATTATATTCATCCTGGGTAAGCAGGACCTCTGATTGGGAGGTTTTGGGAGCGTAGAACCACCTTTTTGTTGTTGGTGTTCCTGGGTCCACCCTGACCTGGGGTAGTGGCACCTGTTAGGGGTTCCAGCTATGGGCAAATAGTTAACTATTACCAGCAATACTTTTTTTTAAAAAATTATTACCAGCAATGCAATTTTGAAGGAAATATATTGCCAGAAACAGATTTTTGACAAAACAAAATATTATACAGCAATAAAAAGTTGTCGGCATTAAATAACCCAATGAGGTTGATATGCCATAAAACAAAATAAACCAAACCAATCTAAAATCCATTGGGGCTGATGATAATTTGTACACCTTCACTAAAAACCTCTTTTGACACAACAATACTTTTCAACAGTAATATCACAAGAACAATCATATCATGAAACACTTATGAACATTTATCCAGTGAACTTTAAACCAAATAATTATCTCTCACTGAACTCTTTAATTGCAGTCAAAGAAAGGCAACTCTTGATTAATTCAACCTTTCTTACTTAAATGCATGTTTTCTTTCACATTGTTATTTGATATTGTACATTTTGTTAATATACATATATTTTATATGCAAAATTGTCTTGTGGTTATTCTTGAGTGAGTCCTGTTTTCTTAGCAAAGTTAAATTAATGTGGTGAAATCCACCACAACATCATCCTAAGAGATGGTAATATTTTTGTGTGACAATAACCAAGAACAATTAGACATGTTTTTTTTTTGTTTTTGAGATGTACAGACAGAGACTGTATCATTTGCTTTTTGTTTATGTGGTTTGCTGAAAAGCAATGGTTTACAAGCTCATCTCCAGGTTAGTTAATGCTATAGTTTTTTGGGGGGTTTTTTTTGTCTTTTTTTGTTTGTTTTTTTTTTTAAGCATTTCATCCCAAGCAAGGCGGGAAGCCACTAGGATGCAAGGGGTTACAGAAAATTTAGAGCAAGATCAGATAGGAGTGATAGAAGAAAGGATGAGGGTAGTGGATAGATCAAGGCAACTGGAGATGTCGATTGACATTACACTTGAATAGCTGGAGATTATAGCTCACAGGGAAACAGGAAAAGGGAAGGGAGTTCCACAGGTGAGAGGTGCGAGACATGAAGCTATTAGAGTAGAAGAGACGGCTACATTTAGAAGTTTCGACAGTGAAGAGGTGAGCGCGGGATGTCAGCCTCGTATGGCGCTTGAACTCATGACGTCTGTGAGTTCAGTCCTCACTGGGTGCACCATTCTTATAGCTTTGTGCCAGAATAAACTTAGCAAATAATAGTTACTGATAAATTTATCAGAAATAAAATCTTCGATATTCTTCCAAGAATGGAAGCAACAGAAAAATAAAAAAAAAGCATTTTTCCTTTTTGGATTGACAAGGAAAATATTCTAAATTTTTTTTTATTTTATTTTTTGTTTATTTATTTTTTTATTTATTTATTTATTTATTTGTGTGTGCTTGTTTATAATCCTTTATCTTTTTTGTTATTTTATTTATACTTTTGTTTATTTCAGTGTCTTTCTGATTTATTTTTTTTTATTTTTATTTTTACTTCCTCATTTGTATATTTTTTAAAACTTTGATTTTCTTTGTTATATTTATAGACTGGCATCGATCTTTTCTTGGTCGAGGTAGGTGGCATTCAGTCTAGCCTCCTTTTGTCTTACTACCTTCATACAACTCTCTTTACTTTTTAACCATGAGTTTTCTGGGCAATGTTCAAATAACATCACACTGCAAAATGTGTTCATCATATAAAATGTTTCCATTGAATAAGTTGTATTCACAAATGCGACATTTGATAATTTTAGAATCATTAACAGCAAACTAAATCTTGCTTACTATTTCCACAATTAACATTTTCAATTTTAAATTGCAAACTAAAAATAGATAAATTGAAAGCTTACATGGCTGAAATCGGCAAACAAATCAATTTTTTTGTCTCTTTTGATAGAGAAAATTGAATTAGAATGACTGTAATTTACAGAAACTAACGAGGAATGTTGAAATATTGCCTCCAAATATTCACTTAATAGAAATAAATATGATTTTTATTTATTTTGAATACGTTATCTCTGTTGCTTTTAACGCATTTTGGTTTATATCTTAAGTGTATGCTGCAGTCAAAGTCTTGAAACTCTTTCTGCTTTGTTTATTTTAGTTTCAAGTAAAATATGGCTGCATAAGAGAATTTCTTCTTTTTTTTTTTTTTTTTTTTGTTAATCATTTCACCCCAAGCAAGGTGATAATGCCACTAGGACACAATAGGTTACTGAGAGTGAAAGAGAAAGACTTTAGTGATGAGAAAGGAACAGCATTCAGAAAGAGAGAGGATGACTTTTGATATTGCATTTAAATTTTTGAAAATTGTAGGTGGTTCGGATGCAAGAAATTGAAAGAAATTTCCAGAGAGGAGAAGTGTAAGAAAAGAAACTATTAGAATAGAAGAGACGGTTGCATCTTAGTTAGTTCAACATCAAAACAGTGAGACTTATTTGTTAATCTAGTACCACACAGAATAGTAAAACTAGGAATGACTTTTAAACATATGGGGATACTATATATCCCAAGAATAAAGAAAAACTTTTAAGGAGATGTTAAAATGAATATATTAATCCTTAAACAAAAAATGAAATGGTTGAAACACATGTAGAGGATCGTGCGGTTTAAGTGTTGTCAAGTGGCATCTCGCGGTCTTTGACTGCGCGCGCCTCCTGTCGAACTCTCTGCATAAGCAGAGAGGAACCCGGACAAGGCTTTGCCGAAGGGCAAGGTTTCGTCCAGGGAGGTAGACAGGGCCTGAACCCGTATAATCGGCTTCAAAAGGCTATTTTTTTGGCCGAGCCTACGGGCTCGGGGATACCCACAATAAAACCGGCCTTGTGCCATATTCGTTTCCCGTGGGTGAAATGATAAATACCAAGTGTTGTCAAATTAAAAACACGTGCTGTTTATTCCTGCTAGAAGAGAGTCCAACTACAAGAACATGCCGGACTCAAGTTGAGTCCAACCGAAAATGTAAAAACAAACAAGACTTATATATATATATATATATATATATATATATATATCAACAAATATATGTATTAAACAAGAAATTTACAAGTGACAAAGACATCGAGATTTGTGTTTCTGTGTGAACATAAAGAGTTTGTATTTTGGTGAATGTTCATACATACGTGTATGTGTGTTTCATGGTGTTTTTCTACAAGCGGACAAAAATGCAGATCTCTGTGAGAGATCACGTCCTTTAAATGTGTTCACTGAAATGCAAAGTAAAAAAGAGAACGAAACGATAAGTCACCCAGTATTTATAGTGTAGGGAGAGTGTACCCTAGTGAAATATTTGGCCAATCAAGGAGGAGTTAACTCCAACGCCCATTGTAAATCACTGTGTGGTGTTATAATATGGAATGAGATAACCATTGATCAGAAATAATTCTTGATTTATCAACTTTAAAATAGTTGAAAAGAAAATTTTTACAAATGACTGAAATACTTTTGATACCCAATCAACTTACAGAATCAATGTTCTTGTCATATTTTATGTTTCATTTCCTGATCAAAATGACAATATTCATTCAAGCTGTTAATGCAGTAATTTGATTTAAATAATCCAGTAAAGATATTGGAGAAAAAAATTCATTTAGATTCAATTGCAGATATTAAGTCTATTAGTTGCACAGTTTAAAAAAAAATTACTAATTTTTTTTTTTTTTTTTAATTTTATTTCATTACAGAATATGAAATCCAAATTATTTTGGCAGAAGCAGACTTAGTTAAAAATTTCAACTGTTAAAGGTGAAAGTTTAATTAGTGATTTCTAAATTAATTCATATTGTAAATGCTTTTTGTTTATCAAATTCTGCCAAATTGTTTTTAGTTAAGACTCTGAAAGTTTGAGTTTTGTATCAGAATTGATAACAGATTTGTTCTGTGACATGTAATATACCAATTCCACAAATAATGAAACTATATTTATTGTGTTGTTTTTAATGTTATGGCTGTTGTCAGAAAAAAAATTAGACATAATTTGTTAGCTTTTTATTTTTTTTTTTTCTTTATATTTGTTTTCCAAACTTCGTAAATAACAAATTTCTATCAAAAATGTTCACATAAGGTTATCTGTAGTATAAAATATATTTAAAAATTGAACTTAGAATTTTTTTTAAACACTAATTTTTATACTGTGATAAAAGTTGAACATTGGCCTTTATGTACATATTTCCAATGTTTTTACTAACCGGTTTAAATTCTGATTTTTCTTCAATTTCCTTTTAACCTTTTATTTTTTATTTTATTTTTTTTTTTTTTTAAGCTCTTACCATTTTGGTTCTGAGAATTGGAATTTAATTTTTATTTTCTGGAGTTTTCTTTTACCTTTTATTTGGTTTCTACTTAAGTTAGAAAATATCTTCTGCTTACTTTCTTCTAAGGTTGCAGCATAAAAAAAAATGAAAGCATAATTAAGAGGCAGACCAAAAATTAGAACTCGGAAGGACTCGGACCTAAATACAGAACAAAAGGTGTCAACAAATGAAACAGAAATCTGTTAATGTTTGGCTATTAATCTACAGAAGAAAACTTTAGCCACTAATCCAGTGCTTCTCAAATTTTTCACCCCATGGACCATTTTTTTCTTCAGAAAATTCAAATGGACCACTCCTACTTTTACGCTGTCCAATTTTCACAATAAAAGATTCAATGAAAAGACAAAGTAGTCTATTTACACTTTAAAATTTATTTTAGTAAACAAGGATAAACACAGGATATCAAAATCAATTTTGATGATGTCCTTCAGTCTTAGTCCATTCAGCTAGTGACTACCTTGATCTTGGTGTTCCTGACACAAGATATCATAATCAATTTTGATGATGTCCTTCAGTCTTAGTCCATTCAGCTAGTGACTACCTTGATCTTGGTGTTCCTGACACAAGATATCATAATCAATTTTGATGATGTCTTTCAGTCTTAGTCCATTCAGCTAGTGACTACCTTGATCTTGGTGTTCCTGACACAAGATATCATAATCAATTTTGATGATGTCCTTCAGTCTTAGTCCATTCAGCTAGTGACTACCTTGATCTTGGTGTTTCTGACACAAGATATCATAATCAATTTTGATGATGTCCTTCAGTCTTAGTCCATTCAGCTAGTGACTACCTTGATCTTGGTGTTTCTGGCACAAGATATCCTAATCAATTTTATGATGTCCTTCAGTCTTAGTCCATTCAGCTAGTGACTACCTTGATCTTAGTTTTTCTGGCACAAGATATCCTAATCAATTTTATGATGTCCTTCAGTCTTAGTCCATTCAGCTAGTGACTACCTTGATCTTGGTGTTTCTGACACAAGATATCATAATCAATTTTGATGATGTCATTCAGTCTTAGTCCATTCAGCTAGTGACTACCTTGATCTTGGTGTTCCTGACACAAGATATCATAATCAATTTTGATGATGTCATTCAGTCTTAGTCCATTCAGCTAGTGACTACCTTGATCTTGGTGTTCCTGACACAAGATATCATAATCAATTTTGATGATGTCATTCAGTCTTAGTCCATTCAGCTAGTGACTACCTTGATATTGGTGTTCCTGACACAAGATATCATAATCAATTTTGATGATGTCATTCAGTCTTAGTCCATTCAGCTAGTGACTACCTTGATCTTGGTGTTTCTGACACAAGATATCATAATCAATTTTGATGATTTCATTCAGTCTTAGTCCATTCAGCTAGTGACTGCCTTGATCTTGGTGTTTCTGACACAAGATATCATAATCAATTTTGATGATGTCATTCAGTCTTAGTCCATTCAGCTAGTGACTGCCTTGATCTTGGTGTTTCTGACACAAGATATCATAATCATTTTTGATGATGTCATTCAGTCTTAGTCCATTCAGCTAGTGACTGCCTTGATCTTGGTGTTCCTGACACAAGATATCATAATCAATTTTGATGATTTCATTCAGTCTTAGTCCATTCAGCTTGTGACTACCTTGATCTTGGTGTTTCTGACACAAGATATCATAATCAATTTTGATGATGTCATTCAGTCTTAGTCCATTCAGCTAGTGACTACCTTGATCTTGGTGTTTCTGACACAAGATATCATAATCAATTTTGATGATGTCATTTAGTCTTAGTCTGAAAATTCCTCTGCTGTTGACATCTAATTTATTTATTTCTCTACTGAAAGCCTCTACAACAGCTGAAAATCCAGATTCCACCATCCATATGGTAGGGAAAGAAATGATGCTTGCTTCTACATGTTGAAAAATATTTGGCTGTGAGTCCTTTATTGATATGTAAGCAGAGACCTTTTTGTCAGTTCTTCTTCTCAGTTATATAGTACATATATGTAATTTTGTAATTTTCAAACATAATGAACATATATTTTTTTCATTCTTTAAAGTATGAATAATTTAGATACATTTTTGTGAAATGGCTACAATTTTTTTATAGCTACAAATTCTCTGTGGACCACTAGAATCACTGTACCAATCCATTTGGCTTTGTTTTTTGCCATTGTTATGAATTTGACTCACAAAATTTCAGGGCAAACTAATTATCTCCAAATATGTACATGCTTTAGTGCACAGTTAATTACTCTGATAAAATATCTTTAAACATTAACACCCAAAATATTTAAATGATATCTTTTATCATGTAGTTACATGAACATTAACCCTAACCCTTTTTAACTTTCTACTTTTTAATTTTTTTTTTTTTACTAACTGGCTTAATTTTTTGATACTTTTTTTTTTCATTTTTCTTTTTCAGTCATACTACTTTTAGTCTTATATGTTTTAGTATTTCTGCATCAAGTAATAGCAAATTGTAAAAAAATATAAAGGCCCAATGAATGACTTAGCCCAATTATAACAAGCAGAACAAAAGAAAAGAACTCCCCACTTACCGCCTGATTGTTTAGATTCTCTTTCTCATATCTGTGTATGTGTGTGATACAAAACACTCCCCATGTTTAACACTGAATTCAACAAAGGAAAACTTTTCACTAAAAAAAAAAAATGGACTTCAACAGGAAATTCTTTCTCACTTTTGTTTTTGTTTATTCTTTTTACTAATGGCACTTTAGAAATCCTCTCAGTGCATAGCAAAACTTTTATTATGGCATGAAAACTTTCCAATATTCTATATGTTTTCAACTTTTATCTTCATCTTCATTGTTTTTAGCACAATATTTTAGTTTGTCTTCTTTTTTCCTCACTTGGTCATCCTTTGAAACCATTTTTCAATCCTTTTTTTTTTTTTTTAAAAAAAAAGAATCTCATTGACAAGAAGAGTTCAATAAATGTTCCAAAATTTTGAATTTCCACTCAATAGTCACTGCAGTCAAAAGCCTGACATCGCTATTTATACACCTGATGGAAAACACATATTTATAAGTCCAGAGTGCCACGCTCGAACCTCGGTGTCAGTAGTTACTCATTTTCTTCCTATATGACACAAACTTACAAAGCAGTTTTTTTTATAATAAGGCAATCGAATTGTTTGGTATTATCATTCTTATTTTCTAATTACGAAAAGTAATTGTTGTAACTCAAACAGAAGAAAATAAAAAAATAGTCTTGTTTTAACGAAATCTATTCGTATTTGAGAATTGCTTTATATTTATATATCTTCCTCAAAAGAATTTGGCAAACCTTCAAAATATAAAGACCTTCAAAAAATTGCAAGAATGTTGCATTTAAGCACAACCACTATTCCAGTAATAACAAGAACACAAGGAATGATTAAAAAGAAAACTGATATATACATAATGAATATACCAGAAAAACATGATTACTCTCCGAGATACAAAAAAATTGTACTCCCAAAAAAAACTCTCGCAATATAAGGAAGAAAATATTGAGCATATTAACTTTCTAAGAAATACCTCAGGTTTCAGATACAAGACTTGGTAAAGTATTGTACCAAACTGCTATTTATACACATGGCAGAAAACATAAGTCCAGAGTGTAACACTTGGACCTTAGTGTTGGTAGTTACTCATTTTAGTCATATATGACAATAATTTCATTTTTCTCAGAAAGAAATAACATACTGTAAAACTTAGTGCTTCTTCAAACTTTAATTTCAAAATCGTCAATGAATCCTGAAAAATACTTAATACCTAAATCTTTATTTGTCTTGGTCACAAAATTGCATATGAGGACACATTAATTTTTTTTTTGAATCTTACATTTTATTTCCAGTTGCTTTCTATTACAATCATTCAAAGCAAACCATCATGGCTATCAGTAAAGAGTGCAGATTAGAAATAAGTGTTTCTAAGATGCACATGCATTTCTTAATCTTACTACTAAGTATATAAACAAACATCAAAGTGGGTTGTGCCAAACATTCAGGGAAAAATCCAGAATAACTCTTGATAGTTTGATATTTTTCAGTTATTGTCTTTCACTGCCCAGCCATATTGCTAAGACAGACTTACCAAAGAAAACAAGATACAAGTTCAAATCTCACCAAAAGATTTTTCTTTATTTCCAATATGTTCTGCTGACTAATAGTCATAAGCTAGTAAGTCTGAATATAAAATGAAAAAAATACCAGTCAGTAATTGTTAGTGCTTCATCTGAAAATAAAATTCAATAATGAACATTTTAGGATGGAATTAATGTGGAGTTATTCAATATTTTATTTCAAGTGAAATGGCAGGAAGGATAAATTTTTACTGCACTGTCAAGAAATTTAGACAAATAGCTTCCTCTTCTTTCAAATATTTGTACATCCTGAGTATGACAAACTATATTGCCATCCTGCGTAAGATGATAAACTATATCCGACAACAAGGCCTCTGATCAGGAGGTTTTGAGGAGCATGGAACTGCCTCTTGATTGCTGGTGTTCCCAGTTCAACCCTGATTTGGAGTGGTAGCACCTGTTAGGGTCCCAGCTATGGGCAAATAGTTAACAACTCCACAAAAGGTGTTAAAACACTATGAAAGTGTAAAAATAGGTTTTAATACAAGCAAGACATTTTTTACCAACAATACAGTTCGAAAAAAAAAAAATTACATATATATATATATATATTAGGAGTAATACATTTTTGAGAAAAAAAAAAAATAAATAAATAAAATATATATATATATATATATATATATATATATATATATATATATATATATTAGGAGTAATACATTTTGAGAAAAAATATATATATATATATATATTAGCAGTAATACATTTTTTGGGAAAAAAAAAATATATATATATATATATATATATTAGCAGTAATACATTTTGGGAAAAAAAATATATATATATATATATATATATATATATATATATATATATATTAGCAGTAATATATTTTTGGGAAAAAAGTATTACTACCATCAAATAACACATTGAGGTTGATATTCTGTAAAACAAAATAAACCAAATATTTGTACTGAAAAGAAAATAGAATTTACTTGAAATCTATTGTCTTTTTTGAGATATCAGTATAACTATTAGTTTTTAGTCTTACTGATTTTACAAGTAAAAAAATCATGTTGAGAATGAAAACTGAAATAAAGAAATATCAAAACAAACTCTAGAGAAAGATTTCCAATACTTAAAAAAAAAAAAAAACCTCTTGTGTATACAAACTTTGCTCATGAATTCAATTCACACCCTGTATTCAATTGCTGTAGGCTTGTGTCAGATTAAGCTTAGTATATTTCTTCTTAGGCATCAGCTCTATCTGATTAACAGGTTATTCTTAAAGAATATTGCTAGGGAATAGTGAGTTCAATCCTTACTAAAGGGATCACCAATTTAGTAAATATTTAAACACCTTTTGTTTGTTGTATACTCAAATTTCCACTTGCTAAATAATCTCAAGAGATTGGTAAAATATTTCTACTGAACTCCAGAGTTCCCGATGTTTCAATCACTCTTTCAAAGAAATGACATAAGTTAGAATAGATCAAAATCTCATTAGATTAAATTTGTGGCACCAAAATTGTTGTTTATGAATTGAGGCATTTGAAGACTTTTGCAATAAAGAAATCGTGCTTTAAGTTGTCCCAAGAAGCATGATTTGAAAGATTTTTAATCTAAATATACATAGATTACTTACATGTAAATATACATAAATAGATTACTTCCATATGTGTGTATAACTCTTGTATTTCCACTTGTCCATTCAGGACTATACACAAGATAGTCTTTATGCTGATATTAACAAACTTTTTCTTGTTAATGAACAAACTTATTCACATAAAATCTCTGATCTTTAAGTACTGATATCTTAATCATCAAAAGACATGAAAACACACCTGCTTTGTTGTTGAAAAAAAACTTCTGGCCTTTGAAAAAATATTAATGTTTGGGGTCTGTAGGTGGTGCCAGAATGGAAATGTCCTCTAGGTGTGTGCTGTGAATAGATAATTGTTGTTATTGCTGAAATAAACACCCGCTTCCCTGGCCTCTTCTCTCCTAAAGTTTTCTCACACCCCCATCTTAGCTGATGATAGATGGGACAGGATGTTGAAAGGGGGTCATATGTCCTGGAGGGATTGGCACCCAAACGTTTCACTTACAGTAAAGATTTTCCTATCAAGAATTGTTTTTTTAATTTTTACTTCAGTAAAAACTGAGGAAGAAGTGAAATAAAGCAGATTTAGTTTTGCTTTACTTCATAAAACCTTGAAATTGATGAGGGCTTTTCTAAGACAGGAGACAAACCAATCTTTGTTTTTCTGCAAGAATTCTTCAAGAAATTATGAATGATTCATTTCTTCTTTTTCTTTTTTCTTTTTATGTGCATGTGATGTAGGCAGTCATGGCTCTCCACTTCTCCCTAGCTCTCAATAAGTTTTGTCCCTTTGCTACTTCCCCCAGGCCATGTTCTGTCATCCACTTGCTTAAGCCTGTTAGGTATGTCATGCATTGCTATCCCTTGTCTCTCCTTCTCTCTATTCGACCTGTGAGTATTAGATTCTCCAAGCCGTCCCTTCCCATTACATGTCTCAGAAATTTCAAATACCTCTTCCTGATGTTAAGTATAAGCTTGTTTGCAACCTCTCCAAAACCTCATCATTGCTTACACACTTAGCTATCCTTAGCAGAACCATATCCTTCTATAGAACCATATCTCCACTGCCTCAAGTCTCCTCTTCATCTTTGGGGAGATCATCCAACATTTGCTGCCATAAAAGAGAACAGATGTCACGTAGCAGCTCAGTATTCTTTTTTCTTTTCTTTTCTTTTTTTTCCTTTTTTTCTTTTCTTTTTTTCCTTTCTTTTCTTTTTTCCTTTCTTTTCTTTTTTTATCCTTTTCTTTTTTTTCCTTTTTTTCTTTTCTTTTTTTCCTTTTTTTTTTTTTTTTTTTCTTTTTTTTTTTTTTTTTTTTTTCCTTTTTTTCCTTTTTTTTTTTTTTTTTTTTTTTTTTCTTTTTTCCTTTTTTTCTTTTTTCCTTTTTTTTCTTTTTTCCTTTTTTTTCTTTTTTCCTTTTTTTCTTTTTTTTTTTTTTTTTTTTTCTTTTTTCCTTTTTTTTTTTTTCCTTTTTCTTTTCTTTTTTCCTTTTTCTTTTCTTTTTTCCTTTTTTCTTTTCTTTTTTTTCCTTTTTCTTTTCTTTTTTTCCTTTTTTCTTTTTTCTTTTTTTTTTTTCCTTTTTCTTTTCTTTTTCTTTTTTTTCCTTTTTTCTTTTCTTTTTTTTCCTTTTTTCTTTTTTTTTTCCTTTTCTTTTTTTTCCTTTTTTCTTTTCTTTTTCCTTTTTTTTTCTTTTTTTCCTTTTTTCTTTTCTTTTTTTCCTTTTTCTTTTTCTTTTTCCTTTTTCTTTTCTTTTTTCCTTTTTCTTTCTTTTTTTCCTTTTTTCTTTTTTTTTTTCTTTTTTCTTTTCTTTTTTTTTTCTTTTTTTTTTTCCTTTTTTCTTTTTTTTTTTCCTTTTTTTTCCTTTTCTTTTTTCCTTTTTTTTTTTTTCCTTTTTTCTTTTTTTCTTTTTCTTTTTTCCTTTTTTTCCTTTTTCCTTTTTTTCTTTTTTTTTTTTCTTTTTCCTTTTTTCTTTTTTTCTTTTTTCCTTTTTTCTTTTTTCCTTTTTTCTTTTTTCCTTTTTTCTTTTTCTTTTTTCTTTTTTCCTTTTTTCTTTTTCCTTTTTTCTTTTTTTTTCTTTTTTCCTTTTTTTCTTTTTTCTTTTTTCTTTTTTTTTTTCCTTTTTTCTTTTTTTCTTTTTCTTTTTTTTCTTTTTCCTTTTTCTTTTTTTCTTTTTCTTTTCTTTTTTTTTTTTTTTTTTTTTTTTTTCTTTTTTTTTCTTTTTTTCCTTTTTTCTTTTCTTTTTCCTTTTCTTTTTTCCTTTTCTTTTTTGTTCCTTTTTTTCTTTATCTTTTTGTTCCTTTTCTTTTTTCTTTTCTTTTTTTTTCTTTTCTTTTTTTTTTCCTTTTTTTTTTCTGTTGTTACCAAAGAAATGTACCTGTCTCATAATCCTCTGCCTAGCTTTTGGAACACGTCTTTGGCCATCCCAATACATCTTCAGATCTCAGCATCACACTTGCCATCCTCTGTCAAAACACTTCAAAGATATTTAAATTTCAGCACCTGCTTGATTTTGGTGTTCCCGACCTGCAAATTGCATTTCAGGCTTGTTTTTTTTACTGATAACCATTCATTCTGTCTTCTTGTAGTTTATAGTTAGTCCCTTCTTCTTGCTCTCCCTCGCTACCTTCTGTAGGTGGTTTTGTAATTTCTTTTTAATGTTATCAGTATTGTGTCATCTGCATATCTTATATTATTAAGATTGTGAGTGACAAATCCAAAAATCTATGTCTCTAAACAAAAAAAAAAAATTATTTTGATGTTAAAACATTCCAGTTAAAATAGTTTGGTCTGCATTGAAAAAAGGCATGAATTTATATGTTCCTTCAACCTTTTTTGAGATAATGATTTAGTGATATAAATCTTACTAATTAACCCATAGTTGAGGGGAAAAGAGATGGATTCATACTTTTCTCAAGGGTATTTACATGTAAGTGAATATAACAAACTGTAGCAGAAATGAAATGCAGACAGAGCTGTTTACCACTACTGACAATGGTACCCATCAGTCAAATAGACTGTTTAGTGTATTGTCTCTGCAGAATGAAAGGAAATGTCCTCTCTGCTGGAACAGAGCCAGTGTCAACTATAGGACGTCTGGTTATGAAGAAAGTGTCTACCAGCTTCCTCATAAAATAGTCGCTATGGGGAGCTGAGCAGAGTTAGCAAATGATTTCTTTTGCTTGTCAAAGTTTTAGGCTCCACATTTTCCGGGAGAAGGCATTATGGCATAGCAACTAGGCTGAATGTGCATTGCCAAGGATTTCTGTGTTAATCAGAATCACAGGAAATCTGTTTATCGTTGTTAATGTTTCCAGTATTTCGACTATGTTCATCCCTTACGTGCAGTGTTCCTGTGTGGAAGTCTTGTTCATGCCCTGCCTGTCGTCATCCAGTGTTCGACACCCTTTATTGCTTGATTCTGGTGCTGCTGATTTTTCTGTCCCTCTTCGTTGGCAGAGACGCAACCAGTAAGAGAAACCTTCACAGACCTCAGACATTGTCCATTACACCGACCCCACATCCAGGCTTACAGCATCTGGTATTCCCATGTAGTCACCCATTTAGGTACTGACAAGGTTTGACATTGCTGACATTGGTGATCATACAGGAAACCAGTGTTTCAATGCTATATGATTGGGTTGTTTTTCTCTCTCTTCCCCCCCTCTCTCTCTCTTCCCCCCCCCTCTCTCTCTCTCTCTCTCTTCCCCCCTCTCTCTCTCTCTTCCCCCTCTCTTCTCTCTCTCTTCCCCCTCTCTCTCCCCCCCTCTCTCTCTCCCCCCCCTCTCTCTCTTCCCCCCCTCTCTGATCTCTCTCTCTCTTCCCCCTCTCTCTCTCTCTCCCCCCTCTCTCTGATCTCTCTCTCTCTTCCCCCCTCTCTCTCTGATCTCTCTCTGATCTCTCTCTCTCTCTGATCTCTCTCTCTCTCTCTCTCTCTCTCTTCCCCCTCTCTCTGATCTCTCTCTCTTCCCCATCTCTCTCTCTTCCCCATCTCTCTCTTTTCCCCCTCTCTCACTCATCTCTCTCCCCTCTCTCTCCTCCCTCCTCTCATTTTTTCTGTTTTCTTCTTTTCATTCTTACTATCTTGATTTTTTTTTTTTCTTAACTCTGATAAAGAGACACTTCATCATAGCATAATGCTTAACAAACTGGAATTCTATATCTGTAGTAAGTGTTTTCTCACTGGGTGCCCTATACTTGTGGCTCTGTACCCAAACTAAGCTATAAGAAACAAATAAAAGCACCTTCAGCAGATACGTTTTGTCCCCACCGCTTACTTCACTTCCCGCATCCCCAACCCGCAGTGTGCAAAAATAAAAGTGGATGTGTATATAAATAAAGCAAAAATTCTGTCAGATGATCTGCTATAAATTACCTTCCTGTCTTGTTTCTTGCACCCCAACATGTTTTCCCCCAGTTCTTGACATCAATCAACATATTTACAGCAGCAAAACAACTTGCTATTCAAAAATTCTCTCTAGCATCTTCATCTCATTTTTGCTGTGTACCTCCCCTAGTCGGTTAGCAATCTGCAGGTAAATCTGGAACCCCTTATTTCACGTCAGGTGGAAAGGATATTCTTTTCATCTTTGCAAACCTGGGAATTACTTGGTAGGATTAGTGATACTAACAACAAAACTAAATTATTATATGACTTTCAATTCACACCAGTAACCTCATTTTGGTTGTTATACTGTTTGATCCTTTTCTGGGGTCCATCATACATGCAATTCTCGGAATTTTGAATCAAACCCCTTCATTAAAATGGGTTAGCAAAATTAGTCTAGTTGAACACTACACTAATATTAAGTAGCGATTTTGGTCCTCACTGGGTGCCCCATGCAGAATTCAGTATAGCCCAACAGAGATTGACATGTCATAAAATCAATCACCCTCACTTATGCCTTTATTCCTTTATCACTTTATTCAATATAAATGAAGATAGTTATTCCCATTCCATTTTTGATGCACTTCAGTGATATTGCATATCATTTAATTCTCCCTAGTTTATTTGCTTTTGTGTCGCTTGTCCACTTGATACACAAAAAATTCCACTACATGATGTTTACCCTGTACAGGACTCGAGAGCCACTCGAGGTAGAGGGTTACAGAGTAGGAGGCACCAACCCAAGCAAGGTGAGATTGCCAGCAAGATGCAAGGGGCTACTGGAAGTGAAAGAGAGAAAAAAAAATTAGAGGGAATCGGAAACCAAACCCTAAACAACAGATAAATTTCTGCTCCTGTTCAATGGATTAGAGAGGAGTGTGAACCAGATTGGCAAACCTATCTCCTCCTATTGAGGAGGGGAAAAATAAATAGTAAATAAAATTTCAGAATCTAGACAGACTTTAGAAGTATAGAATTGAAGTAAACTTTAGAAGTAATCACAAACCCAAAATGATTAAATTTATTATTTCCAGTAAGTAAAATATTCTTATGCTATTTCAGATAGAAATTTCATAGATTGAAATGTCAAATATTTGCTCATTTTTTTTTTATTTTCTTAAAAGCAGCCATTTTCTTAAGTTTGTTTTGTTTACAAATTTCTTAAAATTACCAGTTTTAAAAATCTTCCACAAATGAAATATATATTTCTGGCACTTTATTTGAGTAATATTAAAAAATTTAAAGTTAAATTAATCTGATTTTAAATAAATATTACTTATAGCATAAAAAAGTAATATATGAGCATTTGTTAATGATGGGTCCTGTTTTTCTTTGATTTTTATTGACATATCGAAGTTCTGAGGTGATGACAGCTCATATGGATGACCAGAATTGACATAAATGTACGAAATCTAAGTGAACGGATTTTTTTTTTTTTTTTTTTTTTTTTAGGTTTTAACTAACATTTTCAGTGATTATTTAATATTTTATTGACTTTCAGTTAAGTTTTTAAGAAGCTTTATGAAATTTGCATTTCATCTCAAGATTCTTTTGAATCAGAAACCCAATCGTAAACAGAAAAGAAAGGGATAAACCTCTGCTCTTGAATAAGATGGATGGCAGGGTATATGTGTCATTGAAAAACCAATGGTACCAAGATGTATTGTGGGAAAACAAGATTATACAGGCAGTGTGATTCTTTGGAGAACATTCTTTTAAAAAATGCTGAGTACTGACATTCACAGATGTGAGGTTTACATCTTCAAAGTGACACTATTGGATTATGCAAGAGACACATCACCTAGCAGATTAAAGTGTTGGTTAAAAAATATCAGGTTTCCAAGCCATTGTGAGTTCATTTCCTGGATTGTGTAATGCCAAAAAGTCATGTGCACTGATTTAGTGGAAGAAATATCCTTCAACCCCCACCCCAGGATTCCAAGGAGAAACCCCAAGAATAACGACTCCTCATTTGAAAACTTCCGATATAAATAAACAAAAAATGAGAATGCTAGTTGAAAAGAAACTTAGATAATGAGACTGTCTGAGAAATTTAGTTAGAAATCTACATAATCTTCATAAATGTTTTTTTCTGTTGAAATCTTTTTTATTTACTGTCCATGTTTTCCTTTCACCAACTCTATCATTGTGTTTTGTTGTTAGGCGTTGGATGAATATGAGTAAATTTTTCAGGATTTATTAAACCTTGTAATGTAAAAATCCACCACCAGTCATTTACCACTTTTTAAACACGTTTTGTTTTTTTGTTTTTTTGTTTTGTTTTTTTGTTTTGTTTTTTTGTTTTGTTTTTTTGTTTTGGTTTTTTTGTTTTGGTTTTTTTGTTTTGTTTTTTGTTTTTTTTTTGTTTTTTTTTTGTTTTGTTTTTTTGTTTTGTTTTTTTGTTTTGTTTTTTGGTTTTGTTGTCTTGGTTTTGTTTTGTTGTCTTGGTTTTGTTTTGTTGTCTTGGTTTTGTTTTGTTGTCTTGGTTTTGTTTTGTTGTCTTGGTTTTGTTTTGTTTTGCTGTTTAATAAATCAAATGTTTATCAAAAGTTAAACATTTTATCCCCCTTAATAACTCTCTTTGGTTTTTCCACGGTGAAGCTCCGATGTGAACATTATTTTAGCATTTCCCAAGTGATATGCATTGACTCCTACCTAGGATTGAACTCGCCATCCTTGGCTAACAAATTAGGCTCTTACTCCTCAGCTTAATGGATGTGTTTTAAGCAGTGACAGTTGGTTATTTCCCTTACTGCCAAAGTAGATTTAAGCATTAGGCAGTATTTAAGTTTTTAGAAATTTCTCCTCAGGGAACATTTTTCTGTTTGGTGAAGTGCTGTTGATTGAACAAGATCCTGTTTAACAATATCTATTGTATCTAGTATGAAAGTAAGCTGTCTAAGGATTTCCAAACTGCTCAAACTTTGTCCTAACTACTAAAGATTTGTCAAGTTATGACTGCACAGGTTTAATGATTTATTGTTAGATGATCAGTTCTTGATACTTGCTGCTTCTGTCATTGGAATTTTGTTGTGGCAATTCTAACTTTACACTCTTTTTCAAAAATAAATTATATTAACTGGATTTGAAAGTGTGACAATATTAAATTTAGTCAAATTAAAACAATTCTTTTGCCATATTTGCCTGTTGTTTTTTGTTTTTTTGCCTAGAACCCCCCCCCCTCAATTCAAATAATGCAAGCAAAAAATGACCAACAAAATTTTTTTTTCTTTTTAGTATAAGCTTACAAATATTAAATCTATAAAATCTAAAAAAAATTGTTCTCAAAAAAAGATTTAAAACACATAACAGGTTTTGGTATATCTTTGTTTATATTTCTCAGAAAATCAACATCAAGGTGTCTATTTTGGGGTACTGAATCTATTTTTTGGCATTAGGGTTCCCCAAAAAGAAGTCAAAATTGGTTAAATGCAAAATTTATGCTCTTTTCAGGAATTTTAGCTCTTCCCTGCAGAACAATTTTTAGGCCTAAATCCTATTTTTCAATTAGAAAAGTGAAAATTTTGTTTCGGGCTTCTTCTCAACTATAAATGACATTAATACTTCTATAATGGAGTTGAAAATCATTCAGGAATTCAAAAGCCACAAATGAATGCTTGGCTGTATTGTGAGGTTCCATTGTGATTTTTGTTGTGGGTCAGTGTTTAATGACATAATCAGTTAGTACTTTATAGGATGGCCTTGTGCCAGACTATTCAAATATTAAGTAACACATATAAAATTTAATTTTTACGCTTTCAGGAATTCAGTTTACTAGATACATTAACTTTTTTTCAAAGATATCCAACCAAGTCATATTGAAAATTTAAATCTTTTTAGAGGTTTATTGTTGGATGTCAAGAAGTCTTATTTTCAATGAAATTTTTCTGTTTTGGTCAAGTCATTCTCAGTGAATATTGGGAAAATTGCTTTTTATCAGAAGAGAAATGCATTTCTTAGAAGTGATATTCTCTACACATTCTAAAATCTTTGAACAACTTGCCATCTGAATAGATCCCTGTACCAAGAACAAAAATGGCTTCCATTCATACAAAACTTTTGGCCACAAGAGTTGCCTGTTTAGACATTGTCCAAATATGAATTCATCTGAAAAATAGTATTATGTCAAAATGCCAAAAGCTTCTCCTGTCTGGTTTGTTTTGTTTTATGGCATATTAACCTCAATGGGTTATTTAATGCTGACAAAATTTTTATTGCTGGTAATATTTTTTCTTCAAAAATGTATTGCTGGTAATAATTTTTCCTTCAAAAATTCATTGTTGGTATTAAAACCTATTTTTACACTTTTATAGAGTTTTAACCCCAGTTTCAGGATTAACTATTTGCCCATAGTTGGGACCCTAACAGCTGCTACCACCCCAGGTCAGGGTGAACCTGGGAACACCAACAATAAGAAGCAGTTCTATGCTCCTCAAAACCTCCTGATCAGAGGCCTTGCTGTTGGACGTAGCTTATCATCTTACCCAGGATTTGGATGTAGTTTATTGTCATACACAGGACAGTCTTTTCTGGATGCAGTTGATAAAAATTTCATACTTTCAATGTTGGGCAAATGTTGGGTACATTTTGATAATCATAATTCTTTAACATGGATTTTTAAAAATGATCTCATCGTAACTTCCCCACAGCCCTGTTTCTGACAACCCAAGTTGACCTGGATAAAAAAATATTGGTTTCCTTTCCTTTCTTAGTGAATGAAATGATTATACAGTTTGCAGTAAAAGTTTGGATTCCAAATTTGGTGCTGATTAACACTGCCTTATCTTATTTTTAAATTGACTGATAATTGCCTCCCTCGATGTTTTAAGTATGTGTCAGATTTGGGTAGCCAGAAACAAGCAATGTGGTGAAAGGAGGAAGTATGGTACACTAACAGGAATGGAGAGGATAGGGAAAACAAGCAGTAAAAGTTATCATTGTAGGGGAGATCATGAGACCAAAGACTGCATCCACAAAAAATGAGATGCCACTGCTTCTCAAAGATAGGACACCCGATCCGTTGTTGTTACAGTAGACAAGAGGAACCAAATAGGCACATGTTGCCCACAGAGAGATATAGATATGCACACTATTTGGAATCTTCAGATTACCTGGAGGCAGCAGACACAGGTTCAGATAGAGACCAATCATCAGTGTGCAATATGTATCAGCTGAGAGATAAGTTGGGTCAAGTGAAACCATACCAGGTCATTATACCCATAATTGGGAACTGGAGGTGGGCATAGGAGTGAAAGTGATGAGTGAATCTGTGGTTGACCACCACTACAAAAAAAAACCCCAAGCTTCACACCTATGCAGGGAATCAAGTTAAAGGATCTCTTGAGGGTGAATGTGGACTCTAAAGGCCAACATTATCAACTAATGGCAATTGTAGCAGCAGGTAATGGTCCAGATTTGTTAAAGAGAAATTGGTTAAATACCCTCAAATTAAACTGGATCCAAATCTTCTACCTGGAAGGTGGAATGGATAAACCTTGGCAACAGGTGGTAGACAAATACTCTGATGTGTTCCAAGAACTTGGCACAATGAAAAGAATGAAAGCCCACATTCAAGTACCAGAAGGTAAATAAACATTTTAAATCCAAGCCATTAGCATACACACTGCAGGAACTGGTGGTCAAGGAAATTGAGTGACTTCAGGCAGCAGACTCTATTGTCCCTGTGATATATTCTGAGTGGACAGTGCCCATTGTTCCTATAGTGAAAGCAAATGGAAGCATTTGGATATGCAGGGATTACAAAGTTACAGTGAAGTGGGCTTCAAAGCTTCATAATTATTGTAAAGTTCTGAAAGCAAAGGAAATGTTTGTCTCAGATTAATTCCACAATGCAGAGAACAAATCACTGTAAGTTCAGTCTTGAATATCAGGGGCAGAAAAAATGCCGAAAACTCAATTCACAGGTACTATCTCACAAATCCCAATGCACGTAACCAGTCAGAAGAATAACTCGCTCTTCGACGAACGCGATAGCCAAAATACATCAATTTTTCCTCTCAAGTCAAGCATTTTTTAATTCGTCAACAACTGGGAGAGGATACCAAATTTTTGTATATCAAAATACTTTTATAGAGACTCCTGTGACGGGCTTGTTTTTAATCTAAATATTCCATCTTCAGCATGTCATGCAGAATACGTGCCCCTTTTTTTTTTTTTTTTTTTTTTTTTTTTGCCACATTTTCCGTCATAGGATACATGTGATGCGTTTTTGCTTGGTTTGATAAAGTAAGTCGCTGTTTTCTTCACTATAATTGTGAAAACAGATCTGCTGGCTAAAATCAGAGGGGGCCATTAATTCAACAAGCTGGATTTAAGCCATGCCTATCAACAGTTGCTGCTGGATGAAGATAGTCAAATGTACAACAATACATGTAAGGCCTTTTTCTGTACTCCAGACTACCCTATGGTATTTCATCCAACCCTGGTATATTTCAGAGGGTGATGGAAAGCCTGTTGATAGGAATTTTACATGTTATTATTTACTGAATGATATTCTCATCAGTGGCATGAACAAGATGAAACACCTGAAGAACTTGGACATGGCATTGAAATGACTTTATAATGCAGGGCTGAGGTTGAAGAGGAACAAATGTGTCGTCATGGTAACAGAGGTTGTGTACTGTGGACACAGTCATAGCAGAAGGAATCGCCCCCATGAAAGCAAACATGAAAATGATAACAGAAGCACTAAAACCAGAAAATACCAGTCAGCTGGTCCTATTTAGGTATCGTAAACTATTACCATAAATTTCTACCATGGATACCACCAGTACTAGCACCTTTACACCAAGGAAAGTGAAAGTTTTTTGAAAGCATTTCAACCTTATTTAAAGGAAAAAAAAAAAAACAACTGTTTGACCTTAAATGATCTCTTGCTGATCGATGGGTCGGTAAGTTTTAAACAAACAAACAAACAAACCTTTACACCAACTATTAGTCAAGAATGAACTGTGGAGATGGTCTTCCAGATGGGAGCAGGAATTTCACATATCTAAGGAAGTTCTTACATCCACAGAATTATTAGTACACTATGGCAGTATAAAGGAAATAATCTTGGCATATGATGCATCACCATCTGGCGTGGGTACTGTAATGTCCCAAATTACGGAGAAGAGAAACTTGTTGCCTATTCTTCATACACCCTAGAAGCAGTGGAGAAAAATTATGCACAGATTAATAAAGCAGGTCTGGCTGTAGTGTACAGAGTGAAGCATTTTCACAAAATGTTGTATAGGTGTCCTTTCATCCATTGTGACAAACCATAAACGGTTATTTAGAGAAATGAAAACCATATCATCCCTAGCATCAGGATGCATTCAAAGATGGGCATTCCCGTTGTCAAACTGAGTATACCTTGTGGTACAGGAAAGGATAGGCTATCATTGAAAGTATCGTCCACACTAGTTCCTATTCCAGGAGAAATAATTTGGCTTGTCAACTTACTTGAGGCAGTGCCAGCTGATGAAGAAAACATTAAATGTTGAACAGGACCCAGTGATGTCACAAGTATTGACCTTTGTTCATTCCGGGTAGCTAGGTAGAGCAGTGGAGGAAGCCATCAGACTATACTTCTCATGTAAAGATGAAATAACAGTGCATGAGGGATATCTATTATGGGAACAACATGTAATCTTCCCAGAACAAGGAAGAAAAATAATACTAGAGGATCTACTTTACATGCACCCAGGGATTTGTAGGATGATAGGCATTGGCCTGTGTGATGGCCGGGGATGGATAAAGACATTGAAAGCCATATTCAAATTTGTGCAGTATGCCAGATACATCAGAAAATGCCCACAGCAATTCCATTACACACTTGGAATTCCCACAGAAACCCTGGTCCCGTATCCACTTGGATTATGCAGGACCTTACGAAGGGAGAATATTTCTTATCATTGTAGATGACTACTCCAAATGGTTAGATGTACATCCTATGAATACAGCAACCACAACCGCTACTATCGAGAAATTGTGATGTAGCTTCACAGAACATTGTCTACCAGATCAGTGTGTGACGGATAATGTCACCTATTTCACTAGTGCAGAGTTTGAAGAATTTATGGACAAACAATGGGATAAAATGTATCACCTCATCCCTATACCATCCAGTGATGAATGTTCAAGCAGAGAGGGCTGTAGTATCTTTTGAATCATTGAAAAAGGTACAGGAGGGAGATATAAAAATACAAGTATGTAGAATATACTTATAATATTGCACCATTCCACATACAACCACAGGAGTACCACTAGCGGAACTGTTAAATAAAAGGAAGTTGACCACAAGACTCAGTAGCATCCACCCTGATCTACAACTGCATATGGATGGGGAAACAAGAGACGGTCAAAGAAAGGTATGATCAACATGCAAGACCCAAAGATGTCAGAGAACGAGATTTAGCCTGGGCATGTATCTTCAACAGCTAGAAAAGATGGCGCCCAGGAGTAATACAAGAATACACATGTCTGTACATATGAAGTTGTCTAATGGACAGATAGTCAAATGACATATTGACCATATACAGGAAATTTGACCAGCAATAATAGGTAAGGGCCCAAATCTCAAAAACCAAGAGCCCATAGTGGAGTAATAGATAGCGGCTTGGATTGAGGAATCAGAGAGCCGAGTTCGAATTCCAGTTGAATCCATTACATTCACTTATGTGCTAATACCCTTGGGAAAGGTGTGAATCCTCTTCTCTCTCCAGCTATGGGTAAATAACAGGACAGACTGGCTTCTATAGCCTTGGATGGCAACTGGTCTAGGAGAAGGATAACTCTGAATTCAAAACCTGCGGATGGTCGTTTGGGGACCTTGTGGCCCGTAGTGCACCAGGTCTCTGAATTCGGCCCTTCAAAAAGTGTGGATGGTCCTGCACGAAACCTTCACCACTATAATCAAATCTCATGTGCTATACATGCAGGTTTGGGGACCGCTTGTGAATTCCAAATTCCCATGAAACTCCAATATTGGAGCTGGCTCAACCCACCTCGGGTGAATGCCGTTACAAGAAGAGAGATAGTGGACACAGAGAATTAACTTCAAACTATAGAACAAATACCAGAGAGTATTCCTACAGATTTCGGTGAGACAACAGTAGTAACTGCTAGCCATTCAACAAGCAACAACACTCACCCACCTGAGCCTTAACTGCAGGGATGGCCGGAGACCAGAAACCCCCACAGGCAGCACAGCATGCCCTCATACCTGAAGGATTATGCCATCTGTGTAATAAACATATAAGTAACAGTACCGACCTAAAGGAGGAGAGATTTTTTTATATGTTGAATGAATATTATCAGCCCCATTCCTAATCAGTAAAGAGTTGTTTACCATTTAATTCATGATGTAGAAAAAGCCTGCACACCATATTGAATAAACCTATATTAAACCCTATCCATTGACTCCATGTTGATAATTGGATATAAGAGGAGGATTTTACCATCTATACAAATGTAATCATGCCAATATAGAAGTTTATTTCAGAATCTGTTCATATGTTGATCTGCTTGTGTGATTATTTACTGTAATCTAATGTTCTTACATGTACATTTAATCTTGAGAAATTTGAAGCAGTCTTCAGGGATTTTCTCTTAGTTTATGTCTGGGACACAATGGGTAAATTGACTGCACAGTATAGTAGGGTTAATTGAGTACCATCTGTGAGAAAAAGAGCACTACTACACTGTTCACTCCATCAAGAATTTGGAAATGGCATCATATACTGCTTGGCATTCACACTGAAAACTCCAATATGAAAATTTCAGAGTGTTTGGGTTTAAATTTCAGAACAATACAGTGGATTTTGAAAGAATTGGATGAGTCTAATGGTGATTTATGAAGGTATGACAGCTTGGAAAACTCACTCTGATCATTCTGATAAGAAATGAACTCCTGAATTTTTTGGTGAGAGCCTCAGACTCAACATGGAGGCCTACAATAAATATTTAAAATAACATAATCAAAGAATAGTGCAAAGAGTTATTTGAAAAAAAGTTTAATACTTATTCATTTAGTCAAATACTAGTGCTGTACCATTACTACTTCTACAACACGCACACACACATATATATATATATATATATATATATATATATATATAAATATATATATAAAATAAAATTGATTTAAAAATATGGTGTCCTCGCTACACAGGAATTAGCCTGTTTCCAAAACCAAAGCTAAAAACTTCAAATTTAATTGTATAATTAAATTAAAAGCATTAGTTCTGTTTCATCTTCAAGCAAATTTTGGAATAACTTATTTTTAAATTTACTGAGTTTAAAGGCACATACATTCATATTTTTTTGTTTCCAAGGATACAGAGAAATCCAATCATTTAGACAAGGGTGGTAGAGTGTTCATTTTTATTAACTATTATTGTATCAATTATGAGTTACGTTTGAAAAAGAGGTTAAGTCTAGGTAGGGTAAGAGTGCATTTTTCAACAAATTATATAACCATTCAACACACACACACACATATATATATATATATATATATATATATATATATATGGGTGTGTGTATGCTGTGACAATATTTCACAGCACACTTAAAAGAATTGATGGGCACACTTGTGCCATGGCACAGCAGTTGAGAATCATTGGTCTAAACAGTGAGGACACAGAAATCAACACTGTAGGGTGACTGGCAGCTTCATACCTTAAGCAATCATTAAACCATGTAGTGTTTTTTTATGTCCACACTGTTTATATCTACAAATGCTCTATCCATGATATTGAGCACTCTTCCCCTATAAATATTGGAAAATTTTAAATCATATAAGTATATAAACAATGTGTTAAATTTTCAAAAATCCATCTCCATTGCAAATGAACTTTCCTATTTGGAATACCTTTCCTCCTATTCATTACTAAAATTTTTTTCTTGCCAATTCGATAAATTATCAAATCACTTGTCAGTGAATAGTTTTAACTCGATTTTAACTCGGTCATCTATGTGCCATGCGTAATACGCCCTTAGCCAATTGTGAATCTTTTGATACATGACTAACGAGGTGGATTTTTCTTTCTGCGGTAGACTAGTTGCCATCCAAGGCTATAGAACTGTCTGTCCTATTCATCCATAGCTGGTGGGAGAAGAGGAAGATTCATATCTTTCCCAAGTGAATATAATGGATTCAACTGGACTTTGAACTCGGATCTCCAATTCCTCAATCTGAGCCGCTATTCATTACTATTGGCAAATTTGTAAAAAATTTAATTTCTGAATATTTTGGTCCAAATCTTAAATTTGCAATTTTTTTTTCATTATGACCTTTCAAGGCGTTGACAAATATGGCTCTCCACAACTTCCTGTCTTTTGTTGCTCTAAGTAACCTTTGACTGTTTACCATCACTTTTTATCTTTGTTTTGCCATCTATTCACACAAACCAGTAGTATCACTAATATTAGCAGGTGCTCTCAACATTAATTAATCAAATACAAAGTGGGAGAAAGCAGCCAGTGTGGATAAAACTTGGGAAAGATCTTCGGCATAAATTTACTTACTTCTGCTCTACAGTAGGTGCTCTTTAACAGTTGATATATAAAAAAAAAAAATTATGTATGTTGAAACTATGTTTTGTTTTAAAAAGATGCAAATTTAAAATGTCATCCATTATTAATGAATCTGTCATTAAAGTCTAATATTTGTCTGCCAATTTTCTTGATCTTTTCATCTTGCCTTCACTGAAGACATTTTGAAGTGCAGTACGGAAGACTGTGTTAGACATCTCCCCACTTTCAGGTCAATCTGAATGTTTTTATGTCAATTGCAATTTTGATGTCACACTGAAAGTCACATGATTGTAGGTTCAGCAGTTTGAAGATGGGTGCTGATGACACTGACTGAGGAAGACTAGAAAGAATGGGAAGCAGAGGCTCTTTTCAATGAAAGCATCAAGTTACCCAGTGGGAGAAAACATTCCACTTGGTTGAGAAGTGTGTTGTGTAGGGTGGAGTTCCACTACAAATATGGAGATAAATTAAGGGTGGGGCTGTGTAGACAGTGACCTATTAGGATGCACTTGCAGGATTGGCTCATTAAGTAGAGCCAAACATTGGTGACTGTAAGGTTCAAAATTCTGTCATAAATGCAATGGGCCTTTCTAAAAATCTGGAAAAAAACAATTCTTTGAAAGAAAGTGCAACAGTCTGGTGACTGGAAAATACAAGGTTCCTCTTTAATTATTATGTTTATTAAGCAAAAGAGAAACAAAAATGCTTATCTTGTATAGATCATTAGATATATACAATTTAAATATATATATATATATATATATATATATATATATATATATACACACACACACTTTTATCACTAAATTTTTTATATATATATATACACACACACTTTTTAAATTTTTATTTATATATATATATATATATATATATATATATATATATTACAATAAACGTGCAATCAATTTACAAATACATGAATTATTCACACAAAACTAATGCAAAGGTTAATGATTTAAATGGCGAGACATCCATCATCGCAAACAATTCAAATAGTATACAAAAACCTCCAAATCCGTTATGAATGAATTGATCCTTGTTTATATAAATTTCTGCCGTATTAGTTGTTATTTTTACTACAAGCTTTCGTCTGTTCCTACAGACATCTTCAGGTATAAAATAGATGTTGTTCTTGTTTTTTTCTCTTAGTAATAAGAGGACAATGAAAATATATGTGTTGTTGTATCCGAAAATGCTATTGAAATCAGTTATTGGTTTTGGAACACGCCAAAGCAACGCTGAGTTTGATTTTAAATTTTTTAAGAGATCTCATGTTTCAAAAACAAGAGCCGAAACCATCCAAATAATTATGAGAACTCTTATGTAGCGAAGGAATCATATTTTTAAACAAAAAAATATTATTATAATAAAGGTCTACTTTTGTATGGAGCACTGTCTTAAAAATAAAAACAAAAATACTAAGGAACTCTGGATTATGCACCTAACGTGTTCTTTTCTATTTTCTGCATACCTGCGCACTTATATATATATGTGTGTGTGTGTGTGCGCGCATGGTATTTAGTTTGATATGATATTTAGTGTTAGTAATTAGTTTTATATGCACAGTATTTAGTTAAATAAACCAGTTTGCCTGAATATCGCAAAAACATGAAACCTGGGGTTACAAGCTACTATCCATGCAACCATATATATAAACTTTTTCTTTTCTTTTCTATACACACACATATATATATATATATATATATATATATATATATATATATGCAGCAAGTATTCACCAAAACAAGTTTGATTAAATATAACTGACAAGGTTTGTTTGCTTCATTTTTTTTTTATTGTATTTTCTAATTTTTGAATAAGATGTTGTATATTGGAATCAAAATTGTGGATAAAATATCTGAACAGGGATTGGAGAGGAAACACATTTTGCCCTTCACAAACTGTCCAGAAAGAAGATTATGAAAGTGTGGAATGTTGGACGTTGGTGGCTGTTCATGAAATCTGGGTTGGGGGAAGGATTGTATTTTCTCAGTTCTGTATAAAAACCTGTTTCTGTATCCATAAACCTCAGCCATTTCTGTTCTTTGCAACTGGACATTTATAGTTACTTTCATGTTTTTGTTTACTGATTCTGTCTAGAGATTGAGAATAAGGAACGAGGTGCCTTAACATAAAAAAAACACACAAGCAACACAAAGAATAATAGGTTTTTCATTTTAATGTCTTGTATACACACACAAGTGCGCATATGAACATGTTTCTCTCTCTCTCTCTCTCTCTTTCTCTCTTGCACACATTTGTTTGTGTAGGCGTGTCTGCATAGAAAGGCATACATATATCTTTATGAAATTTTATTCATATTTCTGTGTGTGTGTTTTTTTTATATGGGAAATCTTTTACTTATTTAAAAAGACAACTTTATATAAGTCTTAAATTTAAGACTGAATTATTTTAACACAATCTTTTTTCCATTCTGTTTGATCAGTAATTTTAATGCTTATAATTAATTTACGTTTCCTTCATCATCTCCCCTCACCCCCATTTTGCTCTTTCAAGTTCTCTATTTAGATTTAATGCCTGTGGGAAATTAGCCTGTAGAGACATTCTCAGCCTCACCCTCAAATTTTTTTTTTTTTTTACCTAGGCTAAAGATTGATATTAGGTGAAAACGTGTTACAGAGAAATAATTTTTCTTTTTCACATTTTTCATAAAATATTACACAAGTGATCAAAAAATGGAATTTAACACCCCCCCCCCCTGTGTGGGCACAAATTTTTTGCTTTTATTCTGGTTGACTCGCAAACTTTGGTACAAATGTTTGTCTAAACTTCTCATTCTCCTTCATCTTCACAGTAATTCTGCCTGTACGAAAAACACAAAATACGTCAGAGACTGAGCCACAAAATTATGCCTTTTTTTTTTTTTTTTTTTAAACTGTTTACAAACAATGCTGACTTACACAAGAAATATACACATGACCGATTGGTCTAAAAATAATCTTCAAACTTTCCAGTCTTTCAATTCCTAAGCAGGCAAAATATTTAGGGAATTGTAACTTGTAAATCAATTCTCTTTCTTAGTTTTCAATATTGTATATGTTACAAAAGCTACAATATATATGAAAGTGCTTTGCTCAAATCTAGGGCACCATTACACACAATAACAGAAAAAGAATGTGAGGGTAACACATGACAATGGAGATGAGGCATTTTGTTAAAGTGAAATAGATGAGTTCTTAATGTTTTCAATATGGGTGATATATAAAAATAACTGTGGGAGCTCGGATAAGCCTTCTGTTGTGGTGTTGAATTGATGGTGGATTATATAGTGTTGGAGTGCTTCAGAAGCAGACTTTTGGTTAAAACTGCATGGGCTTTTTTGATTGGTCAGAAAATAGTTTTTTTTGTTTTCATCTTTTGTCTTGGATGTAGATGCCTAAAATTAACAAAATCGTTTTTATTCTGAAGATGAGGCAAATAAAATTTAAAGTCATATCAATTATTGATTTGTAAAAATTCTGGATGAGTTAGAATCCATTGTTAAAGTGCAAGATAAATAATACAATCAGAATTAAAGTTTGCTATGAAATGAAAAAAGGTCAAAAATATGAAACAGCAATAATCATGCAAGCAAGCAATCAAACAATATAGTTAAAGTGAATCAAAATTAGTAAGAAGGCAAAGGAATTCACAAACTATGAGTTGGTGTTTGTACACAAAAGTAAGGTCACCCAAGTAAACAGTATGTCTGTCTACTAGTTAAAGAAAGATCTGGACTAAGCTATGTCAAACTGTCCCATTTTATTGGCTAAGAAAAATTTCCCAGCATGCATTCTGTATCCTTCTGACGATAAGAGGGGGAAAATTTTTGAAATCATTCCACCCAACCTTGGGAAATCAAAATTTTTATCATTCTCTTTACTATAAAAATTCATTTTGTAATACAAAAATTTACAAAATTAATTATAGTCCATAAATGTAGAAGGAGGGGGGTCAGTTTAATATCTATTTGTAATCCAGAATTGATTTCCCCCATTTGTATCCACAACACAACTTTATGGGATTAAATATAACTCCAAGTATGGGTTTATTTATTTATTTATTCTTTATCCCTTTTAATTAATGCAGTGAATAATTTTACAAAATATAATTCTTTTCTCTTAATGATCCAAACAGCAGCAATTTTCATTATTTAATAACTCACTGACAATTAAGATAACACTTAATTAAGTCGACTAATGTTTAGAAATATCACTATGGTAGGAAGTAACCAAGCTTTCCTCTTTTCACACAAGCTACAAAAAATATGTCAGGAAAATGATTTAAGTAGCAAATGTTATCAATGTTAGTAAATGTATCAAACATAAGTGATTCTGTTGGAAAGTTAGCTGTAATTGATTACATTTGGATAAAATTAGAAAAAAAAAAATTCCCAATTAGTGTCTTTAGGAACAGAATGGAAATCTAGTTTTATTAACTCAAAATTCATAGTGAAATGTTTTTAACAAAACAGAACAAAGAGATACACATGCGTAGAAAATGTGTTGGACTGGATTGTCTGGTTTTGTTAACGGCTACTTCTTGCAATGTGCACATTCCACATTGTATATGTGTGTATGATCAAGTTTGTTTGTTTTTTTTTGGGGGGGGTCTTTGTTTTTTTTTTGTTTTTTTTCAAATCTTCAAGAAAACATTCATGAAAAAATACGAGCAAAAAAAAACAAAATCCAAAGCTTTCAAAAATTTGAACCCTGAATGTGAAAATAGGCAAGCCAAATGTCCCAAATGAAGGTCAGTGTTTGTAGCTGACACGTCTGTGTGACTTGAAAGCAAACAGTTTTGTTTCTTCATTAGAGGTTAATTTAATCTGACCAAATATGTGTCAATTTCCCACAAAGTGGTTTATATCAAATAAAAAAAAGTTTTATGTACATAAACATGAGTTTCAAGCCCATGTATGATACTTATAGAGGTTTTCTGATAAAGATGTTCAAGTAGTCAGGCAAAAATCATTATAAAGGAAGATATTAATTCACATAATGCATAAAATAAAAATGGAAAGATTGTTAGAAAATAATTGCATTTCTTGTCAGCTGTTATATCTTTACACTATTTGGACTATTGTCCTCATCTTTGTCACCATATCTATTACATCGCCCAGTGGATGACAATAAACTACATCTGAGTCCTGGGTAAGACAATAAATTACGTCCAGCAGCAAGGCCTCTGATCAGAAGGTTTTGAGGAGCGTGGAACCACCTCTTAATTGCTGGTGTTCCCAGATCCACACTGACCTGGGGTGGTAGTACCTGTTAGGATCCCAGCTATGGACTATTGTCCTCATCTTCGGGTGGTTGGAATGTCGAACTGAATCCTTTATTTCACTCGCTGGGTTAAACTGTTCTAGTTCCACATGCTATGTCTAATGGATGTCAGTTATCAGTTATCTCCTTGTTAATTCCCCTCTCCAAGTTCTCCACTGCCTTAACTGGGTATTGAACTCACACTCTTTGGGTCCTGGCACAGTGGATGTGGAACTAGAACAGTTTATCCCAGTGAGCAAAATAAAGGGTTAAGTTCAACACTCCAATCACTGAAGAAAGCCGGAGCATACAACAGCCAAAATGTTGTGATAAATATGGCAACAAAGATGAGGACAATAGTCCGAATAATGTAAATAATGTACATAATACCTCATCTCAGATACTGACAGATAGACAGATACTGAAGGGCTGAAACATTGTGATAAATATGGCAACAAAGATGAGGGCAATAGTCCAAATAATGTAAATAGTGTACATAATACCTCATCTCAGAAATATAGACAGATACTGAAGAGCCAAAACGTTGTGATAAATATGGCGACAAAGATGAGGATAATAGTCCGAATAATTTAAATAGTGTACATAATACCTCATCTCGGAAATATAGACAGCTACTGACTGGTTAAATTGTCAGAAAACTAGTTGAAAACTAAGAATGAAAATGGTTCATCTAAGAAATCAAGACTATTATGTCTACTATTAGTACTTTCTCAGTTCTGTCTTCTGTTTTCTGTTCTTATCTTTGTTGTGTCTGTTGTAAATCTGTCAACTGGAGACAGATAAGATTAAATGGGACAGATACTTGAGGAAAGTTGGAGAGCACAGCAGCAAAATAATGATAACAGACTAAAATTACCAAATGAATTAGTGAAAGAAATAGAAAATAGTAGAAAAAATATAAATCAAAATAGAAAAATAATCAAAATATGAAATTTTAATTCTAAAGTTCGGAAAGATAAAAAAAAAATGTTTTGTAAAATAAATCAGATTTTGAGCAAAATCTTTCAAATAAAAAAAATTCTTGAGTCATCTTGAATTTTTATTGGATGAGGCATTGCCAACCATTAATTTTTGTTTGGTATTTCTTTCATCTAAATTTCACTTGACTTTTTTTTTTTTTTTATTACAACAACTCAGACCCTCAGTCTACAGCCATAAGTAATATTATCTTTAATTTTTATTAGATGAACAATTGTTAACCATTATCAATTTTTAATTAATATTCTTTCATCTTAATTTTACTTGCTATTCATTACAACTACTCAGATCCTCAGTAAACAAGTAGTAATATTATCTTTAATTTTTATTAGATGAACAATTGTCAATCATTATTGAATTTTCATTAGCATTTCTTTCATTCTTCATCTCTATTACTTATAACCATCTCTAACATGGAAACTGGAAATAAGTACATGGTACGACTAAAGCTATTTTTCTTCATGAAACCTTTCTATGTCAAACAGATGCTTTACCATTGAGCTATGAAAGGTTTCAGTGGATCAAACCTATCTCTATAAATCTCTTCGTGTTATTGTGATGGAAGCAATGGAAACTAAGTTGAAGGAAATATTTATAAAAAAAAATAATAATTATATTAAGGGAAAAACTGAATGATGATGGTAGTCTATCTCTGGATGCTGCAAATTTAGGAAAATCTCAATCTATCACTATGATCCACAACTTTTTGAGGAAGTGTAAGCTGCCAATTAAAATTTCCATGCAGACTAGGTGTTAAATTATAAGAGATTCTCTAGAAAATCCATCAAAAGATATTTGGTAAGATTCACTAAGCAAGGTGCAGAAAATATCTAACTTATATCAAATATCTGGCTAATAACTTTTGGCATCAGCATTGTAACTTTCTTGATGGGATTGAGAAAACCTGCAACTTGGATTCTCCCTTTCTTATGAAAGTCAGAGAAATCCCAGAAATGCATTTGATTAGAGGAATCACTGATTTTATATAAGAAACCCTCAAAGTTGGCTGCATTGTAATAATTTCAGTTTCAGTTCATGATGTTGGATAGCTTCTTACTTATCCTTAGGCTGGTATATGATCAATACCAGCTGGGGTCAAATGGATGAAGGGGTGTGATGTTGAAGGAACTGAAACCCTTAATCTTTAGATTATAACACTGATGATATGGCTAGGTACATCATCCCAATATACCTAGATACGGGCTATGCTAAAACCATGTTTGCATAAATGCCACAAAGAAAGGTATCAAGTCTGGACTGGTTTTACTGGCTGCAGGTTACATTGTCCAGCACTTGAGTACCAAGAGATGATAGAATACAACTTGATCTCAAATCAACTAATTATCGTCAGCTTTATCTCGTATCCAAGAATTTAATTTCTTCTTTGCTGATCAATTCCTTTATGATGTTGGTGTTGATGACTAAGCAGACCAATTCTTTCATGGAGGAACCTATGGCATTAACTGCATGATAATATTGGTAGAGGATGAGATCAATTTTGTTGACTTCTTTTCTCTTGCCATTTGACTTCTTCCATTTCTCTTTTGGTGGCTTCAAAGTTTTTTTGTTTGTTCCGATGGTAATAGAATATCACCATTTGGTAAGGTTCTTGGGGTTGTTTTAAATGATTTTAGGCTAAAGTCTAGTTGCTTTCAGTGTTTTGAGTTGGTCCTTGTAATTTTTGAAGAGGGTAACCCCATGGTCATTTCCCTGAAGCAAGCTCTCTGAACAAAACTTTTTTTTAAGCATTTCACCCCAGCAACGTAGGAGTGCCACTAGCACACAAGGGGTTACAGAAAGTGGGAGCAAGTGTAAAGAGGCATGATAGAGGAAAGGATGAAGAGAAGAATGAGGAATTAGATCAAAGCATCCGGATATGTTGATTGACATTGCATTTGAATATTTGGAGATTATAGCTATCAGGAAATCAAGTAAGAGGAAGAGAGTTCCACAGATGGGAAGTGTGAGACATGAAGCTATTGGAGTAGAAGAGACAGCTACATTTAACTGTTTTGACAGTGAAAGGGTGGGACTGAGATTCCAACCTAGTAGCACATTTCAATTAGCAAAAGTAGCTTGTTGGAGCAGTTACTGTGAAAATATGATAGTCCTTGACATATTTCAAAGTTACAATCTGAATATGAGGGAGGGATATATATATATATATATATATATATATATAATATTTTTATTTATTTTTTTTTTTTTTTTAAAGCATTTCATCCCAGCAAGGCAGGAGTGCCACTAGCCCACAAGGGGTTACAGAGAGACATGATAGAGAAAGGATGAAGAGAAGGATGGAGAATAGATCAAACCATCTGGAGATGTCAATTGACATTGCATTTGAATATTTGGAGATTATAGCTATCAGGGAAGCAAGTAAGAGGAATGGTATTCCACAGATAGGAAGTGCAAGATATGAAGCTATTGGAGTAGAAGCAATGGCTACATTTAACAGTGAACTTAACTCTTCCATTCTTGCTACATGTCTTGAACATTGAAGACTGCTTAATGATCAGCAATTTGATGCTTTGACTATTGGTTCTTTCCAGGACTTTATGTTGCTTCCTTAGTATTCTCATTTGATGCTCAAAACTGAATGAAATTGGTGAAAATGTTCTCATTTTTGGATGTTGCAATGATATAGAGTTCAGTTTTCACAGCCATGTTGAAAAGTTGAAATGACAGCAGATCATAATTATAGATCATAAATTGTTTCTTTTCTTTTTCTTTCTTTTTTTTCTTCTTTCATTTTTTCTTCTTTCTTTTTTTTCTTCTTTTTCTTTTTCTTTTTTCTTTTTTTCCTTTTTTTTCTTTCTTTCTTTTTTTTCTTTTTCTTTTTTTTTTTTTTTTTTTCTTTTTTTTTTTTTTTTTTTTTTTTTTTTTTTTTTTCTTTCTTTCTTTTTTTTTCTTTCTTTTTTTTTTTTTTTCTTTTTTCTTTTTCTTTTTCTTTCTTTTTTTTCTTTCTTTTTTTTTTTTCTTTCTTTTTTTTTTTTTTTTTTTTCTTTCTTTTTTTCTTTCTTTTTTTTTTCTTTCTTTCTTTTTTTTTTTCTTTCTTTCTTTTTTTTCTTTCTTTCTTTTTTCTTTCTTTTTTTTTTTTCTTTCTTTTTTTTTCTTTCTTTCTTTTTTTTTTTTTTTTCTTTTTTTCTTTCTTTCTCTTAAGCAAAAAAAAAGTTAATCTCTAAGCTTTTCACAAATTGGTCTGCTTTGTCTCCAGACATCAGTTCCATATAAAATGCTTGGGAAATAATGGCAACACCCACTATTTCCATAGAAGAAATTCTTCAGTTTGTTTTTGTAAATTAGCAAACTATGTGACAATTCATTCAGATATTAAAGACAAAAGATGAAGCCATAAACTGATAGCTTTTTTGTTTTTTGGGGGTTTTTTTGTTAAAAAATGTTTTATTGACTTTCAAAGTTTTTAAGTTTTCATAATTACTGAACAATTTTTTGTTCTTTTGTTTTATAAAAAAAAGAAATAACTAAAACAGTTTCTTAAAATGAAGGATAACAAAACTTTACCAGAATACAGAAAATATTTTAAAAAGGAATTCAGAAACATTTTACAAAGCTCTGAACTTGCTTGTAAACAAATTAAAGATTTTAAAAATTAGCCATAGTTTTATCATTTCTGAATGGGGTGTATGTATGTGTGAAATAGATATGATCAGGAGACGTACAAAAGTGTGTGTACATACATACACCCTTGTTTCAATTAATTGAAACAAAATGAATAATTCTCTTATTTACTTTTTCATATTTTCCCAATAAAACATGACCCAGTGCACATGTTAGTACTTCATATGTTCATTCTACGAAGTCGGTCCTTGCAGATTGACCACAGATTCTTGATTGGATTTAAATCAGGAGAGTTTCTGAGCCAGTCAATAATACTTTGATTTGCTCACTGGTAAGGCTTGCCATTGCAGCATCACAATTTTTGTATGCTTCCTTGGAGTAATGTCCTTTGCAGACAATGGCCATAGGACAACTAATTGTATAATATAGTATATGGGCATGATGAAAATCTGATGCAACCCCAGATGACACAATATTTTCATGGTCAAACAAATTTCATCATACACCCCTAAAACAGATTCATATTACTCGACACTATTGCAAATGACTCGGTGTGAGGAAAAAGTAGAAATTGATTACACCGTCACTCCAGTAGGTCTTAAAACTGACCATATTGTGAAAGAAAGGAAACTAAAGTAGTTGTTTCAATTAATTACACAAAGATATATATATATATATATATATATATATATATATATAAGAGAGGGGACAAAATAGAAAAAGTTTATTTTTGGTACTTTTCATCCATTAGTACTTCATTGAACTGGATTTGTTGATGTTGTTATGACTCTACCCATGCACATGAACAGAAGATTTTTTAAAAATAATTTTTTGCAATCTAGCCAGATTCATCTATATTCTTTTTATCATCTTTGCTCTTAAGTATCCCATATTGTGGTACCTCTTGTAATACAAAGTTGTAAGTGACGATGTGGGATATGATTTATGAAAGTACTTATTCCCTCTTGAGATAGGACATTTCTGATTGGCACAAAAAATCAATAGTCATGATTATATTCTTGTGCCAAGTGGTACTCTTGAACCTGGCATATGTAGAAAATGGTTTGTGCTTTTCAGTGATTTTACTGAAACCCAATCTTACACCATTTTTATTCTTTGTCATTTTTTCTACTAGCAAATTGTTTTTGAGAATTGAGAAAATATTGTTTAAGCAATAATTTTTGCAAATTTTACTGTAAAATTTGTTTAAGTAAATTGTTCATATTCCGTTTTCATGTTGCTAGAAAAAGTTGTTGTCAGGGGCTGGGAATTGGAATAAATCTTGTTGATATTCCTGCTCTTCTGTGTTTAATAATCTTTCTTTTCACTGAAATGATTGTCTTTCTAAATTTGTTCAACACTTCAAATGAAAAGAAATGATCAAAGTATTTCTCGGTCAGATTTTCTTGTAATAAGTTCTCATCTTATGTTTATTAAAATCTAATCGTATGAATTTCATAAAATTGCTGTTTTTGCTGATGGTTCAAATCCCAGTGTAACAAATCTTTTTCACTTTTTAAGGTTAGAAAAATGTGTTTTCTGTGGGTGAAGCTCTTGTTTTTTTTATTACCATCTTGAACTGATGAGAAAAGCACATGTGGAATCTTAAAGCCATCCTGTTTTGATAACTCATCTGCAAAGAAAAGCACAAATCACAAAAACCGTTTCTTTTGAAGCCATAAACAAACCGATATTCCAATGTAATTTATACTAATGACATAAATGCAAAGTTTTTAAAATTTTTATGGACAATGACAGTTATGAACAAAAAATAAAATAAAACCACAAAAACCTTTATCCAAAACAAAATCTTTTTTAAAAAAATCACTCTGTAAAATGAGAATTTAGAAAAAAAAATTGTTTTGATTTTATTTTTGCAGTTGTCCTGAAGCAATTAATTTTTAGCATCTTAGATACTTTTGTCTGGATATAAGATTTTCTGCAGTGAATTATTTGAAATATTTGTATGCTCTTAGACGAGAACTAAAAAAAAATGACAGCATCATTATGCTGAAATTGGCATCTCTAAGATCAGTGTAGTATCTGTGTGTACTCTCTAGTACTCCACCTAAAATCAGTAGTAGTCTTTGTGCACTCTGAAAACTAATACAAATATAAAAAGAAACAATTTTAACAATTATTAATGTAGAACGAACTAGTTTATTCCAATCTTCTAAAAAATGAAAACTCCTTTTTCAGTAATTTTTTTTTCCCCTTCATGAGAAATAGGTAGATAAGAAACTCAATGTTTATCTATCTATTTATATCTACTCATTATCTATCTCATTCTCTTCATATCTAACAGGCAGATCATATCTATCTAAAAATGCCAACAGGGGTTTCAGGAATTGTCCCTGAACTGAATCTAACCACTCAATTTTAGTTTTTCCAGTTGAAGAATAGGCAAAATCTATGCATTGGTTGTCAAAATTAACCTTGTCAAAGCTTAAGTTTCATGTAACATGTCAGAAGTCAAATTTCTGCTTCTGAAAAGAATTTTGGTTAATAGAAGAATTGGGTGGCAGTGCTGAATTTTATAATTTTTGATACGAGAAGGTCTTCTATTGTAACATGCCCACACATTTACATGGATATAAACAGACATAAAAACAGACTAGTAAATTTAATGTTCACTTGTGCCCAATTTCTAATGGCCTTTGCTAAATTTACTAAATGTCTACTTGTTGCATAGTGATGATCAGCAAGCGGATAATTGCAGATGCAAGAAGTTTAATTTATATATATATATATATATATATATATAAAATGAGATATCCATCTTATATTTATATATAAAAATCATTTCCACTTATTTTATTTTCCATTTAGACAATTTATCCATTGCATATATATATATATATATATATATATATATATATATATATAAAATATCAATTATGATTAGTAGAGATAATTCCAAGGAGGATATAAATCCATAGAACTCAATGTAAGAACAGAGCAATATAATAATGAATACAGAATCCTTAAAAATCCATCATATCAGGTTATGAATATATTTTGTTGACCTCATATCCATCTCTTTAAAAACTGGTCTGAAGAGATGGATGTGAGGCCAATGAAATAAATTTATAAATTTATATTGATTTTGACTTGATTGATATTTTATATATATATATATATATATATATATATATATATATATATATATATGTGTGTATCACGTTCAGAGCCACCCTGCATTTCATTAAAAAACACCTTAAAATGAGATACTGCATTTTTTAAAAGTAAAAGATATTTCAGCAACTACTGTGTATTTGTCTGTTCATAAGCAAAAACCTGTGGACATATTTGTGTACATTTTCTTCAGATCTTAAAAGTAAATGCTAACAAAATTGGTAAAAGGTATGAATCTAATTTTTGGTGTTAAGATCAACCTGCCATAGTAAAAATGCTTTAATATACAAACTAATATCTATCTATCTATCTATAATCATTGAAGTCAACACTTAGAGGCGACATGCTGTTTCATGCTATACGCAACCATCAGGCTTTTATATTTACATATGCTCTATCTCTGATATTGAGCACTTTATCCCAGAAATATAGCACACCTTAAGAGTATATTTCTTCACACATATATATATATATATATATATATATATATATATATTATTGTATATTCTGGCTTACAAGATACACTCCCTCCCCCCCAAAAAAAAAAACAGCCTGAAAAATATGTGTGCATCTTGCATGACTAATGTAAGGCAACACCCAGGCTTGGACAGAATTGGCTTGACTTATAGGGACATGGATTTGTATGTTGAGCCATTACACTATAATGTTAGCTATCTATCTAATTCAGCCTTTTATATGACATAACCTCAGTACTTAGCTGTTATAAGTACTTCTAAGACAATAAACCTTCCTGAAGCTGAGCCACAAATTTAAACATGCTCTGTTTACTAGCAGCAGTGGGAGCCTTTCTCCTCTTAACTAGTATGTTATTGCCATACAAACAAAATTGGATGAGTGATTAATGTAAACAATACATGGCGCCAGTATGTGAGGTACGCATGGTGAATGTATTGTATGAGAATGACTCTTTATTTTTTTTTTTTTTCTTAGAAATTTCTTTCCAATAAAGCCAGAAAATATGGTGTGTGTGTGTGTATATATATATATATATATATATATAAAACTTCTGTAGTTTACTGCTACCAGCAAGCAGAAATATTTCTTTTGATGATGGCCATTTTGGCCAAAACTAGTCGAGGAATCTAAATGAAATAATAAAAAAAACGAAAGAATATTAATCTACAACCCAGTGTGTCTGAAGATTTTAATTTTTAATATTTTTTATTGTAATATATATATATATATATATATATATATATATATATATATATATATATATATATAAACACCTTTCACATGCATTGTCTTTGTGCCATGTGATATAAAATAGGATGGCAGGGTCAAGAATAGTGCAATACTGAAGAAATGTGACATCAGAGTCATTGAAACCATTCTAGCAAAGATACAGCTTAGGTGAGCTGGTCATGTTGTGATAATAGATGAGCATAGGCTTTCAAAAAAGGTGCTGTATGGACAACTACCAAACTCCAAGTGTTCAGTTTGATGTCCACTCTTATGCTACAAAGACAAGTTGAAAGACAACTTCTAACATCTCAACTTTGATCTGAAAACCTGCAAAGCCCAAGCATCAAACCAAAAGGAGTAGTGTAAGACATGTTTCATTCAGTTAAAGAGTTTTGAATACAAACTGAAGCACCATGATCAGCTTCATCAAGCTCTGAAGCAGAGATGCCATGAAAATTCTGTTTTAACAAATTTTATCTGTCAGTGTGGCTGTGTCGCTTGCAGCAAGCCTGGGCTAGTTTCACACTTAAGTACAAATGTAATATCTTTCCCTTACCTGATTTTCTCCACAATAGCCCTTGCTAACATGTATAAGTGTAAAACGAAAGGCACCATCCACTGCTGACCCTCATTTATCGTTCACGGTAGGAGAGTCTACTATATATCTCAACAACCAAGTATTGATCTAAGGACACCAACCCAAAACCATAACTCTGAGTTTGAAGCTAATTGCAATCTTCACAAATTTAAGCACATCATAGTTTGATTTGGTGTAAATCTTGGTTACAGTTCTGGATCAGCATCTCCAGATGGAAACTAGGTTGTTACAGCCTCTGTTTTATTTTGATTTCCTATTTCGGGTTTCTTGATTCAGTTGATATTTAGCAATGTTTAATGGTCAGTGCCTGTTTCTTTCTTTGCAAACATGTATTTGTTGGGTTTGATCTTGGTACTTTCCTTTCACTTCATACATAGTTTATTTGGGTTCATACATATACATACATATATATATATACACATATATATATATATATATATATATATATATATATATATATAATATTGCAGATTGAGTGCTAGTATTAATAAAATATTAATGAAAATAGTAACAGAGCTATAATCTATATTAATAATAAATATACATTTTTTCCTCACCAGTAGCATGACTGAGTTATCAGGTGCTCACTGAAAACAGGCCATTGCATAATTTAAATATTGACAGATATATATATATATATATATATATATATATATATATTAGGATAAATCAAACGACCAGATATAAGCAACTGCATACATGCATGTTGGCACACATAGATGGGTAAGAAAATAATCATCAAATTTATTCATAATGTGTAAACATAACAGTGCTCAATGTGATTAGACAGGGCAAAGATATATATTTAAAAATATACATATACAAATACCTATGTTTAGGTGTACAACTTAGGTTTTTCTAGTTTTCCAGCTCATCGGGCACAAAGTATATCTTATGTCATCTGTGTATTTTTTAAAAAAACATGCGATATACTTTGTGCCCATTGAGCTTGAAAACCAGCAGAACTTAAGTCATAAACCTAAACATAGGTATATGTATATTTATATATATATATATATATACACACACACAACAAACCAACCAACCCACCCTGACGAGTGGACAGTGATTCTTGGAGGGTCTGTCTATGAAACTCTGAAATTATTTTCAGTATCCTGACTCCAATCAGCTGAGGAACATACCTTTTACTTGTATTAATTATAAATGTCATATATATCATTAGTTGGATTGATGTAAGTTTGTGACCCTGGGTTTCATGCTCTCTGCAATCATCAGACAAATAGATTAATTTT
Source organism: Acanthosepion pharaonis (assembly GCA_903632075.3). Lineage (NCBI taxonomy): Eukaryota > Metazoa > Mollusca > Cephalopoda > Sepiida > Sepiidae > Acanthosepion > Acanthosepion pharaonis. Next base: position 872,966 of record CAHIKZ030000443.1, read on the forward strand.
TGAAATTTTGGGTTTATTTGTGGTTGCATATATTGGTGTTTTATGGTAGTGGAAGGAAAAATTGTTGTCAAAATGCCACTAGTACATACGTAGACATACATACCTGCATACATGTCTGCGTACATATGAATGGCATTCTGACAACAATTTTTCTTCCCACTACCATAAAACAATGATATATGCAACCATAAATAAACCCCAAATTTAAAAAATTAATCAGTCTGTCTTTTACAGAGAATTAGAAATCCAGGGTCACAAACTCACATCAATTCAACTAAATATGTTAGCTCTATCATTGATATTGAACACTTTCCAATAAGTACCACGCATATATAATAAATAATATATATAAAAATTGCAAATATATATATATATATATATATATATATATATATATATATATATATATATATATATATATATATATATATATATATATATATATATATATATATATATATATATATATATGGACACTTGCATTTGAGAATATAATCTACTAAGGTGGCTAGCTAATCCCTATTGCAGACGCTCGCTCTGCACATTTGTGTTTGTTTGAACAATGTGACTTTTATGCTAGCACAGCTATTGACGGATTCTGTCTATCCAATTTCACTCACAAGGCTTGGGTCAACCTGCAGTCCAGTTTTCAGGCACTTTCCAAAGGCGCTGCACACTGGGATCAATCCCTCCCAGACTGATAACATCAGAGAACCTCCTTCCTGACAAATCAACCATGGTGAGATTCAAACCAGGGTCCCATGGTCAGAAAGTGAATGCTCTAACCACTCAGCCATTCGCCTATATGTATAGTTGGCCACTTTTATTCAAGGATACCCATCTACTAGGGTGGCTAGCTAATCCCTATTGAAGACTCTCACTCAGATGCATTTGTGTTTGTTCAACACCCACAGAGCCAACCTGTGGTTTATACTACAATTATACTGAGCAGAACTTAGTTGCAGTTTCTGGGAAAGAGTGTGTTTTCTAGTGTGATCAACAATTTGAACAAGGCCAGCACACTCAAGCCCTCAGCCACGATAACTTGTGAATTCATGCTAGCACAGGTATCGACAACACCCAAGGGTTCCATCTCAGACACTTTCCAAAGGTGTCGCATGCCATATATATATATATATATATATATATACACTTTGTGACCGATGAGCTGGAAAACCAATGAAACTTAAGTCATTTAGAGGAGGCATGGTAGAGTAATGAATAGCAGCTTGGATTGAGGAATCTGAGAGCCGAGTTCAAATTCTAGTCGAATCCGTTACATTCACTTACGTGTTAATACCCTTGGGAAAGGTGTGAATCCTCTTCTTCTCCCTCCAGCTATGGGTAAATAGCAGGATAGACTGCGTTCTATAACCTTGGATGGCAACTGGTCTAGAAGAAGGACAACTCTGAATTTAAACCCGGAGTGGAGCCTCTAAGGCGGATGGACGGCACTTTGTGCTACCTTCCGGCAACTCCTGCAGCCGCGCTGGTACCAAACTGTATCAATTTATCCTCTCCTTTGGACTCTGCTAGCAAGACCGAGAGGGAGAACTAGACATCTGGGCAGCCCTAGTTCTCCATATATCCCGCCCAGGCTCGTAGCTCACTGCACTAATCCATCGTCTCTCGAGACGGACAGATGCCGATGCTATGTCATTTTCAGTAGCTTAATAGAACATAATGCAACTTGAAAGATGAAGATCTTGGCCTAAAAACAAGCAAGAAATACCAACCTAATGAATGTAGTGTTAGTAAAGTTACTATTTTAAACCATAAAAAAAAAATATGTAATTGCTATCAGGTCACCTGTAATGTTTTTTAAAAAGTACAGTTAACCTTACAATTTCAGTAAATGGCTTTCTTTATTTCTTTTCTATGTCTGAGAAATGCAAAGATATTTTACAACCTGTCTGTTTTCTGTTTAATACACCTGTCACCAATAACATTGCAACACTCTTTTGCTTTATCAGAAGAATTGTTTCTTATGACTAAGCATTTCAAGTCACCAATCACAAAATTATTTTCTGATTTTTCTCATTTAAATCACCATCATATTCCGATGGCACTCATCTTCCTTGTGAATATCTTCATCTTTTTCTTGGCAAAGTATAACCTTTACTTTTTTTTCTTCTTTTATCTTTACACATGCAAATTGTTTGAACTTCATATTGTCGGCCTATTGGGATTTATTGATTAAAAATTTAACAAATCTTTTAAAATGCTTTTATTTTCTAATTGCCTAAAATGATAACTAACACTTTACGACTCAACAGCTCTCTTCTCCCCGAAGACTTTCTTCTTTGAAATTCTCTTCAAGAAATCTGGCTGCCTCTGTTTACTCATTTGCCTTTAAGAATCACTGTTTGAATTAACACTCTGATGAAGTGGTTATTAAGTTTAGCTTAGTCTGACGCAAGGATATAAGAGTGAGGAATCCACATGTTACACTAGTAAGTTTTTTTAGTATTTCTTTTATTTCTTTTTTTAGTATTTCTTTTTTTAGTATTTCTTTTTTTAGTATTTCTTTTTTTAGTATTTCTTTTTTTAGTATTTCTTTTTTTAGTATTTCTTTTTTTAGTATTTCTTTTATTTCTTTTTTTAGTATTTCTTTGTTAGTATTCCTCTGTCTTTCTAAGATAAACTATAATTCTGCCAAAATATATTGTCAATCTACTTTTTTTAATAAAAATGTAATGAAAAATTATTTTATAGTTTTTAAATATTACAGTTCCCTCCCCAAATATATTTTATAAATTCTGAAAAATATTTGTTTTTCAAATTTCCTTTGTGGTGATCTTTGCAATGTCCTTTTCTCTGGAGTTGTTAAGACAGGAAACCAAAAGACAATTATGCAAGTTATGTATAAAATATGAATTGCTCACCCAAAAGCCAATTCATTAGTACTTGCTGAAGTTATAGTTATTATTTTCATTGTATAAGTTTGGTAACATTCACACAACCTCCATTCTATTGTCCAAGATTTGCAATGCTTGTCAACAATGTAGCAGGATTAAACTTTGAGAACAAAATTAATCAAGGAAATGGAGAGAGAAACACATAGAAAAACCAATATGTAAGAAAATGAACCTGATGCCCACTTCTTTTTTCAGCCCCACCACATAAGGCAATAAAGCCACTAAGACACAAGGGGTTACTGAGTGAAAGAAACTGAGAAAATATTATTGAGAAGAAAGGACAATAAAAGAACAGGTTTCAAAAAGACAAGATGATAATTGTTGAAACCTAGAGAAGGTTACTGAATGAGAAATAACAAAAACGGAGGTTGGAAATCAAATGGTAATCTTTATAAAATCAACAAAATACAATACTCTCCAGCAGTGTGAAGTAGATAAATCACTGCTAAAGGTGAACTACTTAGACAGTATATTACCCCACTTACAATAGGGTCCAATGTATTTATGAGGATTGGGACATACCTATTAGTGTTCATAGGTAAGGTATATAACAATAATTGACATTTTTAAAGATCAGAGTTAACAGGAAAACAAGAAATAGGTAAACTTTCACAGGTGAGAAGTGTGAGGGAAGAGACTATTAGAATAAAACTTGCAGTTATATTTAGCAATTTCAATAATAAAATGGTGAATCCTAGCTGCCAATTTAGCATGACACTTATGAAATCAAGGTACCAAAGAGGAAAGGTCATCAGGCCAGAACCGATAACATTGAAAATTCTTCAAGTTTTGTCAAGAACCTTTAGATACATAGAAGCACCAGACCAGATGTGGCAATAATATTCAATGTAGATTCAATGGTAGACTTATAAAGGTGAAAGACAGATTTAGGTGAGAAAAAATCTCTAGCAAAATACAGTGATCCAATATTCTTAGTAATAGTTTTAGCAATTGATTCTATATAATCATTCCAATTCCTAACAGTGATAAATGTTAGACAAAGAAGATACACTGACTTACTCTCCTGGAGGTTAGCATCAGCCATATTGATGAAAGGTAAAAATATTCCCTAAGAGGATTAAGTGAGCAGTTTAGTTTTGGAAGCATTAAAATTAACAACTCCTGTATACATATTATGCCTCTTGATTTCTTGGGGAACATAGGGTTGCAACAACACCTCTCCGACGGATGTGGTTACGGGTGATCCTCTTTAGCTTGTCCCATGTTGTGACGGCTGCCTTCACCTCTGCATCAACACTCCTCCACTAAGTCAGTTTTGGTTGACCTACTTTCCACAAGTGAAAGGTCTGCCTGTTGACACAAGAAGCAGGCTTGCGGAGTGTGTAACCAATCTATCCCCATTCCTGTTTCTTGATGTCAATCTTGTTTGGGGCTTGTCTGGTCCTGTCCCACAGTTGGTCATTGGAGACAATTTCCAGCCACCTGATATTGAGGATGTTCCTGAGACATCGATTGGTAAATGTCTAAAGTTTATGGGTGTTGATCTTAGTTACCCACCAGGTTTTTGAGCTGTAAAGGAGGACTGACTTGACATTGGTGTTGAAGATCCAGATCTTATAAAGTGAGAGGGTGGGCTGTTGATCTCCAGATTGGCCACAGTGTTGAAAGCATGTTGATCTTTATATTGTAGAATTAGATTTCTACATTCTCTGTTTTTAAACCCGTTAAAAGAGGATCACAGCTAAGTATTTTCATTTTATGCTAAACCCATTAAAATTTAAGCTGAACCCATTAAAATTGGCTCCAGAGTTCAGTATGAAAAAATGCTTTCTGGTTGGTCCATAATGTCTTCTTTCTGCTGATGTTTGCATGGTTGATTTTGAGTTGACCTGTTCAGAGTTCAACATGTCAAAAAAAAATATGTAAACATTCTGAAGCCCCCATGTGATCAAGAAAACTCATAAATATGAAACTTCGACATGACTTAGTGATTCTTTAAAATAATCAACTCATCACACAAACTCATGAAACCTAACTTCCTTACTAAAAGTTAATTTTTATTAACATCAATCCAGTTTGTGGAATTCAATTTCTTTTCAACATCAACTCATCTAGTGACCAATTCAACCAAGACAAAATTCATAAACCAAGTCACTCAATATCTTAACAACATAAAGGAAATCATAATTATATCAGTTGAAGCAAGACAACTTTACAGTAAGTCAAGCAATATATTTCATTGAATTACACCATCAACATAAACTGTTTACTTCCTTATCAGATCTCTATAGCATAACACATTTTTATATTACCCTTGATCAAACAACCAATAACTGTAAAGTGTTTTAAAAAAACTTTATTATATCATGTGTACAGGTTAGATAAAAATATATTCTGTTAAAACAAATATCTGCCTATTTCATTATTTCTCTTCTTGTTGTCTTTGTTGCATTTGATTTATTAAAAATAGTAGAGGGTCAGTTTAACTTGTATTTGTCACCAGTACAGATTGGCTCACCCAATACAATATTAAAATTTACTAATTTGATTTGTAGAAATTCCATTAGAGTTGATGACTAAAACAGCAGGATCACTTTTGTGTATATATTTCTATAATTAACTGAGTGAATATGGATATTATTTTCATTTTGTAAATTGGATCATTCAGATACACTGATATTGTAAACTAGGAATCATTAGGGGTTTCGAATCTTGTAACATCATAAAAGCTGTCTGTGTCAACACAATTGATACTGATTAAATATTGATATGCATTATCAAATTATAAATAAGTATTAATTATATATAAAATGCTCAAACACTAATATTCCATGGGTATAATTCATTACATTGGAATTATAATCACGATCCAATTCATCAGACCTACAAATTCAAAATGAAATCGGAAAATATAACTCCGGGTATAAAAAAAACAAATTTTAGTGAGAGCGCATGCATGTAATAACATATATATATATTATAAATTAATTGATTTAAAATATGTTTTTTTTTCGCTACACACCACTACATTGAGCACTATTTTGTAAAAATAAAAATATCTATAAGAACACCGGATTTTATATCTTACTGTCTGTTCTTCCTTTTTATTTATATATATATATATATATATATATAGAGAGAGAGAGAGAGAGAGAGATATTAAAACATAAGACTCCTGAGACACTCTGATAAGAAGCACTTAGGTGGTGCCATTTGAACAATGGTTATCAAGTTCAGTCCGATGAGCAAAGCAGAATATTTATACATTGAACTAAAGCAGAATAACAGTATAACTAAAAGTACTAATGCTCAGTGGCTGAGATGATTGAGATTTTGAGAGTGATGCTAGTGGTTCAAGCTAAAGTAAAATGCCAGGTTTCTCAATGCTGATTTTCAAGGCTTAACAACCTTCCCCACTAGAAAAACTTGTACAGCACAATCCTTTCTGCTTGAATTTGGTTTTGTGCTTCTGTAAATATAGCACACGCGCAAGTTAATTCTGTAGCTTTCAAGTTGTGATTAAAGTTTATTTTGACAACACATTCTCATTTGATAGATGCTTGCCTTTCTCTTACATTGCAATGTCTGCTGCCATTACCACCTGCAAAGCTACGTTCTTCCTTTTGGCAATCACAACCACTGCCAACAACCAAAAAAAAAAAAAAAAAATAGAAATAAAAAGATCAAAGCCTGAACTCTGTTCTTTCACAATTCCAGACATCTTCCACAAATACTCTCTCCATCATGAACACTGCAAAGGCTGCCAATGTTAGTTAACCTCATCCCACCCACAAAGCATCTACCTTGCAATCTTCTTAAAGGGATAGTCTTTTTCATTAAATATTGTTTGCTTAATACAATCCATTTCTTCTTGCCAAATAAAGATTATTCAGATATAATTTACAATTTGTATGATTTTTGTTTGCTTGATGATTGTCATTTCTTGAGTTTTATATATTGGTTTGTTGATTTACAAGCTAAAACACCTAAGGTTTTGCCGGACGTATAACTGCTTATATTTATAAGATTATTATTTATAAGATATATATATATATATATATATATATATATATATATATATATATATATATATATATATATATATATATATATATATATATGTGTGTGTATGTGAGAGTACAGAATCATAAAAAAAATCCATTCAGTTATAATTTATTTCATGAATATACAAAAATATATTCATCTCTTCAGATATATTTTCTTAATCTTAATATTACTCGTATACAGACAAATCGCTCATCAACGGATAATGGGGGGGGGATGGGTGGTCCATTAAAGCCAATTGACCATAGATGGGAAAGGATTAATTTTCATTATAAAACCACTATAGTAACTCCCAGTAGTTATGATCATAATGTAAATACTATAAACATGTATACATGGCATAAATAATTATATACTTAATATAGATATATTAATCAAAATAACAAAAATAATAGATTTCTCATAGCTCATACTCATTCATGTATCGTACTTTATTTTTTGTACATCTGTCTTTGTTTACAATTGAAAGGACTGTCATCGGTCACTTTGAGAACTAAAATGACTCCTTCCACCAAGATCACAAATTTTGAAATACATCACTGATAATTTGGAAGTTTTTGTGATTTTGTCCATGGCATCAGAAGTTTGTTGATGGGAGGTTGGGGGTAGGGATATATATATATATATATATATATATATATATATATATATATATATATATATATATTGGATTGATGATTGAGTGAGTTTGTGACCCTGGGCTTCATATACCATGCGTATATAATATATATAATGATTTTATATATAATTTATTTAAAAATTATAATATAAACATTATAAAATCAATACAAAAATAGCCATTTTGTTTCAACACTTTTAGTGTCTTATCAAGTGATATGTTGAATGTAAAATAAAGAAAAACTCTTTATTCTGCATTCAATGCCATCACTTGATAAGACACCAGAAGTGTTGAAACAAAATGGCTATTTTTGTAGTGATTTTATAACATGTTTATGTTATTATATTTGCTCTACTCTGTATTGAGCACTCTTTTAAGAATAGTATTTTTGGTTATTGGAATTTATTCCATATACACCAATCCTATATTGAATATTTTATATATATATATATATATATATATGATAATAATGTGGCCACTTGTACTCCAGGATATCCACCTACTAGGGAGGCCAGCCAATCCTTGTTGCAGATGGTCACTCAGGCACATGTGTGTTTGTTCAAGACCCACATAGTCAACCTATGGTTTATACTGCTTGTAATTTTTGTGTGTGTGTATATATATATATATATACATATATATATATATATATATATATATATAAATAAATTTTTAATTCTACATTATTTTTTATTACTATAAATGTTACTTTTAGTGGATACTTGTATTTTAATTGCTATCTGTTCTTTACTTTTTTAGGACTTCTCAATCTAGGTCGATTGTTATTAATTTCACCGTTTAAGAAAAAAACAACTCGGGCACATGTACTCACTAAAAATAACATTTATAGCAAAATATATAGGTTGTTTTTTTTTATATTCTTAATAGTAAGATTAGTTTAAATAACTAAAACTATTTCAGTTCTTTTGCATAACTTTAAAACAATGAACAGGCATTTTGGACAACATTATTACTGAGGCTTTTTTTTTTTTTTTTTTACTTATGCTAATGTAAACAATGACATTTAGCTATGTGCGTCATACTGTTTTTAGACACCCCCCCCATCCACCCTCCGCACAATTTTCTGCTCTGTTTACTTTGAGGTATTTTCAGCAACCATCTCTAATTTACATTGTCAACCTCACTGGGCATTGTGACACACCATAACAGACATTAGAAGAAACTTCTTATCTTGGTTTGCTCCAGTGGACAATATCCTGTTTTTCAACTTTCTTCAGTCAAATGACTTTACAAAATCAGGCTCAGAATTTTGAAAAATCAATGGCCAAATTTTAGTGCCAAAAATTTTGATCAGGTTTTAACTACTTATCTACTCAATAGTCTTATAACTTATTGTAAATCATTTTACTTGTCTTTGTTTAAAAAGTAATATTTTGAGGGAAGAGAAATTACTTACAGAAACCCTTAATTTTGACCAAGGAATCATTAATCATGTGTATCATGTCTAGTTCAACCCCAATTTCTGAGGGTCATGGAACAATTAGGGTACGGAAATACCACACATTTGGCTATTTTGTACTTTGAACATGAAACCTTTGAATTGGTGAGACATCATGTGGTGCTGTAGATAGTAATAAACAGTAAATGGAGGTTATCAATTGTGAAAATTATAAAAAGGTTTTTAATTATTTTTTTTTTCTAAATATGTGGCTACTTGTATATGTGAAAATAATATCTATAAAGACTAAGAAAAGAATTATATGCCTGTTATACACAGTACCTATGAACACTAATTGGTATGTCCCAATCCTCATAAATATGTAGGACATTATTGTAAATGGGGGTAATATACTGTCTAAGTAGTTCACCTCTAGCAGTGGTTTACCTACTGCACACTGCTGGCGAGTATTGTATTTTGTTGATTTTATAAAGATTACCATTTGATTTCCAACCTCCATTTTCATTATTCCTCATTCAGTAACCTTCTCTAGGTTTCAACAATTATCTTGTCTTTTTGAAACCTGTTCTTTTATTGTCCTTTCTTCTCAATAATATTTTCTCAGTTTCTTTCACTCAGTAACCCCTTGTGTCTTAGTGGCTTTATTGCCTTATTTGCTAGGGTTGAAAAAAGAAGTGGGCAGCAAGTACATTTTCTTACATATTGTTTTTTCTATGTGTTTCTGATTTCCTTGATTAGTTTTGTTCTCTAAATTTAATCCTGCTAAAATGCTATAACTGATGCTATAAAGATTAACATTTCATTTCCGACCTCTGTTTTCGTTATTCTTCATTCAGTAACCTTTTCTTGGTTACAACAATGTCTTTCTGTATATTTGAACCAGCATACTCATTTTGATGATTATACCTACTACACTGTTTCAGCCATTTTACTCTTTGGCTTTCTTCATGTATTTACTGTACTTGGTAACTTTCTTGCAATTTACCGGCTTACTGCCACATCATGTTGAAATATCAGTTCCCGTAGGATCACTGAAGTTAAGCAATGTCATGCCTGCTTAGTACCTAGATGGGTGACTGCGTGGATATACAAGTGGTGTAATGGATAATGGCTCGGAATTGTTAATCAGAGAGCCAAGTTCTAATTCCTGTTGGGTTCATTATATTCTCTTATGCACAAATAAACTTGGAAAAGTTATGAATCCATATCTTCTCCCCAGCTATGGGTTAATTAGTAAGACTCGTATCACTAAACCTTTGTTATGTAAAAAAAAATTCTTACAATCTAAAAATATTTTCTGGCTTTAAATAACCTACAAATGGATTCAATCAATCAACTGGAATTTACTACATATGTAAAACCTCAAAATTCATTAAGGTTTTTAATTTCTCTGGTGAGGAAGAATATAGGATTCAAATTAGCTTGTTCTGAATTTCTCAACTCGAAGAACATTTCCTGTCATAAGAGATTAGCTGCAGTATTTTTACATATTTTAAATTTGTATTTGGTAATAATTGGTGAATAGTCTTAATATTTACCAATTCCTAATAATATTTTTTATGCAAACTGTTGTATGTCACTCTTCTCAATAATCCATGAAATTAACATGACTAGATTAACCACAAATGACTTCTGAACATTTTCATTTTAAAAAAAAAAACTTCATTCTTAAATGTGTGTGTGTGTATATATATATATATATATATATATATATATATATATATATATATGGCCTGATGATTGCGTCCTGCATGAAACAGCCTGTCACTTCTGAGTGTTGACTTCAATGTTCACTTTTATATTTACATACGCTCTATCTCTGATATTGAGATCTTTATCCTATAAATATAACACATCTTAAAACTATATTTCTTTAATATATATATATATATATATATATATATATATATATATAAATGTTTCATTAAAGATGACAGGCAATGTACTATGATTAAGCTTTGTATTTAATTTTTCTTGTGTTTGAACAAGTGTTTTCTTTGCTGGACAGTAGTTTTTTTTTTGTGTTGAAATTGTCCAAATGTTCTATAACTACAATATAGCCAAAAATGCCTGGAATTACAGAACATTTGGATAGTGTGTATACACTCTTGTAGAAAACACTTGTTCAAACACAAGAAAAATTAAATAAAAAGCTTAATCGTAGTACCTTGTCTGTCATCTTTAATCAAACATGTATAAATGAAGGATTGCTACCTAAATACACCATATATATGTATATAATATATATATATATAATGTGCATGGTACTTAGTGGAAAGTGCTCAATATCTGTGATTGAGCTAAAATATTCAATTGCATGGAAGTAGTTTGAAATCCTGTGTTTCATGCTCATGCAATCATCAGACAAACTGCTTTGTTTTTTCAAAAGTGAATCTATTTATGCTTATTTGTGTTTGATTATTTGTGTTTGTGGGAGATGAGAAATTTTCTTCTGTGTTTGTTTGGGATGGCACATACATACACACATACATAGAGGTGTATGCATTTTAGTTTGTAGGAACACACCCATATAAATAATCTGAGGTTAGGCACAGATGCACATCCATGCGTTCAAGCATACATATATTCACAATTGTCATTCTGTTTTGGTGTCAAGACACTAGCGTTATATATGCAGCAATATTCTCTTAACAAGGAACAGGTGGTGTGGTCTTATATATATATATATATATATATATATATATATATATATAGTTAGGTAATGAAATATTCGGGATTCCGCATGGATAATACCAAGGAGGATGTAATCCAGAGAGCTCAATGTAAAAACAGAGCAAATATTAGTTAAATTAAAAGGCAAACAACCTTAAGGGTTTATAGATTACATTTGATTTCCTCAAGAATGGAATTTTTTTTCCTGGTTCCTCAGATCACATTTCCAAGCATAAAATAAAATGGTTTAGAAATTTGCATATTATTATTATTATTATTTTATACGTTTTTCAGGAGTAGTTTTAAGTTGATGCAAGGTGATAGAGGAAGAGAAAGGGGATGACCAATATGATCAAAATTAGAGAGGGAAGAGAGAGAGAGAGAGAGGAATATGTTTAAATCTCTCTTTATTAAGATACGTAAGGGTGTTAAAGTAAGGTGCCAGACATTTTGATCTATTTAACAAGTCCTTTCACAGGAATAGTAATATAGAGACTTTACATTCTTTATTTTATATATATATATATATATATATATATATACTCGACTCTCCTGTCAAATTCAACATATGAGGGTCAAGCAGATCAGTTCCTAGGAAACTGACATCCTGACATCAGCACATGAGATTTGATTATAGTGGTAAAGGTTTTCGTGCAGGACCATCCACACTTTTGAAGGGCTGAATATAGAGACCTGGTGCACTATGTGCCACAAGGTCCCCAAATGACCCTCCGCAGGTTTTGAATTCAGAGTTATCCTTCTCTTAGACCAGTTGCCATCCAAGGCTATAGAACCCAGTCTGTCCTGCTATTTACCCATAGCTGGAGGGAGAAGAGGATTCACACCTTTCCCAAGGGTATTAGCACCTAAGTAAATGTAATGGATTCGACTGGAATTTGAACTCAGCTCTCCGATTCCTCAATCCAATCCACTATCCATGACTCCACCGTGTATATATAAAGAATGTAAAGTCTCTATATTACTATAACATTTTAACAAATATTAGTTGGTGTGTAAGAGAGATACTAAAAATAGTCATCACATTTAGTAACCATAACAACAAAGACATTCTTCATAAATAATATCTTTATGAATATATTGTGAGAATATTATGAGGATGTGAATAAACATTGAAATATCACCAAAATTGTCTGAATTTTTATCTCTATGTAAATGACGGTAATGATAATATTAACCATTTCCCTACAAGGAAATATTTGGCATTCATTGACTGAGCAGCCAGTACTGTTTTGGTTGAAGTTTACAAAATCTTTCTCTCAAAACGCTTTTTAAGGAAAACAGACTTCTCAAGTCCAGCAGCTGTTACGGCTCTTCCCAGTATTGATAGGAGTTTCCTTCTGAATATTGATAAAAATATTTTCCACAGTCTGCCAAGATTTTTCTTGAAACTTGGCAGTAAAACTTCTGGCTTAAAATCTTTTTTTAATACTAAAATACTTGCACTCGAATTGAGGAATTAAAGAGCAGTGTTTAAATTTAAGTCCATTACATTCACTTACATGCTTGGGAAAGTTATGAATCCAGCTCTTCTCCCCTCAACTATGGGTAAATAGTAAAACAGACTGGATCCTATAGCCTTGGGTGGCAACCAGTTTAGGAGAAGGAAAACTTTGAATTCAAAAACTGTATGTAGCCCTGACAAAGCACATAGTATGAAGCCAAGGAAAGGAAGTTCGCATTGACTCGATGATCCTGACTACAGTTGTCTCCTTAACAGATTGGGTTCTATAGCCTTGGATGGCAACCAGTCTAGAAGAAGGAAAACTCTGAATTCAAACTGTATGTAGCCCTGGCGAGTCACATACTATGCAGCTTAGGAAAGGATCGTTCACATTGACTCGATGATCCCGAATACAGTTGTCTCCTTAACAGATTGGGTTCTATAGCCTTGGATGGCAACTGGTCTAAAAGGAGGAAAACTCTGAATTCAAAAACTGTATGTAGCCATGGCATAGCACATACTATGCAACTAAGGAAAGGATCATTCACACTGATTCGATGATCCCGAATACAGTAACTCCTTTTATTCTTTAAATATTAAAATGACTTAAAAAAAAATGCGTGAGAGCCACTCAAAGTGGTTATTCTTTACATTTGGATTGTTGTCTTTATCATTGTTTTTCTTATCACAATATTTCAGCTGTTGTCCCTTCAGGCTTTCATCAAGTCCTTGTTAATCCGAATAACCTTCAAGGAATGTCCTCATTACACATCGTCCTGGGTATGACGATAAACTCCATCTGCGTCCTGAGTATCATGATAAACTCCATCCGCACCCTGGGTATGACAGTAAACTCCATCCGTGTCCTAGGTAAGATGATAAAATACATCCAGCAGCAAGGCCTCTGATCAGGAGGTTTTGAGGAGTGTGGAACCACCTATTAATTGCTGATGTTCCCAGGTCCACCCTGACCTGGGGTGGTAGCACCTCTTAGGGTCCCAGCTATGAGCAAATAGTTAACCCCTAAACTGGGGTAAAAACACTATGAAAGTGTAAAAATATGTTTTAATACCAGAAATACTTTGTAAAAAAATTATTACCAGTAATAAATTTTTGAAGGAAAAAAACTATTATCAGAAATACATATTACCAACAATGTTTTTAAAAAATAAATATTACTAGCAATACATTTCTGAAAAAAATTATTACCAGCAATACATTTTTGAAGAAAAAATATTACCAGCAATAAAAATTTTGTCAGCATTAAATAACCCATTGAGGTTGATATGCCGTTAAACAAAATAAACCAAACCAATCTAAACCAAGGAATACATATTCTATTCATACGAATCTATCCTAAAAATGTTGTCGGCATTAAATAACCCATTGAGGTTGATATGCCGTAAAACAAACCAAACCTCATTCCACTGACCATATCTCTGGATATATCATTCAGCTCTTACTTAATAATGCTCAGTTATTGCTCATGTTTTTTTCCATTTTCAGCTAACTTATAACTGATCAGTACTATATAAGAGTTTAATGAGGTATCATTAACTGTGGAGAGTGGAGCAAGAACAATCTAGCCTCATTGAATTCCTTGAAAATTCCCTGCATTGACAAGCATCTGATGAAGGCTGGGAAGTAGAACAGCTCAAACATTGTAATAATGACAACAAAGATGAGGACAATAGTCTGAATGTAAATAATGCTAACTATTCATCAAAAAAATTCAAATAGAAAATTGTAGAAGGTTATTGTTAAAATTGGTTACGATGAATGAAGTGCGTGATGTGAATGAAAGAAGATTTGGTAACTAATGAACATAAGGAGGATAAACATTAATTAATCCTTGATTTGGAGAGGTCAAGGTTGTAGTGCTCAGTGAAGTACTCATGCAAGTGTTCTGCAAAATGACAGTTCTTAGGGGAAAAGTTGTCTGCGTTAAGCCTTCTTACATATGAAACATGAAGGGAATGAGGGTGATTCAGAAGCGCCATATTATATCTTAGTTGTAAATGTCTGGGACTGATGGAACGAAAGAATGGAATTCAGTGGACCACAATTCAGTCACCAATCAGGCTGATGTTCCTTTCAGTTATATTTGTTTACACTCTTGCTTGGACCACTCCTGGTACTCCATCCTTCTTGACTGCACCTCCCCAATACCCTCTTTCTGTCAAACTAGTGATCTTTTCAAACTTCCTCCTCCAGTCAACCACAGTAAAGGAGAATCACAGGACTGAGTGTTACAGTGTCATGATGCTTGTGTTGAAATAAGAAGAAATGGAAAAAATACAATATCTTCTATTAGATGATTTTAACAGCCCTCTTGTACATAATATATACATTACAATTTAAAGGAACCTTTTTTTCTTTTAATTCCAGGTTACAATGCCCAGGAATATGATGACCAAAGTCTTAGCGAATGTTATCCAGAATTTCCAGACTGGCAACCCAGATTTTGTGTGCTGCTTCAGAACATTCGGAAATTTTATTATTATTCCTCTGAAGAGGTAAGTTTTTTATTTTTTGTTTTTTTTATAAAAATAAAAATATCATGTTCAATAGGAACAAAATAAATATCTATTGCTATTTCAATTTCTAAAATCTTTCTCCAAATTACCAAAGATACAAATCAAACGGCTCAATCTGCAACAGTCTGAAAATAAACTTTTACATCATGTCCAATTAATGGTGCTTTGTTTGATCCTCGAATCTTGGAAGATCAAAAATACACAGCGCCCCCGAGTACAAAGATCAAAAGTACGGTTACCCCAGTACAAAAGTACAAAGATCAAAGATCAAAAGCAGCCCCGTACAGTACAAAAGATCAAAAGAGTACAAAGATCAAAAGTACGAAGCGCCCCCGAGTACAAAGATCAAAAGTAAAAACAGAAATCATTGTACAAATATTTGTGCAAGCAAAAGTTCTTAGGCTTTTCAGCAACAAAAAATCAATCTATTTATCAAGATATCTCTCTCTCTCTCTCTCTCTCTCTCTTTCCACTATATAAGTTTTTTATTCAAATGACCAAACAGGCTGCAATGGATAAATTTTGAACTGAATGCTGCAAAAATAAAAATATCACTGACATCTCATTTTAACAAATATATTTACCAAAATTACACAAAAATATTTTATTATTCCCTAATTGCAAATGACTTCAACCACAGCCTCCAGAAAACTTTGGAATCTCCTGCAACTCTTCTGGACAGTCTCCATGTTCAAGTTGGTGAATGCTACCATAATCCTTGCCTTCAGTTCATCTTTGATCTTACAAGAAGTTTTGTTGGTTTCTCGCACAAATGTGCCCCACACATAATGATAAAAAGGGTTGCAATCTGGAGAGTTGCATGGCTAGATGTAAGTGGTGATGTGTTCACAGAAACTGTCTGATAGCCATGACTAGGTTCTCTTGCTTGTATGACATGGTGTAGAGTCCTGTTGCCAAATATAGTGTCTTCCAGCAGCCACTGTATTGACTCAGCGCCGCACTAACTCCTCAAGGCATTTGATGTAGACCTCTGTGTTGAATTTGAGGCCCTCACTAACAAATTTAGGTGTTGTTTTCTTATAAGACCAATCTAATTGAGTTTTCTAAGCTGACGTACCTTCATAATCTCTCTTTAGACTCATCCAACGCTTTCCAGATCCTCTGCACTGTCCTCAGATTGACACCCAAACACTTTGAAAATGTTTGTGTTGGAGTTTCTGGCACCATATAAGATTTTTATTCTGCATCAAACACAGACTTTGATATCTATCTATATTTCTGAGATGAGGTATTATGTACACTATTTACATTATTCAGACTATTGTCCTCATCTTTATTGCCATATTTATTACAACATTTCGGCCTTTCAGTATCTGTCTATATTTCTGTTTAATGGATGTCAGTTATCAGTTATCTCCTGTTAATTCCCCTCTCCAAGTTCTCCAATGCCTTAACCGGGTATTGAACTCACTCTTTGGACCCTGTCCTTGGATCTAACTAACACCTTTATCCACTTGAGGACCCAAAGAGTGTTAGTTCAATACCTGGTTAAGGCAGTGGAGAACTTTCAGGGGGAAATTAACAGGAGATAACTGATAACTAACATCCATTAAACATGGCACGTAGAACAAGAACAGTCTACCCCAGTGAGCGAAATAAAGGGTTCAGTTCAACATTCCAATCACCTGAAGAAGGCCATAGTGTACAGCGGTTGAAACGTTGTAATAAATATGGCGACAAAGATGAGGACAATAGTCTGAATAGAATAATGTAAATAATGTACAGACTTTGATATTTCACACCTTCAGTGATTTATATCTCGGACTTTACACGTTTAAAATCTTCTTTTTCTGTATAATTATATTTTCTTTGTGATTTTTTTTTTTTTTTTTGTGGGGAGGATTCTTATTGATTGGGAAGAAAGATGTCATGAAGACTTGCTTGATACAATAAATAACAACAATCATAAAGCAAAAATAAACGCTATCTTGGAGAAATAAGATTTGTAGTTTTAATAATTCAATCAGCTGCTTATTATTTTAACTGAGAGATAAGAGTGAAGACAATCTGGCAATGTTTAAATTGATGACGTCAGATCTGCTCTTTAAATTCATTATGGTAATTTGTTTTTTGACTGGGGATGGGCAAGTGGTGTAATGGTTGTCAACAAGTAAAATGGAATCTACATGTATATTTCAAAAATGCATTAACTTCACACAAATGATATTAGGAAACACCTGAATGTATATCTTCCACACACTCCTGTCTTTTGGCTTAATAACAGTGCAAATGGCTCTTTCTAGCCTTGTTTGACAGAAAAATAACTCTGAATTCAAAAATCATAGAGAAACCAAAATAAAAACACTCTACCATCTTTCCTAAGAACAGTCATAAAAATAGAAATGAAAAACAAAGAAAGCTGTGGAGAGCCACGATTACTTGCATCTTGAGAGAAAATGGTTTTAAAAGAATGTTGCTACTTGTTCTCTTGACCCCATTTATTAAAGAATCTACTCCAACCGTGTATGAAAAGTCACATATATAAATGTTTTCTGGTCTCCGGTCAGAAAGAGTCAACAAGGGAGATTACTGATGGGTCTCTATTATTAATAAGAAGGATAAAACTATGAAATGGAAAAATCAGTGTTACAGACAAGCGTATGGTTGCAAGAAAGAAATACAACAGCAGCAGAAATAGATTTACGTGATTTATTTCAACAGGAACGTGTGGGTTTGGGACAGCTACCTTGTGGTAGAGTTCATAAGGCGGCTTCGAATCTGGGTTGATCTCATAGTAGTTCACACTGGTTGGTGCTGGCACTCCCCCTGCTGACTGCTGCTGACCGCTCAGCCTGACCGTGACAGGTCTCTTCCCTGGCCTCCTGTTGACTGCCCATTGTACTTCCATGTGACCCTTCTTATGATGTTTTTTTATGGCTTAACAGGCTCGAAAAACGATGCGAGTATAATTAGGAGGGAAGCATTTTTATTGGTTGAAAAATAGAAACACTTTAAAATATTATTTTTATTTTTCGACCGGAACTCGTACGTCGGGAACATGCGTAAACGAAGATAATGGTCATTTTGTGACCGGGCCTTGTCCTGTTCACATCCAGCTCTTGCTCTTGAGTATTTGCCTGTAAATCAGCCAAGATATGTCTTATTTTATTTTATAACATCAGTATATTTCAACAATTTAATTTCAAACTCCAGGAGATATATATATATATATATATATATATATAATTAATAGGACAAAAGCACAGAATCAGAATTGCAAAATTGCTTAAAACTAAAATATGACAAAGTAACTTTGTTACATCCAGCAAGTATGAATCGAAACTGATTTGAAATTAACTTTTTTTACATCATCAAAAAATAAAAAGAATGCATTAATTTTTTTTATACAAATTTAAAAAGTAAAAATATTATTAGATATAATTAAGATAATTCTTAAATTTAATATTTGAATTTTAAATCAAGTTTAATATAAAAAAATTTTAAAATCATTAAAGTATTTTCCTGGATTTATATGGCAGCTATTGAGTTCTGTATTCATTATTAGCATGTGAGGGTGGTGTAATGGTTTGTGGCTTGAAAAGAGAATTCAATGAGCTGAGTTCAAATTCTGGCCAAGTTCATTACATTTCCTTTTTGCAAAAACATCTTTGGGAAATGAATTCATCTGTTCTTCCCTCAGCTATGGGTTAAATAGCAGACTGAGCACTCTAGTCTTGGTTGTCAAACAGTTTAGGAGAAGGACAACTCTGAGTTCAATACCCCTACCTTTATAATACTAGATTATGGGAATTCATAATTAACTACAGTTGTGGATGCTGCATTCTTGACTGAGGTTGAATTTTTTTTAAATTATAAATAATAATAAATTATAAATAATTATAAAAGAATGGATTCACTTTTGAGTTGCTGAATTCTTGGGGGAATTTTTAAATATCTTGAAATTGTCAGAACCACAGCACAGACAAGGGTTGTCAGATGGATTGAGACAAATGATAGTCTTAAAGGTGACAGGTCTGAAGAATATATCACATGTGGAAGAACTCCTCTTTGTTCTGTGACAAAATATGAAGATTTGCATGGTTACACAGCAAAATAGACAAATAAATTCCTTGTCGGAAAAAAAAATTTTTTTCATTCCATATGTCACTCAATTAAGCCAATTGCTCACTACAACATTACACTATATAGATTCCAACAATTCATAATAAATAATTCCCTTTTTAAATCCTACCTAAAATGGAAGAGTTTTCTCACCAATAAATTCCAATAAAACGAAAGACATGACTTACCTCGGAATTTGAAACGAGAGCGAACATGTTTTGCCTGCAAAGTGATGACAAAAAAGAAATATGGCCGCTATTGAAGACACCATTTATGCACCCATATCTCGTCCAAAATGATATTTGCACACATGCAAATTTTGGCCGTCTTGGAATAGCATAAAAAGCGGGGTGCCAGCAGCATGGAAAATGGAGGTCATTCAGCGGACTGCATGTGTTAGAGTTGGGCATACAAATTGACAGACAGCCAAAGAGGAAGTTGAAGTAGGCACGGCTGAGTTGGTGTCTGTTTCACAACTGCCCAGTGTAACGGCTGAGAAAGGGAGCCACGCAATCCATTTCCTTGAGGCAACCAAAGAAGAAAAAATAGCTGGCCTACCGGCGAGTGTAGCACTGCACTTTTTGACCCCCCACCATCATCATTTTTTTTTCTCCATAGACATATTGAAAACTGACTGTAGATGAAGCCATGATCTTTGAATTCTTATAATCAGTCCATTTTTCATCACCAGTGACCATCTTGTTTCCTGTGTCAAGCAAGAAGACAAATACAAGTGTTTAAATGTTTACCAATTTTTGCTTCTATAAATTTTTTAGAAACAATTTTCTGAGAATTTAAATTTTTGTTTCCCTGCCAAGTTTCTCTGCACATCCAAGCAGTATTTGTGTTTCCCCATAAATTTTCCAATTCACCAATTTTGAAAGTTTTCAGTCTTATGAAGCATTTTTCTCCTTGAGTTTGAAACGTAACAAACCTTTCCCAACACATGCTTGCATGTTACTGCCTATGTCCACATGGAGGCTTAAAGTTAGACACAGAGGATAAAATCATCAAAGTTCATTCAAACTCCACTTGGAAGAGTTTGTATACCTTCACTTTATGCTAATGCTATTAGGCAGATTAATTCTTTGACCCTATAAGACTGTTCGTCAACCAGTCATGCAAAATTTCTTTTGATATGTTTGCATCTCTCTTTCACTCCAAAATGCCGGTATTACATTTCTTTACAAAATCTTGAAAATATATATATACACAGGTAGTAACCCATTGGTATAATCCAGGTGAATCCTATTAACACAACAGAATTTGAAACATGTTAAAACTGACTCACAAAATAGCGCTCAATGTTTATTTTCATTAAACAGTGCAAATTTTCTTTACAATTGTAATTAATATACGTTTAGTTAATGACCATTTTCACCTAGGAATTTTAATTTCAAAATTTGCAGGATTTTTCAAACTGTTTATGGTATCGGTTTGCAGTGTAGTGTGGAGCGTCCCACTACAAACTGTACCATAAACAGTTTGCAAAATCCTGTGAATTTTAAAATTAAAATTTATAGGTGAAAATGGTCATTAACTAAAAGTATCTTAATTACAATTGTAAAAATAAAAATAAATAGTGAGGTGTGTGTGTGTGTATATATATATATATATATATAAGAAATATAGTTTTAAGGTGTGCTATATTTATGGGATAAAGAGCTCAATATCAGAGATAGAGCATATGTAAATATAAATATGAAAGTGAACATTGAAGTCAAGACTCAGAAATGACAGGTTGTTTCATGCTAGATGCATTTTCAGCCTGACAATTGCATCTAGCATGAAAAAACCTTTCACCTCTGAGTGTTAACTTCAATTTAATTTATATTATATATATATATATATATATATATATATATATATAAATATATATAATCTCAATTAAGACACTCACTCGATGCACTGTATGAATTTTTGAACAAATCCAAGGCTCAAAATAACTGTTCAACAGCTTTTATTTGTGTTTGAAAAAAGAGTGATAAAT
Source organism: Acanthosepion pharaonis (assembly GCA_903632075.3). Classification (NCBI taxonomy): domain Eukaryota; kingdom Metazoa; phylum Mollusca; class Cephalopoda; order Sepiida; family Sepiidae; genus Acanthosepion; species Acanthosepion pharaonis. Next base: position 894,694 of record CAHIKZ030000443.1, read on the forward strand.
AAGAGTTTGGTTTTCCAATGAATTTTTCCAAGTTCTTTCCTTGAGTAGATGTTTTCTAGTGAGAAATTTCTCTGCTTCTTTCAACAAGGAATGAGAAATCTTAGTGTCAAACTGTCAGGACTGGTACAGGTCTTCTGCAGCAAGGGTTGTGAGTAGTTTCTCCTTTGGGTAGGTGTCTTGAAGGAAGATTTCTCCACTTGTTTCCACAACGAATGAGAAATCTCAGCTCAAGCTGCTAGAACAGGCCACATGTCTTCTGCATCAAGGGTTGTGAGTAGTCGTTCAAGCTGGGCCTTGAAGGTAGTGGCCACTGAAAAGGGAAAGAGGCCAAATAGAGCTCGGTCAGTGTTTTTATTTATGAGTTCTGGGACTTCCAGTTGTACCTTGCTGATTACTTCTATTGCTGCTACTGTTGAATCGAGCAAAGTAAGGAAGCCCCCCACATGCCACAATAGACAGCACGTGAGGTTAGTTATTATAGCACTTTGTTGTTCTGAAATACAAGGAGAAAGAAAAACTTTTCTACTTTTTTAAAAGACTGCTTAAAAGCACTGAATAGACTTCAAGGATACTTGTAAAATCTCTCTCTCTGTAAAAGAAAATGGTGTTTCCAACTTTTGCAGTAATCTAATGAAGTTTTTAAAAAAAACGTTTTTTTTTGTTTTGTTTTTTTTTTTACTGAAATTGCTTAAATTACAAATATTAATTTCTAACAGAAGTGACATTTTTGCAGTGCACCTGAAGATCTCATTGCATGAAGTGTTTGTCTAAATTTATTCTCTCTTTCTGAAAATCTAATCACAATTCAAGGATTTGAACCATTAACCTGTGTTTCCTATTTTCATTAAATAGGTTTTCCTCTTGGCTACAAGGTTCACAATCAGAGCAAAAGTTTAAAGATATTCATTTCTAAATTATTGGATTTTTTTTTTTTTAAATAAAGTCCTTTTTATGATGAGTTCATGTGAAAAACAAATCTAAAAAGCAAATTCTCCCCAAAAAATCTTTAAAAAGAAAAAAAAAAAAGATTGTTTTTCCTGTTCAATTTCCTTTTATTTGTTGGGCGGGAAGGTAATTCCAATTTGTTCGTTTACACTTGTACCCAAAGAAATGATTTTATTTTTTTTAAATTACTTTTTCTTTTTTTTCTGTCATTAACTAATTTCCCAAGCATAGTTATCCTGCTCATCTGCACAAAATGTTCAACTCTGTGAGAAAAGAATGAGGAATACTATTTCGTGGATATTGGGTGGGACGTTTAGGATTGATCAATTATTTCCTACACACACACACACACACCAAGAATTGCTTAACTAGGACAGGCTGAGACCACCTGTTTTTTAAGGTGGTCATACAACTCCCTACCCCAACACACACATACCTGTTTCTATTCATGCCTAACTTCTAGAACAGCTTGCTAACAAATAGATACCTAAACTTTTATTTCCACACACACACACACACACTGTGTATATGTATGAAATGTGTGTGTGTGTGTGTATATATATATATTTTTTTTTTTTGCATGCTAGCATGCTAGTTAACATTCGTGTCAGTCAGCTGTTGGCTCTCAAGCTGGCTAGTAGAATCTTCCTGCCTATTCATGGCAGCCAGCTATTGGCTCTCACACTGGCCAGTAAAAAATGGCCGCAAACTACATGAAAACTGCCATAGAAGCATGAAAAAATCGATTATTTCCACTATCGATGGGAGTTGGGAAATGCAAAGTCAGTCTTGGCCTTCCCGCTAACTTTGTGCATGTAAATTTTGGTGCAAATCCGTCAAAAATTGCGGCCGTGCATTCGTTACACACACACACACCCTGCCTTATATATATATATATATATATATATAGAGAGAGAGAGAGAGAGAAACTTATACCCACAGAAGAAGAAAATAAACTTAAATACAAAGGACATCATTTTACCTTTAAGAGACCCTTTCAACCAACACTTTATCAAAAGGTGAATGCTGGCACATCGAACGAAATAATCAATGACACACTTGTGAATGAGGAGGGAAAATTAGAACACAATTAAAATAGATATTAATAAAGATTCCAAAAAGAGTATATAAAAAAAAAAAACTCCTATTCCCTCAATCAAACATAAAGACCGAATGAAGTATTCATTTGGCTTACATAGGCTTGGCTGATGAATTTTAATATGCGCAGCCTCAAGAACTCTAAGTGCTCTATGTAAGATAGGAAAAAATTTGTCATTTTAATCAGTGGTGCAGTTGGGTTGTCCAATTGAAGAGTCATACACAGATCAAGTGGTTCTTTACATATGAATCTGACCACTAGAACACAAATAGACAGGCACGTGTTGTGTAATGCAAGTTTCCAGTCTTTGATTGGTCCATCCTATATATACCGTATCAGAACAGCATTTAAATTTATATAAAACAGAACTATTCTGATGATAGGATAAGTGATCTTTGATCTGGTTTGAAAGACAATACGCAACTTAACGGCATTATAGTATAAAGTAATGAACATTGAAACTCTGTCAACAATCAACTGGCATTTCCTGTCCAACCATGACAATTTCAGGTAAATTGGACACTAGATGGTTCCTAAAACCACTGGCTCTTTAAAATGTCTGATTTTACATACAATAACACACTTAATGATATTAGTAGTAAAACTATTTTCTACAAATATTTTTTGGATCCTTCCGTTTAACATTCTAGGAGAACAAATCATCAAAGCCTGATGGACCAAGGTGGGAACCAAACTGTTATAGTACCTTCTTACATGGGAATAAACTCTTCCTCCTTTCATAGATACCAGCCTGTGAGACTTCCAGGGAGGCAGTCGAGACGCAGTGTAACCTGACAGTTTGGACCTTCAGTACACATGGCACAGTTAGATCCAGTGACAGGACCCAAAGAGTGTAAGTTCAATACCCAGTTAAGGCAGTGGAGAACTTGGAGAGATAACTGATAACTGACATCCATTAAACATGGCACGTGGTACTAGAACAGTCTACCCCAGTGAGCGAAATCAAGGGTTCAGTTTGACATTCCAACCACCTGAAGAAGACTGCAGCGTACAACGGCTGAGACATAATAAATATGGCGACAAAGATGAGGTCAATAGTCTGAATAATGTAAATAATACCTCATCTCAGAAATATAGACTGGTACTATATTTTTTTAAAATAAAATTTATGAACACTATATTTTTTTTTTTTTTTAAATAAATAAGTGCACAACGTGAGGTGTGGTAGGTGAGAAGTAGGGGTGAAAATCAAGTGTATTGGAAATGAAATACTTTCTTTTCATCCCACTTCATACGAACTTAAATGGAAATTTTTAATATAAATACAATGGTCATAATTTCTGATCTTTCATTCAAAAGGTTTTTTGGTCTGGTAATGTTGTTATATCTAATTTTTCTTGTTGAGAAAGGTTGCAGATGTTGCCATGATTGTTGGAAGGTTTTTTGTTAAAAATTTTCCAGTTACAATTTGATCTTATATATGTGTGTGTGTGTGTGTGTAGAGAGAAATAGACATTTTGTTAGTGTTAATGGATAATACACTTGACCTAATTCCTTTTGGTTTTTATTGATTGAAAAGTATTTTACTTGCAATAAAATTAAAGAAGAAAGAATAATAAATGATCTCACAGTTTCTGTAAAGAGGAAAATTGAAAAACAACAAAAAAAAGAAAAATATTTCTTTTTCTCAGTGTTTTATCAAGAATGGAAAATATGCGCACAGAAAAAATATAGAAAATACAAAATATGCTTGTTCTATATATTAAATATATAATCGTCAAACACTGAAAACATTCAGACCTAATAATCACACCTATTTTCGGGAAACTACTGAGGGAAAGCTGGAAGGCCTTAATATGTATAGCCTCTAAGACTATTAAGTAGAAATCTAAATGTATCCTCAATACTAAGAACATATTTTGACATTTGGAATGGTAAATTACAAACTACTATGTAATGGATCAATCTAAAGATTGTTTTTTGTTTTTTTTCAATTTTTTTTGTCTTTTTGTTTTTGTCTTTTTGTTTTCTATTATTTACAGTAATTGTTTTTTATTATTAATCTTTCCTTTTGTTTGCTGTTAATATGGGTCAGTTTTTACTTGCAATCATTTAAGAGTATTTACATTCATTTATCCTCAAGCAAAACTTTTACAATGCTGATCAATTTAATTCCCTGAGTTGCCACCAAGAACATAACTCATTATTTTTTTCAACTAGCAGAGGTACCCAATGTTGCTTAAAAAGTAACTTTATCTACATAAAAAAAACACTTCATTATATTTGAATAGATTATTAAAATAACTAAGGGCAGTAACCACGAAGTAACTTATTACCAAATGGTTGATTTACTCCCCACCCCCTTTGCTACTATATGGGCACAAATATTTAACTTCTCTGAGAAACAGCTTCTTTGGCCTTAGATGAATGTCCTGGTTATGACGATAAACTACGTCCAACAGCAAGGCTTCTGCTGATAATACGTTTTTGAAAAAAATAATGTTGCCAGCTGTACGTTTTGAAAAAATATTACCAGCTATACTTTTTTTTTTTTTTTTTTTTTTTTTGAAAGAATAGTGTTGCCGGCTGTACGTTTTTTGAAAAATTTTACTAGCTATACGTTTTTTGAAAAAATAATATTACCAGCTATATGTTTTTGAAAAATAATATTACCAGCTATATGTTTTTGAAAAATAATATTACCAACTATACGTTTTTGAAAAAATATTACCAGCAATACGCTTTTGAAAAAATAATATTACCAGCTATACGTTTTTGAAAAATAATATTACCAACTATACGTTTTTGAAAAATAATATTACCAGCTATACATTTTTGAGGAAAAAAATATTAACAGAAATAGATTTTTGACAAAACAAAAATATTACCAAATAAAAAAAGTTGTTGGCATTAAATGACCCATTGAGGTTGATATGTCGTAAACCAAACCAAATCTTAGATGACCTTCAAGGTTTATGGGCCAACTTTACCATTCATATGTCATAGCCTATCTGCATGTCAAGTTTGGTTGAAACCCACCCAGTAGTTTCCGAGTTTATAGTGGACAGACAGACAAATCTTTCATTTTATTATATTAGCTCAGAGTGAAACAACAATTTGAAAGCTAATCTTTCAAAAACTCTGGACTTTGTGTTTGACTTGGAAACATGATTTCTTTCCTATTATGTTTTTTGTCCTTTCTTAAATAAATATGTTAGACTAAGTAACAGCTGTTGTTGATAGTGTATTTGTAATTAGTTGAGAATATACAAGCTATTGTCCCTATTTAAGGACGGGTATAAACGGATTCAAATGGATATCAATACATAAATATCTATACCATGAATTTAATATAGATTTTACAAGTACACAAATATAGTGATTGTTACTGGAATAGGAAGATCATGTGGCATCAATCTGCAGTAGGGGAATGGCTTGACTACTTTTAATATCAGCATTTGACATCTTGGTATCCACTTGGCATTTTAAAAAATGACCAAAGCACCTGGCAAGAAATAGACAACTCTTTCTCTGCCATGAATCAACCCAACAGCGTGGGATAAACGAAAATCAATAAAGGATTGACAGGTAGGAAAAAAACTGGGATAATGACTTGCATAAATACATATGCAAGATATGCAAATCACACTAATAGTAGGTAATCAGATGACAACATTGAAAGAACTCTTTAGTGATACATTTCATTTTGAGGAGGATCTTTTTGAAACTAGTAATGGTTTTATTGATGCAGTTGAACACACACAAACGCACACATGCATAGGGTGTTCCAATAACTTGGACAGATTTTAAATGTGAATTAAGTTTAAGCGTCCAATGATTTTTCTTTTTCTTTCAGATTTAACAACTTAAGTCTTTGGCAATTTCAACTATGGAAAGATTAACAATCAAACGTGTTATCAAAGCCTAATTTGAAAATGGACGTTCAAACAGAAATGCATTTTGCACATTTCGCAAATTTTTTTGGTCAGCATAATCGACCAACCGAGAGTGGAATTAGAAAAAATGTTCGTAAATTCGAACAAACTGTGTTGGTGGCAGATGTGAAAACAACAATGCGTACTCGTTTACACCGTTCAGCTGAAAACATTGCTGCAGTACACGGGAATGTGGCCGAAAATCCAGATACTTCTATTAGCCAACGCGCGCAGAAATTGAACCTTTCCATAACAACGTTACATCGTTTCCAATTGCACTCTCGGTTGGTCGATTAAGTTGACAAAAAAAAAAAAAGTGCGTGAAAAGCATTTCTGTTTAAACGTCTATTTCCGTAATAGGCTTCGATAACTTTAACAGGTTGGTTGATTGTTAATCTTTCCATGGTTGAAATTACCAAAGACTTAAGTTGTTAGATCTGAAAGAAAAAGAAAAAAAATCATTAGATGCCTAAAATTAATTCAGATTTAAGATCCGGTCCAAGTTATTGGAACACCCTTTTTATTTATATATAATCTCCAAATGAGAGAAAGAACAGATGGAGTAAAATTTATTCAACCAGACATTATTTATATATATATATATATATATATATATATATATACTATGAACCTAAAGAGCCAGGCAAACCTACCTAGGTTTCACCTAGGCAAATCGTCAGAGGGTCGGCGTACCCTGACGATCCGTGTAGGTGAAAACCTAGATAGGTTTGCCTGGCTCTTTAGGTTCGTAGTTAGATTTGCTCTACTTAGTGTATTGAGCACTTTACTTAGTTATTTTTACTTTACTCGTGTCAGAGGTTTTTTTCTTTGGACTCTGAGCTTGGATTCTGGTCGATTATTTTCGCCTGAATTACATGTTCTTAGTTCTTTCTTTTTTATTCCTTATTTTTCCTTGGGTATTTGTTCATTTACAAGCCAAAACACCTAAGGTTTTTTCCGGACGAGTATACTTACTTACTTATATATATATATATATATATATATATATATTATTTTGTCAGAAGAGATTATAATAAAAACATGTTTATTTTTATCATAATCCTTTTGTAGTGGTGCTGTAAGTATTGTTGGCTAGGGTCACCGTGAATATAATCAAGAAGGAAAGCTGTGTTCTTGTAAAACAACACCTCACATGAATAATGCACAACAAACACGAGAGAAAAATAATCAAGCTCAGTGAATAATTAATAAAATATTGTATTAACAATGATATATAAATATCAACAATAGTATAAAGAAAGTTGCTTCCCTTCCGTAATAAAAAGGGTAAGTTTAGCTAATTAATGTTGAGTACAATATTGAATGTTATTTAACTACAAAGTTCAATTGAAGTCTTAGCTAAATAAAGAATAGTTCCACAGTGTTTTATCAGTGTAGAAAGATGTAAAGTTCATGAGTGATATCAATAAGAATTAGTATGATTACTCGAATAAGTAATAATTAAGAATTAAAATGTCAATATAGCGCCATGCCTTATTTTCCAAGAATTGAACTGCTACTGGCTGTTGGCTAACAGTGAGAGGGTTTATATAACGATGCATAGGCTCCAGCGAGCTTGGCGCCAAAAATATAGAAAGATACTAAAATACGCGATTGGTCAGGAAATGGACCAATCCGTGATTTTAGAGAAAATTTAAAATTACGTGCGATGGCAAAATTGTCATATAATAAGTATCATATATTTACGAACCAATGACATTAAAGAAAGCGGAGGTGTGGCACATGTAAGTGATCACCACACTTTCATATTCACAAATATTTTTCCATATAATCTATTATATATTATATTACCATTATGGATAGCTACACATAGTTTTTACCTTACCAGTTGCACCCCTAATGATGATTTTAGAAAGAGATGGAAATTACTTGGGAAATAAGTTATTCTTACTGCTACAGTGCATTTCTTGCAATATTCAATTGTAATATACAGAAAAATATTTGTGAATATGAAAGGATTATGATAAAAATATTCAGACATAATGAATGTTTGTAATTTATTCAATAGAAAGAATTTGCTGCATATATATATATATATATATATATATATATAAGTGAACATAGAAGTCAACACTTAGAGGCGACAGTCTGTTTCATGCTATATGCAATCGTCAGGCCACATGCATATAGCATGAAACAGACTGTCGCCTGTAAGTGTTGACTACTATGTTCACTTTTATATTCATACACGCTCTATCTCTGATATTGAGCACTTTATCCCATTAATATAGCACACCTTAAGACTATATTTCTTCATATATATATATATATATATATATATATATATATATAGAATTAATGGAGTTATTTTTAAGCCAGCATTTATTACTTCAAACATTATTTTTAGTTGATATCCATTTTTTTAAATAGATGCCCATGGTTTTTTTTGTTTTTATTTTTTATTTTAAACAATGTCTATTACATTTACATGTCTGTACACTCAAGAAAACTTAAAGGAAATGTAAAGTGCTTTGTCGTTGGACTTTCCTTATAGTTGATACTCAATGTAAGAAAAAAGTAAATATCAGTCATATGGCAAACCCAAAGACAAACCACTTCACATCTTCCAACCATCTGCTAACAATAATCAAGTAGATCCCACAATGCATTGTGGGATCATTCTTCTAATGAAACCATCTTCAATGAAATCAAAGCAGATTATGAAACAGCCCTAAAAGATAGTGGATTTTCGGTAACACTTACTATGGTCAATGAATGCAGAACGTTTCCTTATAAGGAAACGGGTAATGTTACCATTACAAACTCAATAACAACTACAATTGAAAAGAATTTATTTAAAATTAATATAAGATTTTTACAACTATTTCACAATCAGTAAGAGATTTAATTACCACAAAACAAAATAACAATGTAAAATGTCTACAAAACATCACAAGAAATACATAGGTGAAACCTCTAGAAATTTAGATGAAACATCTTTACAAAAGGAATCTTTTGTAAAACAATACACATACAATACATTCGTCATTTATCATACTATGTCTGACTATAATTTCAGGTTAAAGAATGCAGTTTTAATTAAAGGGAAAAATAATTTATTAAACTGAAAATGTATTGAAAGTGGACTAACTTCAGAATTCTTTTCAATGAATATCTTTCCTTTCTTCACAAAACTGTGGAACCATCTCTTAATTGCTGTTGCTCCCAGGTTCACTCTGACCCGGAGTGGTAGCACCTGTTAGGGCCTCAGCTATGGGAAAATAGTTAACCCCCAAACTGGAGTCAAAACATGAAAGTATGAACATTTTTATAGTAAAAATACTAGAAATACAAAAAAAAAATTGTCAGCAATATATATCTCTAAGGAAAAAATATTACCAACAAAAAAATTTTTGTAAATGAAATTATTAAATTTCAGCATTGAATAACCCTTGCATTATTTACATTATTCAGGCTGTTATCCTCACCTTCATTGCCATATTCACAACATTTCGGCTGTTGTATCTCTGAGATGTGGTATTATGATTACTTGCATTATTTACATGATTCGGACCATTATCCCCATCTTCATTGCCATATTCAATGCAATGAAGATTACAGTCCAAATAATGTAAATAATGCAAGTAATCATAATACGTCATCTCATCGCAGATATTAAATAACCTATAAGGAGTTGATATGCAGCTAAACAAACAAACACAAAACTACAGATAATACAATGTGGAATTTTTAAAAATAATAGCAATAAAAATGAAAACAATTGTGTTAAAACAAGTAATGAAAGATAATGGATATCAAAATTTAAAGCTAAGAATCTTTGGATCTTGAACATTTTCAATATAAATCTGTAATTAACATTTTTTTGCAATTCCTCAACCAAAGATATATATATAAAAAACTGACTCCATTGATAAAGACATGTCTACATGAGCAAGACCAGCCTGGGTGTATAGACAGAGAGATAATGACATCATTATCACCTGCACAGGTAGATAATCAAGAAGTTGAAAGAGAGAAACCTACACTAAAAGCAAATACGTTAATGGAGATGACAGCGGCTCTGAAAATGATTATCATTTTCAGTTAATCAATAGTTGAATGTCTGTGGAAATATAGGATGTGCTTGGATTTTGGCAAGATTCCCCAGCATTGTATTAAAAGAGGTGAAGGTGTGGGTTAGGTGGATAGTGAGTTTGTACCCTGGGGGAGGTCACAGAGATTAGGGAGATGGGGGTGGTAAGGGAGTTGGTTATGTGAATTTAATTGATTCCAATCAGAACAGAAAGTGCGCAAGTTGCATTTAATGAAGTGTGATTATTTCTCTTGAGAAGAGGGAGGGGTGATTTTTTCAACAGGTTTTAGGAGAGGGGATGCCAATACTGTGGCTTATCTCTGAAAGCAGACCTTATAAGGTAAAGGATTTCATAAAAAGTATGTACAGCAAAATATCTGCTAACATGTATTTTGCATCTATGCATGTTCTACAGTTCGAAAGTAAGAGTTGACCTATGGTAATTTTTTTAAAATGGCCCAAAAAATAGTTTGTTTTTTGTTTTTTTTTATTTTAAATAAGAGAAAATTATTATACATGGTTAAAAAAAGTGAGAAATGATTTTTTTTTTTTATTAGGAATTTTGCAATGACAAAAAAAAAAAAAAAGCATTTTATGATTAAATTTTGCTCTCGTCAAAATATCCTCCTTTAGCCTTGATTACTGCAGTACAAATTTTTGGCATTCATTACAAAAAGTTTTTCAAAGTTTAATAATTGATTCCATTCTCCAACCCCCCCCCCCACCAGTGATTCTAAGAGAGCATTTGCTTTTTTTCATTTTTTTATTTTTTTTTTTACTCTTCTATCAACTTCATTGCATGCTAATGCTGGGGATGGTTTCAAACTTTTGAACTGTAATGTATATGTATGAAAATACGTGTGTGTGTGTGTGTGTGGAAAGACTATTGAGTTGATTAAAAACTACTTTCAGCTGCCACAAACTGAGATTACAGTGTTTTCCAGACTAACTCTGGTAACTCGTACAGCTGTTACCATTCGGGTTGCAGATGCTAAAAAAAGAAAATAACATTCATGAAATATCAATACTTATTGAAGACCAACTCAGATTTCTGTAATTATTCACTCACTCCTCAGGGCTCTGAACAAGAATACTGAAATCATTCTTATCGAGAGTCCCAATGAGTCATTGAAATATTATATATATATATATATATATATATATATATATATATATATATATATATACACACACACACACACACATCTATTTACAATCAAGATAAATAAAAATGTACATTAAAAATCTTGTTCATATAATTCTTGATTACATGTTATGTCGTTACTCCCTGAATTCTTATAAATAATTTCCTGGTGTAGATGTTTTTAGCAGGTGTCAGTGTCTAATGGGTCCAAAAGATCTATTAACACAATGAGGGGTTACTGATAAAGTGTTCGACTGATCAAGAGGAGATTCAAAAATAAAATCTGATTTGGTCCTTTGGTCATCCTAAGAGGAGTGGATTGGGCTGAGAACTTTTCGGCAGCACCCACAAAGATTTCACTGACACCCAGGGGTTTTGTCATATCTCCATTCATTCAATCTCTTAGAGGATTATTATCTATTCATATCTGTTCATTTGATTCCAGAAAATGTAAGGAACAAGAGATTAAACTAACAGACAAGTCATTGATTTTTAGAAGACCAGACTTTTCAAAACCCTGGCCTTTTCATAATGAACGAATTGCATGTCTAAAACATCCAGAAAGTAAGAAAAAATATAATATGGCTTCAGTTTTTGTTGGTTCCAGGATTATGTAAAAGTAATTTTCTATTTCAAATGTTTTATGAAAGGAAGAAAAATGCAAGTGAACAGGTCTAAAAAGAAATAAAAAAAATATTCAGAATATAAATTCCTTTTTTTTTTTTTTTCTAAGAAAATTAATTTCTTTTCTTTCTCTCCTTTTCATTTTCACTCTCACTCATGCTTTCTCTTTTATTTGTTTGCCTCTTTTTGTCCCTCTATTCATTAATCTCCCTTTCTCTGTTGGCTCAGCTTTTCTCTCTCTCTCTGCGTTGGCTCAGCTTTTCTCTCTCTCTCTGCGTTGGCTCAGCTTTTCTCTCTCTCTCTGCGTTGGCTCAGCTTTTCTCTCTCTCTCTCTCTGCGTTGGCTCAGCTTTCTCTCTCTCTCTCTCTGCGTTGGCTCAGCTTTTCTCTCTCTCTCTCTCTGCGTTGGCTCAGCTTTTCTCTCTCTCTCTCCGTTAGCTCAGCTTTTCTCTCTCTCCGTTAGCTCAGCTTTTCTCTCTCTCCGTTAGCTCAGCTTTTCTCTCTCTCCGTTAGCTCAGCTTTTCTCTCTCTCTCTCTCTCTCTCTCTCCCGTTGGCTCTCTCTTTCTCTCTCTCTCTCTCTCTCTCTCCGTTAGCTCAGCTTTTCTCTCTCTCTCTCTCCGTTAGCTCAGCTTTTTCTCTCTCTCTCTCTCCGTTGGCTCAGCTTTTCTCTCTCTCTCTCTCTCTCTCCGTTGGCTCAGCTTTTCTCTCTCTCTCTCTCTCTCTCCTTTGGCTCAGCTTTTTCTCTCTCTCTCTCTCTCTCTCTCTCCGTTGGCTCAGCTTTTCTCTCTCTCTCTCTCTCTCTCTCCGTTGGCTCAGCTTTTCTCTCTCTCTCTCTCTCTCTCTCCGTTGGCTCAGCTTTTCTCTCTCTCTCTCTCTCTCTCCGTTGGCTCAGCTTTTTTCTCTCTCTCTCTCTCTCCGTTGGCTCAGCTTTTCTCTCTCTCTCTCTCTCTCTCTCTCCGTTGGCTCAGCTTTTCTCTCTCTCTCTCCGTTGGCTCAGCTTTTCTCTCTCTCTCTCTCTCTTTCCGTTGGCTCAGCTTTTCTCTCTCCCTAGCACATACAGCCATATTACATTGGAGTTAAGCAACATCAAGCCTGGTCAGTACCTAGATGGGTGGCTGATTGGGAATACCAGGTGTTGTAAGCTTGAGTGCAACTGGTGTAATCAATAATGGCTATGAATTGGAAATCAGGGAGCTGTGCTCCATTTCCAATTATATTTACTTACACATAAATACCCTTGGGAAAGGTATGAATCCATTTCTTCTCCCCTCAACTATGGGTTAATTAGTAGGAATTGTATCACTAAATCGTTATTATCTACAAAAAAAAGTGACAATCTAAAAATATTTTCTGGCTTTAAATAAGTTGCAAAAGGTTGATAATCCATAAAAAAAATCAGTTATTCCATCTTTCTCTCTCCCTATGCTCCCTCTCTTTTCTCTCGGCCGTTATTATCTTCTCTCTTGCTTCTTTTTTTTTCTCCTCTTTATTCTTTCTTTCCTTCCCTGAATCCTTATCTTCATAATCCATCACTTTTGGTTATGGGCACCTTCTCATCACAAAGTCTTCTGCTATGACAGCCTTCTGTCAATTGAGTCACGCCATCAGCTTCCTTGTTGTGTTGTCGGTGAGAAATTTATTGATTATCAGCAAGCAAGGGAATCAAATTTCACTTCCCCATCTTTTTTCCTCCAATTTTACTCACCAATGTGCAGGCAATTTCTCACTCTCCTTTCTCTCTTCTACTATTGGCAATTTTCCCGCCACCTCTCTCTTCCCCCTCTCTCTCTTTCATTTCCTTCACTCCCTCTCTCTCTCTCTGCCCATCCTGCTGCCTCTCTCACAACTCTTTTTTTATCCTTTTAACGTTTGATCCTCTTTTTGGAATTTTCATTTCCCCTCTCTCTTTCTCTCATTTCCTTCTTCTTTCTCTCTCTCATTTCCTTCACTCTTTCTCTCTCTCATTTCCTTCACTCTTTCTCTCTCTCTCATTTCCTTCCTCTTTTCTCTCTCTCTCTTCATTTCCTCTCCTCTTTCTCTCTCTCTCTCATTTCCTTCACTCTTTCTCTCTCTCTCATTTCCTTCACTCTTTCTCTCTCTCTCATTTTCCTTCACTCTTTCTCTCTCTCTCATTTCCTTCACTCTTTCTCTCTCTCTCTCATTTCCTTCACTCTTTCTCTCTCTCTCTCATATTTCCTTCCTCTTTTCTCTCTCTCTTCTATCTTTTCCTCTCTCTCTTTCCTTCTCTCTCTCTCATATTTCCTTCCTCTTTCTCTCTCTCTCATATTTCCTTCTCTTTTCTCTCTCTCATTTCATATTTCCTTCTCTCTTTCTCTCTCTCTCTCTCTCTCTTTCTCTCCCCTTGACTCTCTCTCTCTCTCTCAGCTCTCTCTCTTTCAGTCTCCTCTCATTTCTCTCTTTTCATTTCCTTGACTCTCTCTTCTCATTTTCTTTCTTTCTTCATTTCTTTTCTTCTCTCTCATTTTTTGTCTCTTTCTCACCTTTTTTTTTCCTCCTTTGTTTTCATTTCCTTTTTCTCTCTCTCTCATTTTTTTCTCTCTCTCTCTCTCATTTCCTTGTATCTCCTTTTTTTTTCCCTTTCTCTCTCTCTCCACAATTCTCTCTCTTTTTCATTTTCTTTGTCTTCCTTTCTTTTTTTTCTTTTCTTCTGTTCATTTTGTTTTTGCACCCTTTTTTTCTTCTTGTTTTCAAACTTTTTTTCTTCTTCTTTTTTTGTTTTTCTTCTTCAATTTTTTCTTTATTTTTCTTCTTCTTTGTTTTTTCTTCTTCTTTGTTTTTTCTTCTTCTTTGTTTTTTCTTCTTTTTCCATCCTTTTTTTTCCACATAATCTTTTTTTTTTTTTTTTTTTTTTTTTTTTTAATGAAAGAATTTAAGTTTTAAAATTTTTTTACCTCAGCAGCAAGTCTAGTACCTGCAAAATCTGCCATTATTTTTAATACATGGTACCTCTGTTTACTCCTAGTACTTAAGAGTCTGTGAGAAGATTATTTTATGTCCGACGTCCTCATGGAAAACACAAGGTCTGCAACAACTGATTACACCCACTTCAAATTTATAAAAATCAAATCAAATATTTCCAGATATCCTGGAAAAGAGACAATTACTTTTCTATTTTCAAGTGAGAGCCATGGACAAATTAATGAAGATATGGCTGCAGTAATTCAACAAATTGATCTGTGATAAATCTAGTTGTCATAATTGACTTCAGCAAATATGCTTGATAAAAGTTTCAAGTAAATTTATCTGAGAATTTGGAATCTTTTTCCTTTTGTCAAACAATTTATAATTGAGCAGTTAACACCTTAGAAAAATTTATCAATTTATTTGACAGTTTTAATTATTTAAGAATTTTTGTTTTAGTAATTTTCTAACTTTGTTGGCAGTATTTTGCATCTGGTGGTCTATCAAATTTACTCAGCACTTTTCTCTGCTTCATCTTCTCATAGTTCTACAGAATCACAGGACTGAGTGTTAAGGTTTTCTTATAGTCTTCTAGATATGAGAAACAACTTTTATTCTTAAGAGCCTACCTTTTTGTGAGGAATATGAATTTATAGCACCATAAATTTCATGAAGTTCTGAACAACTTCTAATGAAAACTAGACCTATGGGAACTTGTATTCAACTGAAGAATATATTTTGGTTTAAATATTTATTTTTAAAAGCAAAAAAAATAGAAAAGATTTATGAAATAATCCCTATTCAATATTTGTCTATATCTCTGAGATGAGTCATTATGACTACTTGCGTTATTTACATTATTCAGACTGTAATCCTCATCTTTATTGTCATGTTCACAAGGTTTTGGCCGTTGTACACTCCGGCCTTCTTCAGGTGATTGGAATTTTGAACTGAACCCTTTATTTCGTCCACTGGAGTAGACTGTTCTACTTCCACGTGCCATGCCCCTTCTGGATGTCTCGGTTATTTCCCTTTAACTCAATTCTTCAAGAATACATGGCCTAGTGGATAAAGATGTTAGGACCACTGACTAGACCCAAAGAGTTGTGAGTTCAATACCAGTCCACAGCAGTAGTGAAACAAAACTTGGGGAATTGAATTAAAGGGAAGTAACTGAAATATCCGGAAGAGGCATGACATTTGGAACTAGAACAATATACCCAGGTGGATGAAGATAAAGGGTTCAGTTTGTAATTCCTGAAGAAGGCTAGAGCATACAACAGCCAAAACATTGTGAATATGGCAGTGAAGATGAGGATAACAGTCTGGATAATGTAAATAATTCATGTAATCCTTATTCATCAGGATTTTATAATATGGTTTCAATATTTCTTTCCTAATTACCTTTGGATTACTATGGATTCATTTTTAATTGTAAGAACATCAATGCTGTCTATGACATTCCTTTGTTTATGTTATTGGGCGGGGAGGGGGGATGTCTATGTCCTTTTTTCATTTATGTACTTTTGTTGATTTTGAATTAAATTTTCTTTCCCAAAATAGCAACATTTTCCAAAGTCTCTAATGTATCTGATGAAGATGTCACTCAACACTGAAATATCGAACACATATTTTACATCCCCTGCTTATAGAGGTGCAAAAAATGTTCTTTTTCATCAAAAAAAATAAAATCTTTAAACTTTCCAACATTATTGAACAATGGAGTTCTCATTTATTTCCAGTATTTTTTATCCTTATCTGCTAAATTCATAATTACATTCTCCTAAAACTTCTCTAGATTCCAGGGAATTTAAACTTTTTTCATCAAGACAATTCTCTAAAGACTGTAATAAATGCTTATCTGAAAATGGTAGAATGTGGCAAGACTTCCTGTTTAATTCTGTGACAGGTTTTGTATGGTTTCCAAAGAAACATCCAACTCTCCAATCATTTCTGAATGTAGTTAAAACTAAATACTTCTAATGCCATTTAATGTTAAAAAAAAAAAAAAAAGTTTTGGCCAACCCAATATTTTTTATTTTTTATTTTTTTTTATTTATTTTTTTATTTTTTTATTTTGAAAATGACATTGTATCTGTTGCGTGAATTCCTAAAAATTTCTCTCCTGTTAACCACGACTACTCAAAAGATATCCACAAATATTTTCTCTTGAAATATTCACAAATGACATTGCCAAAAACAAAACTCCAGATCATTTGTCCCCAGTCATGATAAAATGAGATTTTAATGTTGATGGAAAGGAAATTTTGGTTTGCAGAAACTAAAATACTAGTTTTGCTTGGTCTAGTGAGTTTTTTTTTTTTTAATACATTGTCCTTCAAGCAACTTGAAAATTTCCTTTGGAAAATTCAACCTCAGAACCAAAACCAAAAACTTTTGAATGATTTTAGAAACATTATCACAGTATATACAATGTATACATTGAGGAAAGTAGGCCTTTTTTCGTTTTGTTAAACTCGATTTCATCCCTTTAAGATAATGATCATTAAAAACAAAATTGAAAAAAGCTTAAGATTTTTGTTTTACTCAAAATACTTACAGTAATATTTGAAGTAAAATATATACAGAATAGATTTTTAAAAAAAAAGAAAATGAAAAATTATAAATTAATACAGTAAATATAAATATATGTAGCATATTAGGATAAAGAGCGTGATATACATCACATGTACACCAATACATTTTTGGCTAAACGTCCATTCAGCCAAATGTCTGAGTACTGGCTGTTTTTATTTTAACTTCACATTTACTGCGATTAATCAAACAAATAGATGAAAATGTAGTCACTATTTGTGTTTGTTTTTTTGTTTTTTTTGTATTAGAAGAATCAGATCTGTTGAAATTTGAGACAAACTTAAAAAGACCATCAAAATAAATGAAACCAATCTCACAAGTCAGGTATGATTACCTGAAAAGAATTTAGATTTTTACGAAAATATTGTATACTAGCAGCATGGCCTGGCATTGCCTGTGCTTGATTTAAAAATCGGACGACTCGTATAGCATTCGCTATCACTTGACTTAAAATATTTTTGCCCTTCCTTGCCTTTAAAGGAGTGCCCTTTGCCGTGCTGATGTTGCTACATACCTTACTTCTTGCCTATCTCACACTGCAAATTTTTTTCTAAGCTCTATACTAAACATTAAATCAGTTACGAAAAAAGAACTAAACAAAATGAACACAAAATGATCAGCTTTAAAAATGGACTCGTAACTGGAAAAACAGAATGAAAAAAGAATGTTAACAAATGCTTTTTCACACTCAACCCAGTTCTGCAGAATCAGAATCAACGTTGAGTTTAAGCAAGCGAATGAGCCAATTAGAGTAAAGTGCCATGCAGATTTAAATGTTTCCCACTTGTGATGAATGCAACTATCAATTTTTTTTTTGCATGCTAGCTAACATTCGTGTCAGTCAGCTGTTGGCTTTCAAGCTAGCCAATAGAATCTTCCTGCCTATTCGTGGCAGCCAGCTATTGGCTCTCACTCTGGCCAGTACAAAATGGCCGCAAACTACATAAAAACTGCTGTAGAAGCATGAAAAAATCGATTATTTCCACTATCAATGGGAGTTGGGAAATGCAAAGTCAGTCTTGACCTTTCCACTAACTTGGAGCATGTGCATGTAAATTTTTGTGCAAATCCATTGAAAATTGCAGCTGTGCATTCATTACACACACACACACACACACACACACACTGTCTTTTATAGATAGAGATCTATAATCAACTGTGACAAGGAGGGTGTTCTTTCTGAGAAGTCCTGTGCCTTGAGCATCTATTGAGACTTAAGCTCAACCCAGACCTTAAGTGGAATATATATATATATATATATATATATATATATATATAGTTCATCATGTTGGAAATACCTGATTCCTCCTATTATCATTTACCTTTACAAGAGCCAGATCAGACCAAAAATGGAATACTGCTGACATATTTGGGCTGAAGGTACCCAGTCTTCACTTTCCAGTCTCAAAAGTGTCTACACAGACTTGTTGGTGATTGAATTATTTTCCACCAAACTACCCACAGACAAAACATTACAAACCTCTCACTACACTATTTCTACTTCCATGGAAATTGTTTAGACATACACCATTCTTGTTTCACTAGTTCTAAATTTCATAACTAAGACATGTCAAACCACATGCACACATTGGTAATGAACCAGCCTTATTCCCTTTATAGTAAATTGGTAAGTTCCACGCAAACGGCTTTTCTTTCCTAAACACTACAATCTTAACTCTAGAACACTAACCATTAATTAAAGTTACACCACTACTAACCATGGGTATATCATACCTGATTTTGAAAATATCAAAAAAAATATTAAATAAAACTGCTCTCTATTAATCACCACAGAGATCCTTCCCTGCCCTCCATTAGAATGTCTGGCGCTCAACTTCTCGAGAGCACCTCTCTGCGGCTGCTCGGTCTCACGTTGACCACTGACCTGAGATGGAACAAATACATTGAGTCAATTGCTTCGTCCACCGCAAGGAAAGTTGGCTCCCTGTGCCGTGCCAGGAAATTTTTCTCCCCGGAATTGATCCTCCAGATCTACAAATCAACAATTCGCCCTTGCATGGAGTATTGCTGCCATATATGGTCTGGAGCCCCTTCTGTTTACCTCGGGGTTCTTGATAGGCTCCAGAGGCGGATATGCAATATAATTGGTCCTGCTCTGGCATCTCGTCTACAGTCACTTTCTGACAGATGCGCCGTCGCCTCTCTCTCTCTGTGTCTGTTTTACAAATACTTTCATGGCAATTGCTCCGAGGAGCTGCATTCGCTGGTTCCCAGACATCATGAGTTCAAGCGCCCTACGAAGCTGGCATCCTGCTCTCACCCCTTCACTGTCGAAACTCCTAAATGTAGCTGTCTCTTCTACTCCAATAGCTTCATGCCTCGCACCTCTCACCTGTGGAACTCCCTTCCCTATTCCAGTTTCCCTGAGAGCTATAATCTCCAGTTATTCAAATGTAATGTCAATTGACATCTCCAGTTGCCTTGATCTATCCACTATCCTTCTCCTCATCCTTTCTTCTATCACTCCTATCTGATCTTGATCCAAATTTTCTGTAACCCCTTGTGTCCTAGTGGCTTCCCACCTTGCTTGGGGTGAAACGCTTAAAGAAAAAAAATCTTTATTTGAAATATTTTACATGCAGGCACTTAAAACTTTGTACTTTGAGTTGACATAAATAGGAACTGAAAAACATATTATTTAGGTAAGAAAATCAGGTACTGAAAATTGTAATTAAAAATAGGACAATATGTACTGGGTACTATATACCCATGGTTAGTGTTCTAGGGTTAATCTTTAGGGTTATCTTCCCCAAATATCTTCATAAACTGTGCCTCTTACCTCTTACTCTTTAACCCTTACTCTTGGACTTTGTACAGAGCAAACATTATTGGAAAAAAAAAATGCCACAAAAAGGTATGAATACGTCTCTTCTCCCCCCAACTATGGAATAAATAGCAGAATAGAATGAACTCTCTAACCTCGTGTAGTAATAAGTTGAAAAAAAGGAAAAATCTGAATTGAAAACCATAGAGAAGACAATGAGAACTCTTCTCTCTTTCCCAAGAATACAAGGCCATTCTGTGATAATAAAGAAAAAGAATCTCTGGAGAGACCTGATCACCTATGACCTGAAGGGAAATGGCAATTAAGTAACCTTACCTGTGTTTTTATCACATTTCATATAAAAATAACAAGGAGACCAGTGTGAATAACTAGTGGAAAAAAGAAAGAGAAAATACTTTAAGCTCTTCTCTCTGGATGATACAGTCACAAAACTTTCGCAGAAAGCATTTTTCCTCTCTTTTTCTCTGTCAGCGCCTAAATACCATTTATCCATGATTGCATAATAATCACTAATTACTAAATTGCCTTAAATTATTCCAACATCGAAGGGTTCCGGTCAGTTTTGATTGCAACATAAATGCTTCTAGCCAAATGCTAAATATCTTAAATTTTTTTTAATGCAAATATTATTAATGATAATTAACAATGTCAACACTTTGATGATGTTATTGATTTTATAAGAATATTTCAACATGTTTTTTTGTTTTTTTTTAATATATATTCTTTGGCACATAATCAACTTAGAATGAAAACATTTCGCTGTCAATTATTTAATGAGAATCAAGTAGAAATGACAGTTTTAATTGTCACAGTATTTGAGAAACTTCACACACATAACCACAAGACCTAAGTTCAAATCTCACCATGATAGATATGTCAGCAAGATGACCTCTTGATGTAATGGGTCTGGGGCGGTGAGTTTGGCACCTTTAGAAAGTGCCTGCAAACTGTACCATGCTTTGTGAGTGCAATTAGGTAGATGGAACTGTTTAGAAGTTGTTGATAATTGTGATAGCATGAAGTTACAAGTCATCATGACAGAGGGTGATGTAATGGAATAACCAGTCACCCCCATGAATGATTACACTATAGGTAGCAAATACCTATAAAGTCAACCATCTACGAGAGACTGAGAGAGAGAGGACAAAGAGAGAGTGAGAAGATAAAATCACTTCCGACCTTCCAGTTAGTGGCACTCACTACTAGATTGACCTGTGTGTATAATTGTACTTGTTGTATACAATAAACCTTTCTTCTAGTATGCACCTGGTGTTATGTGTTTATTCCCTTATAAGGAATATAACAGGGGGTTTGAAAGTACTGGCCTTATTGAAGCAGATTATGCACTTTCTACCAGAAACTGTAACAAGGTCCACTCAGTATAGTTGCAGGTAATTTTTGCAAATGTGTCTAACAGGAATTGGCTAAATGCCCTAGCAGACAGGTGTGCTCAAAAATACTTTATTAGGTATACTCTTCAAGTACTGGGTTGTTCTTGCCTTAAAATGCATCTCAATTCTTCTTGGCATGAATTCAACAATGTTTTAAAAACACTCTTTCAAAATTTTTGTCCATGCTGGCTTTTTGTTTGGATTTTTTTAACCATTTCATCCCAAGCAAGGCAATAAAGCCACTAAGACTGAGTGTAAAAGAAGCTGAAAAAATACATTAAGGAGAGAGGGCAATAAAAAAAAACAGGATTCAAAATAATGTAACTTAGCTGCACTTTGACTTTTACAAATTTAAGTACAAAAGAAAAACTCATCAAAAAAATTACTATGAAAATATTTGTAGAAAGGAAATCTACATGAAAGGATGGCTTCACCATATCCATAAACTGAGGCACATGATCAGCAACAATACCTAAGTAGTCTACAGTATTTAAACAATCTTTCATTGGTAACGATTATCCGAAAGTATCCTGAGAAAATATTCAGGGAAACTACATTATGGTGGTGAGAAAGTGACTGAAGATGAGATGCCAGGTCAGGATCAATAACATTGCAGATTATTTCAATTTGATGGAAGGCAAAACAGGTTCTCTAAGATAATTAAGAGAGCATTTCTGAGGTGTTAAAATTAACGAGCCATTTTTACCCTACTTAACAACAGATTGAAGATCATTAAGCTGCCAATTTGATCTTACGGAACCTTACCATCAAGACAGGAGTAAATAGATATCAAGATCATTAAGCTGCCAATTTGATCTTACGGAACCTTACCATCAAGACAGGAGTAAATAGATATCAAGATCATTAAGCTGCCAATTTGATCTTACGGAACCTTACCATCAAGACGGGAGTAAATAGATATCAAGATCATTAAGCTGCCAATTTGATCTTATGGAACATTACCATCAAGACGGGAGTAAATAGATATCAAGATCATTAAGCTGCCAATTTGATCTTACGGAACATTACCATCAAGATGGGAGTAAATAGATATCAAGATCATTAAGCTGCCAATTTGATCTTACGGAACATTACCATCAAGACGGGAGTAAATAGATATCAAGATCATTAAGCTGCCAATTTGAACTTATGGAACATTACCATCCAGACAGGAGTAAATAGATATCAAGTTGATAATTAATAACATCACAAAGGTCATTGATGAATATTAGAAACAAAGTAGGTTCAAGCATAGACACTTGCATTAATGTGAAAAGATCTGGAAGTGTCTCAATTTTAAAATGTTATTACTTCCTGCAATGTTTTTAGATCGATTGGTTGCAATGGATAGTGGCTCAGATTGAGGAATCAGAGAGCTGAGTTCAAATTCCAGTTGAATCCATTACATTCACTTATGTGCTAATAACCTTGGGAAAGGTATGAGTCCTCATCTTCTCCCCCTAGCTATGGGTAAATAGCAGGACAGACCAGGTTCTATAGTCTTTGATGGCAACCTACTGCAGGAAAAAATCTGCCTTGTCAGTCATGTATCGAAAGATACATGATCGCTTAAGTATGCCTCATGCATGGCACATAACTGACTGACTGGTTGCACATCCATAATCTGAATCTGCTTTTCCACCACATCCCAAAAGTGCTCTATAAGATTGAGATTTGGCAAATGTGGAGGCCACCTTAACACAGAGTTCCTATTCCATGAAACAATCTGCCCACATTTTTTATTTGGGACACAGTGCTTCATCCTGTTGGAAAAGAACATTAAAGAATGGCTTCACTGTAGCCATAAACTGAGGCACATGATGAGCAACAATACCTAGGTAGTCTGCAGTATTTAAACAATCTTTCATTGGTACCAATCATCCGAATGTATCCCAAGAAAATATTGCCCATATCATTACTCCACCACTGCCACCAACTGATGCATTGATATAAAACAAAATGGATTTCTGTTGTTTATGCCAAAATTCTTTCCCTACCATTCAAGTGTCCTGGGTATGAGAATAAACTACATCTGGCAGCAAGGCCTCTGATTGGGAGGTTTTGAGGAGTGTGAAACCACCTTTTAATTACTGTTGTTCCCGGGTCCACTCTGCCCCAGGATGGTAGCACCTGTTAGTCCTAACTATAGGCAAACAGTTAAAAAAAAAAAAACTTGTCAGAACACTGTAAAAATACATTTTTATAGTAAAAATACCAGCAATACATCTCTCGACAAAAACCCTCTTTACAAAAATACATCAATGAAACCTGAACTACAAACTGATTTCTTACAAAGAATACATATTCTATTCATAAAAAAAAACTATCCTGAAAATCTTGTCAGTATTAAATAACCCATTGAGGTGTTGATATGCCTTAAAACAAAGTAAACCTAGCCTCCAAATGTTGCAACAGAAATTGAGAATTATCAGACCAAACAACATGTTTCTAATCTTTTATTGTCCAATTTTTGTGATCCTTATCAACTTGTAGTCTTGTTTTTTTTGTTCTTATCTGACAGAAGTGGCACCTGGTGTGGTCTTCTGCTGCTGTAACCCAAAGTTCTATATGTGTCCAAAGATGCTTTCCTGTATACTTCTGTTGTAAATAGTGGTTATTTGAGTTATTGTCACCTTTCTACCAACTTTACACCAGTCGGACAATTCTTCTCCAACCTCTTTCATCAATGAGGGATTTCCACTCACAGAATTGTGCCACTTGCTAGAATTCTTTTTCTTTCTCTAACCATTCTCTATAAACTCTAGAGAAAGTTGTGAAAAAGAAATTCTACTAAATCAGCAGTTTTTGAAATCCTTGGACCTGCTCATCTAGCGCCAATGACCATGCCATGTTCAAAGTCAATTAAACACCCATTCTTTTCCATACTGATGCATGAAATGGAATTCAGCAGGTCACCATCACCACGTTTAAATGCAGGTACCCATTAAATTACTGCCATGCTATTGGCTGATGAGAAATTTAGATAAAAGACCATTTGTTCCTATGTAGTCCATTAACCAACCAGAGAGAGTGTGTGTTTGTATATATATATATATATATATATAAAAAGAGAGACAGGGGGATTGATTATATATATATATATATATATATATATATATATATAAAATATATATATTATATATATATATATATAAAAAAGAAGACAGATTGAGTATATATATATATATATAAAAGAGAGACAGAGATTGATTATATATATATATATATATATATATAAAAAGAGAGACAGAGATTGAGTATATATATATATATATATAAAAGAGAGACAGAGATTGAGTATATATATATATATATATATAAAAGAGAGACAGAGATTGAGTATATATATATATATATATATATAAAAGAGAGACAGAGATTGAGTATATATATATATATATATATATGATTACTTTATATAATTTATTTAAAAATTATAACATAAATATGTTATAAAATCACTACAAAAATAGCCATTTTGTTTCAACACAAAACTTTTTGTTAGGTTCAAATGCAATAACCAATCAATCAATATATCAAATATGTGGTGCAGTTCAATTTATATTACAATGAATCATTCATACAAAAAGTAGATTAGTAAAGTTAATGATGTAAAATGGCAAAATCCCTTCACAAACAAAATTTTAAAGGTACATTAACCTACAAATCACTCGATGAATGTTATGATCCTTGTTTTTAAAAATTATAAACTGTATAAGGTCTTTCTTTAATACGCAAGTACTTTCAACTGTACATTGTCATCTTCAGGCATGGAAATTATTTTGTTTTTTGGTAAAATTCAGGTTGCATCCAAGATGAAAAAATTAAATGTGAATCGAAATATGTTTTCTTTGAAATGTGTTATTGCTAACAGATACAAACTTTTGGAGCGTGCACTCACAACACTAAGGTTGAACCGTTTGAAAATTTTATTTTATTTTGCATTTTTTTTACTAATATGGCAATTTTATTTTTAATTTTTAAAAATAAGGATCATAACATTCATTGAGTGATTTGTAGGTTAATGCACATTTAAAATTTTGTTAGCGAAGGGATTTCGCCATTTTATATCTTTAACATTACTAATCTACTTTTTGTATGAATGAGTCATTGTTATATATATATATATATATATATATATGTATTTTGATTGGTCATTGAATTTGAACCTTTTAAAACTCTTTATTCTACATTCAACACCATCATTTGATAAGACACCAGAAGTGTTGAAACAAAAGAGCTATTTTTGTAGTGATTTTATAATATATTTATGTTATAATTTTCAAATAAATATATATATATATATATATATATATATTATTGACTATGCCATCAATTTTGAGGTCTGAGGATCTGACAACCCATATATATATATATATATATGCACCCCCATACACACACATATATGTATGCCAGATTCCCACCTGTCGTATTTGACATGATAGGGTCAAGCAACTCAGTTCCTAGGAACCAACAGCCAGACACCTGCACATATGACTTGTAGTGATGATGGCTTTGTTGCAGAATCGTCCACCCTTTTTGAAGAGCCGAATACAGAGACATGGTGCACTATGTGCCACAAGGTCCCCAAATGACCTTCCGCAGGTTGTGAATTCAGAGTTGTCCTTCTCCTACAAGAGTTGCCATCCGAAGCTATAGAACCCAGTCAATCCTGCTATTTACCCATAGCTGCGGGGCAGGGAGAAGAGGATTCATATCTTTCCCTAAGGTATTAGCACATAAATGGATGTAATGGAATCTACCAGAATTCAAACTCAGCTCTCCGATTCCTCAATCCAAGTTGCTATCCATTTCTCCACTATGCCTCCATTTATATATATATATATATATATATATATATATATATATATATATATAAAATAAATAAAAATTAGAGTGAGTCTGTTTTCTCACTTCCGAGTACACCTGTCTACGAGGTCATCTCTGTTATAGTTTCCGGGCGAGAACACATAAGCTGGCATGATCAACAACTTTTGAACAAGTTCAGTATGCCTAAACCCTCAATCATGAAGACGTGTAATTTTATATAAAATAACATATCAAAGTTCATTATAAATTACATGGTTTTGATAACAAGAAGTAATCTCAAACATTATCTACAGGGAGAGGTGGGTTCATGCTTTTCCCAAGAGAAAAGTAAGACAAAATTCCTCAGCCAGAATTTGGACTCTATTTACTGGTGCCATTTTCTGTTGTCACAGCATAACAATGCATTTCATTATGATTGTATGTCTCTTGCTTCCATCATGGTGCCAGTGGGTGTCTGTCGCCTGCAATCTTGGCGCCAGTGGGTGTCTGTCACCTGCAATCTTGGCACCAGTGGGTGTCTGCCACCTGCGATCTTGGCACCAGTTGGTGTCTCTCGCCTGCAATCTTGGCACCAGTGGGTGTGTGTTACCTGCAATCTTGGTTTCTGTATGTGCCTGTCCCCTCTATCTTGTTCAGAGTATGTCTGTCTCAATATTTCCAAATTTACTGAGTTTTTAGTAAAAAATATAAGCAGAATTCTTCTTGCTAAGAAAAAAAAATCTCTTTATTAAAATTCATCTTAAAAAGAATTTATCAAATTTTAAAGTTTTTCTAATTCTTCTAAATCAATAATTTCTATCCAAATGCTATTTATAATATGTGAACTCATTGACTCTTATATATTTACTTGCCTGAAAGGCAGGTGCTTGATTTTCTAACTGATGACACCATCTGTGCAAAAAAGAAATCTTCCAGTGCTTGACTGTATCTAAACAGTGTACTAAAGGTATTTTGAGTTATCAAACAGTTTATTTTCCAAGATGGTTGCATGTCACTAAATGACAGTAATAATAAATGGTGAAGTGTTTTTGCCTTTTGTTCTTGAGAACAAGTTTATCATTTATGAACTGTAGAGGTATTTTTGTCATTTTCAGAAATGTAAATTTGCCAACAAGTCTGTCTTTTTTTTGTGGAATTACAGTTAAGAACCAAAATTTAAGCTGTGTTTGAAGCAGTTTCTTTATTTCTTTTTTCATTCTTTTTTTCATTCTTTTTTCTTTCTCTCTTTTACTCTCTTTTTTTTCTCTCTTTTTACTCCCTTTTTTGTTCTTCTTTTACTCTCTTTTTTTGTCCTTTCTTTTACTCTCTTTTTTTGTTCTCTCTTTTACTCTCTTTTTTGTCCTCTCTTTTACTCTCTTTTTTTGTCCTCTCTTTTACTCTCTTTTTTTGTCCTCTCTTTTACTCTCTTTTTTTGTTCTCTCTTTTACTCTCTTTTTTGTTCTCTCTTTTACTCTCTTTTTTTGTCTCTTTTTTTGTTCTCTCTTTTACTCTCTTTTTTTGTTCTCTCTTTTACTCTCTTCTTTTGTTCTCTCTTTTTTGTTCTTTTTTGTTCTCTCTTTTACTCTCTTTTTTTGTTCTCTCTTTTACTCTCTTTTTTTGTTCTCTCTTTTACTCTCTTTTTTTGTTCTCTCTTTTACTCTCTTTTTTTGTTCTCTCTTTTACTCTCTTTTTTTGTTCTCTCTTTTACTCTCTTTTTTTGTCCTCTCTTTTTCTCTCTTTTTTTTCCTCTCTCTTCTTTTGTCCTCTCTTTTACTCTCTTTTTGTTCTCTTTTTACTCTCTTTTTTGTTCTCTTTTTTCTCTCTTTTTTGTTCTCTCTTTTACTCTCTTTTTTGTTCTCTCTTTTTACTCTCTTTTTTGTTCTCTCTTTTTACTCTCTTTTTTTGTTCTCTCTTTTACTCTCTTCTTTTGTTCTCTCTTTTACTCTCTTCTTTTGTTCTCTCTTTTACTCTCTTCTTTTGTTCTCTCTTTTACTCTCTTCTTTTGTTCTCTCTTTTACTCTCTTCTTTTGTTCTCTCTTTTACTCTCTTCTTTTTTTACTCTCTTCTTTTTTCTCTTTTACTCTCTTCTTTTGTTCTCTCTTTCTTACTCTCTTGTTCTCTCTTTCTTACTCTCCTTTACTCTTCTTCCTTCCACTCTTTCTTTTCTTTTCACTCATTTTGCTTTTTCTTTCACACTTTTTCTCTTTTTCTTTCACTTTTTATTTTCATTTTTTTTCTTCCACTCTTCTTACTTTCACTCTTTTCTTCTTTCTTTCACACTTTTTCATTTACTATCTTTTTACTTTCATTCTTTCACCCACTTTCCTTTTTCTCCCACTCTTCTTACTTTCATTCTTTAACTCTGTTTTTTCTTTCACTCTTTTTTCTTTCTTTCCGTCTCTTTTCTTTCATCCTCTTTCACTCTTTCTTTTTTATTTTCTTTCTTTGCTTTAATCTATTTTTTTCTTTCACTGTTTTTTTTTCTTTCTTTCACGCTTTCACTTGAGAAAGAAAGATTTTTCTTTCTTTCTGTCTCTGGAAAATAAAATTACTTGATCGAATATTAATTACTGCGAAAAAGAAGCGAAAAAGTATCTGATTTTAGGCTTACATCAATTACCTCCCTTAGACTTACGAATCAAAAATCAGAATATTCTCGTTTTTTTCTTTTTTGTTGCTGTGTGTGTGTTCTCCTTACAGTGATATATTTTCTCATCAAAATGTTTATTATGAAGAGGAAAGTTAAATTTTTTAATCCTTTCTAGCACGTTTGAAATTTTGGTTAAAAAGCTTGTTTTTCTTGCATCAGCAAGAGGGCCAAAGATTAGTATAATAAATTTTAGCATTTTTTTTTCTTCTTTTACAAGCCTGATTACCAAAATTTAAAGTTCTTTTCATCCTTCATGCCAACTTATTGTGATAATAAGCATCAACAAATCTTCATTAGGTGTACCCCTTTTTATTTTCTGCTCTCACCAATTTATATGATATTACGGCAAATTATTCTTTATAAAATTTTGGATGATTGGCATTGCGATTCAGTGAAGTGATTTGTTAAAAAAAAACTTAATTTTCATCAAAAACTCTAATTAGAAATCACACAGTAAATATGGCTATCTTCTTTTCATTGTGATGTTGTAAGCAAAAAATTCTTAAGTCTTGGTAAAATCAGAAAATGTGGTAAATTCAATGAAAATCTATTCAGAATGTCTCTCAGGCTTGTTAACCATCACCCCCAAGAATAGTTTATGTAACAAAATCTTTGGTGGAATCATGACAAATATCTTCATCTATTATACAAAAGAGAATGGTTCAATTCCCAGCTATAGATGTGCAATTAATTTCTAAGTCTTCTTTTCCAAATTGATGTTCCAAGTGTCAGTAATGATGCTCATCAAATGATTATAAGTTGCTGACAAAATAAGATTCTATAAAAGGAATTTGTTACTCCTGTGATGTTTTCTCAGAATTAAGATTTCTTGAGAAGCTGATATTGATAATCAAATATCAAAATAGAATTCCTAGGGTAACAATAATCCTCACTATTGCAAATTGTGGTCTTCCTGCCATATTTATTTAAGAGAAATGGACCTTCAACTAAAATTAAGTGAACCTTTTTAAAATCTTTTAAAGAAAAAAAGAGTGGTTTTTTTTTTGGTTTTTTTTTTTGGTTTTTTTTATTAGAATACCCAGTTTAATTTTCTCAATGTTAAAATGAAATAAATTCAGCTATAAAGTTTGAAGCATTGTTTTCCTTTTACAAAGATGACTGATTAATTAGGCATTGTTGTTCTCTAATTATAACATCTGTAAACAATAATTGGATTGAAATATTATAATTGATCAGTTGTTCAATAAACTGCTGAAAATTATTTCTTTTCTATCAACACTGAAACCCATCATTTGACAAATGGCAAATCATTATTTAACAGAAACTTTCAAATTATTTGACAGCCTTAACTACTTGGTAGTGTAATTTAGATAATTGCAATAAGTTAAATTTATAGACAAGGTTATACAAAGAATTTGATATTCAACAGATGACCAACCATTCCAACCTTGTGTCAGATTTAGTGAAGCAAATATTTGACATAAAAAGATTGATATTTTTTATGTAATTGAAACTAGAAATATTTTAAAAATATATTTTCTACTAACTGATTGTTTTTGGTGGGTGAATGACAATTTTAAAATTTCATCATCACATTTTTTTTTTTTTTTTTAGAATTAAGACCCTATACTGGCACCTATACTGTTCAAAACACACACACACACAAATAGTGTCTTCCTGTCTCACTATTTTTCCCATCCTGGGTAAGATGATAAACTACATCCAGAAGCAAGGCCATTGATCAGGAGGTTTTGAGACATTTTTGAACCACCTCTTAATTGCTGGTGTTCTCAAGTCCACCCTGGCCTGGGGTGGTAGCACCTGTTAGGGTCCCAGCTATGGGCAAATAGTGAACCCCCAAACTGGGGTCAAAAAACTATGAAAGTATAAAAATAAGTTTTAATACCAGAAAAAATAATACCAGCAATATATTTTAGGGAAAAATATTGCCTGCAATACATTTTTTTTAAAAATATTAACATCAATACATTTTTTTAAAAAAATAAAATATTACCAGCAACAAAAATCTTGTCATTAAATAAATCATTGAAGTTTATATGCTGTAAAACCAAATGAAACCAAATTCACTATTTTTCTGCTGCAATAACAACTGATATTATTTTTCCTACTTTTTAACTGAAAGTTAAAATCTTTTAGAATAAAGAATAGATTTCATAGTTCAGAACTTGAGTTATTGAGATTTATTTGATTTGCATAATAACTTCAGACAGGCTGTAGATATTTTGCTGTGGACACACTATAGACATACATGTTTCTGAATGGATAAGGAGGTGCTGTAAAGTATTCAGCTGTACCAAAATAGGGATTAAACAAAAATTTAATATTTAATTCTTTACTCGGATTTTAGGAAATGGGGCTAGAATACTCCACTTGAATAATCTAAAGTATTAAATCAATTTAAATGTTTTAAAACCAGAAATTTGCATTGTACGAATACTTTTTTCACCTATTAAAATGGATAAATGTGATTTATTTCTATTAAAAATCTTGAAAAAGATTTTCTGTTTTCTATGCATATTTAGTCATTATGCATCTGTGTACAGTTAATTATATGAAAAGTATGTTTATTCATTAGTTTGAAATACAATAAATTAAAAATTTGCAGGTGTACAAATATTTGTTTCCATCCACTGTATATTGTTTTGTAACTGTCACTGGATCTAACTAACGCCTTTATCCACTGTGCCATGTGTCCATGGTTGCTGAAGACATTAGGTTTATAATACCCAGAAATTCATCCACAGATGTCCTCAAGGCAATGGTGGACAAAGGTGTTAGTTATATCCAGTGACAAAGAGTTGTGAGTTCAATACCTGGTTAAGGCAGTGGAGAACTTGGAGAGGGGAATTAACAATAGATAACTGATAACAGACATCCATTAGACATGGCATGTGGAACTAGAACAGTCTACTCCAGCAAAAGAAATAAAGGATTCAGTTTAGTTGAAGAAGGCCAAAATGTTGTGATAAATATGGCAACAAATTGAGGATGATAGTCTGAACCATGTAAATAGTGTGTGTGCCCACATGTGTGTATACATATACACACTCCATTTTGGTTATTCCTCATTCAGTAACCCTCTCTAACATTTTCTTTATTGATGATAATAATTATTGCTCCGGTTATCTTTGCTGTTGTATTCCTGGGTATAATGATGAACTACATCTCAGGAGATTGGAGGTTTTAAGGAGCATGGAACCACCTCTTGATTGCTATTATTCCCATGTCCACCTTGACTTGGGGTGGTAGCACCTGTTAGGGCCCCAGCTATGGACAAATAGTTAACCTCCAAACAAAAGCAAAACACTATCAAAGTATAAAAATACATTGTTATAGTAAAATTACCAACGATACAATTTACAGCAAAATAACCAACAATACATTTTATCTGTAGTTGAAGGCATAAAATTGCATTCAAAATATTTAGATTTATAAAAGAACTCTTTCATGACATTAATCCATATAATGTCCAACAATTTCTTAAAGAAATCAAACTGTATTCTAAAATATAACTTGAACAAAACTGCAATATAAAACACGTATATCACTCCTTCCAGTAATTATGTCCACACAAACATATACACAAAAATATATAATCTACCATGTATTCAATTGTGAAAGCAGAATAAAATTTATCATATTTTTATTATTTCAAAGTTCCCAAGAAAATTAAATTGTGGTAATAAATGACCCGTATGGAGTTGATGTTCCATTAAACAAGAAAATCAATCAATCTATGTTATTGAACCATCTTGTTACCAAAACACAGCTCACCTTGACATATATTAAATTACATCATTTTACATATATAGCATGTGTAAAATGATGTAATTTAGTGTTATTATTAATATTGTGCGTCTGTGTGTTTTACAGTGCAATATGGAGCAAAGATTGATATTTTAATTTGTGTGTATGTCACTGAAAAATAAACATTATGGCAGACACACACACACACACTATTAAGATATGCATTTGATAGAATCTGAATTAATTCTGTGCATGAGAAGGTCTCGTTAACTACACCCATAATCATTAAGTCTGTCATGATCAAGACGTAATAATCAATACCAACCGAGCCCTGCGGAAACGATTAATCAAACAAGTCAACCTTTGTATTTCATTTAATAAAGATGAAATTGTTCGATGATGAAAGTGAAAAGAGGGAGATAACTGCGATTGGCTTATTCGTTATGTTGTTCCCGGCGAGTTGGGAAACGAGAGGAAAGAAAACCCAAGCAACAATCCGGATAAAAAATTAAAAAAAGAAAAAATCGAGTTAGAAAATAAATAAAAGAAAAGAAGCGGTTTAAAAAAAAATGGGAATGGTAGAAAAAAAGACAAGAAGCAAATAGGAAGTAAGTAACATTTTAAAAGAACAAGGAAAAAAGTTTGGGTAAAAACTGAAGAAAAGAGTAAGACAGGAATTTGAAATAAATAAATTGGAGAAAAAAAACAAGAATAGTTAATTTTTTATACAAAATCATATTTCAAGGTAAAAAAAAAAACAAAAAAAACTCCCAATGTCTTAAGTTAAAACTTTCCTTTTTCTTTTTTTTTTTTTTTTTTTTTTTTCAACTTATTTTTTTTTTTTTTCAAAGCATAATTTTTTTTCTTTAAGTGGCACTAAAAGCTCAGAAACAATTGAACCATTTTACATTTCATATATAAAAATGTAAGTAGTGGTGCTGAAAAGTTCTCAGCCCAACCTGACCAGATATCAGAAATTTTTTTAAATAGGACCAAGGACATTGTGTGTGTGTGACAACTAACTTGCGGCTGAAATAATTTCAGTATCAGAAATCTGTGTTCAAGCACAGAATTTTGAATGCTGATTTACAAGGAAGTGTTGGTGCAAGACAATCTTCCTCCTTCCACTTTTTCCAGTTGGTTTAAACTTAGTATGTGAATGTGTGCATAAATATCCCACTATGTGTGTTTACATGTAAAATATAATTAATTTTACTACATTTAGTCTGGCACAAGGTTAAATAAGAGCACTAACTGAAGGTTCAAAAGGGAAACTGCTTGACGTATTACGCATCAGATATTTCAATAAGCAATGTTGCTATAAGTTAGATTTATCAGGATCGATGTTGCTAGCAAACAAAAGATCCTAAAAGTCATTGTATGACAGATTAAGCCTGTATCTGTCACACTTAAGACTTTATTTATGTATTTTATATATATATATATATATATATATATATATATATATATATATATACACATATATATATAATTGAGAGAATAGAAAAGTTCAGAGCAGATAACATTAGAAAGATTTTAGAGTCCCATGAAAATAAGTGGATACAACGTCTAAAAACAAAATACCCAGCCGAGCTAAATCATAAATTTAACAATATATAATAGTAACAATATATAACTCAACAAATCAAAACCTACCCACATTTCTCACCCACACAAGACAGACATGCTTACGGAGGAATGGAGGCCTCACACTTATACACTCACCCACACCATACTCACTCACTCCCTAATGAGCCAAATGATAACACACACCTACAGCAATACACACGATTACACATATCATACTCACTCACTCCCTAAGAACCAAATAACACACACACAAACACTAAACAGAGACACATCCCCTCACCAGGTCTAATAAAACTGTCAAACTGACCAGAGAATTCAGGATAAAATGTATCTATCCAGTTCTTATCTCAAATAACAACTTAAAAGAGACTGTTTGACCAACACAAGGAATGTTAAAAGATTCATGTGAAAAAGATAAAAAAAATTAAAAAAACAAATGAAAACTACAGACAAAAGTTCATTTTCTCCAACAAAAGACATTCATTTCTGTAGTTCACTGCTAACAGCAAGCAGAAATATTTAATTTCTCCTCCCGATGATGGCCATTTCGGTCGAAACTAGTCGAGGAATCTAAATGGAATAATAATAATAAAAAACGAAAAGAATATTAATCTACAACCCAGTGTGTCTAATGATTTTAATTTTTTTATTTTCTTATTGTTCAAAATATATATATATATATATATATATATATATATATATATATATATATATATATATATATTTTAAGGCAATTCACCCCAAGCAAGGTGGGGTTGCCACTAGCAAATAAGGGGTTACAGAGGATTGAGAGCAAGAGTAAAGAAGTGTATTTGAGGAAAGGATACAAGGAAGGAGGGGGAACAAGCTCAGGGTTTCAGATGTCAATTGACATTACACATGAATATTTGAAGATTATAGTCATCAGGGAAGCAAGTAAGGGGAAGGGAGTTCCACAGATTGAAAGTGTGGGAGAAGAAGCTGTTTGAGAAGAGACGGTTACATTTAATCGTTTTGACAATGAAAGGGTGAGACTGAGATGCCAGCCTGGTAGCACGTTTAAATTCATGAAGTCCAGGAACCAGCGAAAGTAGATTGTCAGAACAGTTGCCATGAAAATATTTGTAGAAGAGACAGAGGGAGGCCACAGCACATCTGTGGGATAGCAATTGTAAACTAGATACCAGGTCAGGACCTATCATCTTGCATATTTGTCTCTGGATTTTGTCCAGGACCTTGAGATGTACAGCAGGAGCACCAGACCATATATGACAGCAATATTCCATGCAAAGACGGATGGTTGATTTGTAGATTTGAAGGATGGACTCAGATGAGAAAAACTTTCTGGCACAACACAGAGAGTCAACTTTCCTTGCGGTAGATGAAGCTATTGATTCAATGTATTTATTCCACTTCATGTCAGTGGACAGTGTGAGACCAAGCAGGCATAACAAGGCACTCTCAAGGAGTTGGGAATCAACCATTCTGATGGGAGGGAGGAAGGGTTCTCTGTAGTGGGTAAACGAGAGCAGTTTCGTTTTTAAAGGCATTAAAGTTTACAAGCCACTTTCTGCCCCAATCAACCACAGATTGGAGTTCCTTTTTGAGATCCGCAGCCAGGTTAGTTTTGTCAACAATACCAGATGTACTATTGAGGCAGGAGTAAATAGTGGTGTCATCCGTGTAGATGCCAAATTGGGAACTGATGACATCAGGAAGGTCATTGATGAAGATCAGGAACAGTGTAGGGCCCAAGATAGAGCCTTGAGGGACATCAGCATTCGTGAAAAAGGAGCCAGAGGAGAACCCGTTTAGGATGACCTTCATTTCACAGCTTGACAGGAATGGTTATTAAGTCAAATAATCATCCTGTAATACCGTATCCCTGAAGCTTACGAAGAAGGCCAGCATGCCAAACCCTATCAAAGGCTTTAGAGATGTCTACAGACATGGCTCAAGCTTCTCCATTATTGTTGAGTGCTTTGTATACAAATTCAGTTATGGCCAAGAGCATGTCAGTGGTAGATCAGACAAAGCAGAAATCATTGCTTGTCAGAGAGCAGATAATGTGAAGTAAGGTGCTTAACCACTTTAGCGTTGATTAAAGCCTCAGAGACAGTAATGTCAAGTGAGGTAACTAAGTTATTGACATTATTAAAAGCTGTCTGCATGCAATCTGTGGCGTTAACCTTCAAGATAGGACATCTAACGTAGACTTCTTTAACAGGTGTAATATTGGAGGAATCGAGACTTTTCTCATACAGTCTCAGTTACGATGGACTGGTCATGTCTTGAGAATGTCTAATGACAGGATAACCAAGATCCTAATGTACAGCCAGTTAGATCAGGGTTACAGGAATGTAGGACACCCATGGCTTAGATACAAACACAAGCTGAAGAGCAACTTGTCAGCTGCCAATATACCACATAACACCCTTGAACACATAGCCTTGGAGTGGGTAGAATGGAGATCAACATGTTTTAGTGGACTCGGCCATTTTCAATCTGCTTGTCTGAATTATCTTCAAGAAGCAAGAGCAAGATCTAAAAGGTCAGCCAATCTGTGATCTCATCCCACAATCCTCACTCTTGCTCCATATGTGGCCTCCTTTGTAAATCACTAGTGGGTCTTAAGTTCCACTTAAGATTATTGCACAAAATTTCATAAATGAATCAAGCAAGCTGTCAGATCCTCATATGTACTAACCAATGGGAAAGTCCATTATTATTATTATATATATATATATATATATATATATATATATATATATAGGCAGGATGTGTGTGTGTAATGAATGCATGGATGCAATTTTCAACGGATTTGCACCAAAATTTACATGCACATGCTCTGTTAGCGGGAAGGCCAAGACTGACTTTGCATCTCCCAACTCCCATCGATAATGGAAATAATCGATTTTTTCATGCTTCTACAGCAGTTTTCATGTAGTTTGCGGCCATTTTGTGCTGGCCAGAGTGAGAGCCAATAGCTGGCTGCCACGAATAGGCAGGAAGATTCTATTGGCCAGCGTGAGAGCCAACAGCTGACTAACACGAATGTTAACTTGCATGCTAACATGCAAAAAAATCAATAGCTGCATTTGTTACAAGTGGGAAAAATTTAAATCTGCATGGCACTTTTACTCCAATTGGCTCATTTGCTTGCTTAAACTCAACATTGATTCTGATTCCGCAGAACTGGGTTGGGTGTGAAAAAGTATTTGTTGTTAACATTCTTTTTTTAAAGCTGATCATTTTGTGTTCATTTTGTTTAGTTCTTTTTTCACAACAGATTTAATGATTAGTATAGAGATTAGAAAAAATTTGCAGTGTGAGATAGGCAAGAAGTAAGGCATGTGGCAACATCAGCACAGCAAAGGGCACTCCTTTAAAGGCAAGGAAGGGCAAAAATATTTTAAGTCAAGTGATAGCGATTGCTGTATATGTCATACGATTTTTGAATCAAGCACGGGCAATGCCGGGCCATGCTGCTAGTATATATATATATATATATATATATATATATATATACACATGACATGTCTCATTAAATACTTTAGACAAGTTTTTTCTACTTATTCTAAATAGGATCTTCTCTTATTTACAGATGAGTTTCTTAGAATCCTTATTAAAGGAAGAAAGAATTTTACCATGTTGATGTATATCCATTTTAAATTTTTTAATTGTGAAGTGGAAAATGCTAAACTGTATGATTTTAAAATTTCATGATGTAAACATACATGTGCAGTAATATCAAGGGAGGTAACTAAGTTATTGACATGTTTATTTTTTTAAAAAACTATTTAAAGCTATTGGTTATCATCTAGATATTGTAAACTATCTACTGTAAACATTTTAAAACAATTTTGCAGTATACATAATTAATTTTATTAAGAGTTGGTTTCAATTTTTTAATCTAGATAGCTTCAAGATTTTTTAGCTTATGTTTATTATTTTCATGAAAAAGGATAGATGTATTTTTGATAAGAAAATTTCTAAATTGCAAATGTGGAGAGGCATGTTGTAAATGTTGGAAGATGTTAGATGCATCATTCAATTGAAAATTCAACCTTCTAGACAGTGTAATTGTGGTGTAAACAAGATGTATATTTTTTTATATTTAAATTTATATATAATGTTGGTTTTCTACAACACATTAATTAGTGAGGAGGCATCATTACAAATGATTAACTTGGATATACTGAAATCTGTTTTGTGAATGATTTAATTTTTTGCATGGTTTATTATGTTTTTATAATTGTTATTTTATAGTAATTTGAACACTCACTCTTATAGGTAAGAGTGCACAACTTAGATAGGTTTTAAGTAGGTTTTTTTATATAGGAAGATAGTAAATTTGTTATTATTAGTATTTATCAATATATCTAGTAAAGGAATTTTATTACTATTATTAAGTTTTTATGTAAATTTAAGAACAGAATTATTTTGGAATTAATATATTACTTCATATTCTTAACTAAGATAAGGATATCATCAACATAGGTAGCTGGCATTTTTTTTTAAATTTATCAAATATATTATTTTTGAGACTAGACATAGAAATTGTATAGTGTTTATGTGTAGCTTTATTTATAAAATCTGTAATATCCTCTTTCCACATTTCAGTGACAAATTTTAGCCCAAAATTTCCAGTTTTGTTTAAGATGGTTTGAAATTGGATAGGTTTCTTATTAGGTCTGTTTGAAATTGAATAGGTTTCTTATTAGGTCTGTTTGAAATTGGATAGGTTTCTTATTAGGTCTGTTTGAAATTGGATAGGTTTCTTATTAGCACTATTTGCATTAATCGGACTATTGTCCTCATCTTTGTCGCCATATTTATTACTCTTCTTCAGGTGGTTGGAATGTTGAGCTGATCCCTTTATTTTGCTCATTGGGATAAACTGTTCTAGTTCCATATGCCATGTTCAAGACATTCGTATACTGTAAACCAGCATTCACTGGACAGTACCTCAATTTCAACTCCCACCATCCATACAGCACAAGGAAAGGGATTGTCTGCTGCTTACAAAACTGTGCAAAAGTCATAAGTGGCGACCCAGAGACATTAGATAAAGAATTGGTCAATATAAGTAGTACCCTACAATGTAACAAATACCCTGAGTACATGGCAGCAGGCCCAAAAAACTGTGATAGGCAGGTACAAGAGGAGGACAACAACACTCAGAAAACAGTCTACCTGCCTTATGTGAAGGGGTTATCAGAGAAAATACAAAGGATCTGCGGTTCATCAGGACAACCTTCAAAATCTGGACGACACTTCACAGATATCTTTCCCAAGTAAGACCCCCCCCCCCACAGAGGAGAACATGACTAAAGACTGTGTGTACGCTATCCCATGCAGCTGTGGAAAGAAATATAAAGAGGAGACAGGCCACCCCCTTAAGGTAAGGCTTCAAGAACACCAGAAAGCTGTAACATGAGGGGAGGTGGAAAAATCAGGTGTGGTTGACCACATATGGAGAGAAAAAGGAGATCACTACCTTCTGTGGGATCAGGTTATCAGACAAAGACAAAGAACACCATTGGAAAGATGGGAACCAGTAATTATGCAATATTTGGTAAAAATATTTTAAAAAAAAATGGTTAGGGACTTCACCTGGAAGTAGATAAAAAAGCCTTCATTACAACCATAGAGATAAAGGAGATAACTGATAACTGACATCCATTAAACTCACATGGAAATAGAACATTTATCCCTTAAATAAAGGGTTCAGCCTTTCCCAAGCACTGTACTTTTGAACTGAGGACTCTGTACATAATACCTTATTTGAAAACAGTTTCTTATTTTATTCTGCCAATCTAACAATTGAAAATCAATTGCTTATGTTATTGACTACTAGTTGATTCTTGATTATTCTAATATATTTCTGTCAACAAAAATAAAGGAAATATCCAGGTTCGGACTTGAAACAGCAGTTTCAATAAATCATTGTGATATATATATATATATATATATATATATATATATATAATTTGTCAAACACTTTCATGGTTGTAGTCTATAAAACATTCAGGAGGAAACACGTTTCTTCTGCAGCTTTTTTTACATTGCTCTTTCTGATATTAACATTCTGAGCATAAATATTTCTATATTTTTCCTTGTTCCAGTGTCTTTTGTTTTAATGAACCCGCACACATATTAAAATACTTATTCAGATTGATTCCTAAGTCTCTGTATCATGTAAGAACTTTTGAAAATATGCAGATCAGAAGCAACCATTAATGGACATTTTCAGTTTCCAAATGACTGGTGCCAGTTAATTGAGCAGAAAACCAAAATCTCTCATTATTCTTTCTTTCATATTCACCAGAATTCTTGGACAAGAATACAGATCATCCAAAGTTTTGTTATGAATATGTTGTTGTTCAGTAAATCACTTTTCAGCTCATTAGGCTGATTGTTCAGTAAAGTACCACATTTGTTTGTTACCTGGTTTCTTTGGCAATGAGTGCTATGAACAATTCAGGGCATGTCTGGCCCATTTCCACCCCACCAATAAGTTTGTTTCTTCTCCCAGACCCTGTTCTGCCATTCTTCAGGTATGTCAATTTTTTCCGTACCACTTCAAGCCCTCCTTTCTCATTATTTCCCAGAAAATTTCAGACCCATCAGTAATTCTGTGTATAGAACCATTACCTCTTTTGCCTGGTTCTTCTCTTTCATTATGAAAGGACAGAGTTCATATAGCAGTTCAGTACTTTTTATTCAAATGAAATCTCCTGTCTTGTAATAAAGAATTTTTCCTTTCTCTAATCGTCTTCAGAGCAGCATTCCATCCTTCAGAATTCCCCAGATATATAAATTTCTCTGTTTTGATTTTAGTGACGAGCATGCATTTGTCTCACCTTTTTGCTGATGACCATGTATTCTGTCTTGTTGATGCTTAGTCCTTCTTTGCTCTCCTTCACAACCTGTAGAAGGTTTTAGTTCCCTATTGTCATCTGTATATCTTATTTTAAGATTGTGGCTGCCAATTTGGTAGGATTTCCAGTTCTACATATAGGTGGAATAAGTGGTGAAGACACATCTATGCCTTCTTTCTATTTTTGTATATTCTGAATCATATTCAGGCCATTTGATGCCAGATTTTTGATGGTATCCCTCTCATCATTAGTGTTTTTTTTTTTGTTGTTTTTATTTTTTAGGGACTTTTGAAGAAAAGCCTTCATTACAACCATAGAGATCCAACAGGATTTATCCCAAGGCATCTTCAGGCACTGTACTTTGAACTTCACTCTGTTTTATTTGAAAAGTGATTTACTGAACGAACAACATATCAATGAAGCTACTAGTTGATTCTTGATTATTCTAATATATTTCCGAAATATATCAAGGTTCCCAATAGATCAGGTCAAACACCGTGTGTCTATAAAACTCAGGTACACGTTCTTCTGCATTTGTATTGTATAACATTCTGAGCATGAATATCGCATTAGGGTCCCAGTGTCTTTAATGAAGCAAATTGTTAACTCCCAAACTGGTGCTCTCTGTTCATAAAAACAGATGGTTTAATACATTAGGCTGATTGAAATACATTTGTTTTTGTAAGTGCTATGAAAAATGTCTGGCCTGCCACCTTGTTTCTGTTCAATTTACCAGTACCAATTTTTGAAGGACCCAAAAAAATTATTATCAGTTCTTCAATATATTCATGAAGAATTTTTCCCTTCTCTAAAAAATTCCACCAGCCTGTTGACAATATAAACATGTTTATACATATCTCCTTCATCTTTGGTTCCTGAAAAAATATCCAACCAAGGCATCTTAGGTTTTCTTCAAGGAAAAATATTCTCAGAAATAGTTTTGTCCCAAGCTATGTAAGCAAATAGTTAACACAAACTGGTGTAAAAACATTTAATACCAGAAATACTTTGTAAAAAATATTATTACCAGCAATTACCAGGAAAAAAAAAAAAGCAATATTTTACCAGCAATATAAACAGCTATACATTCTTTGAAAAAAATATAAATAACCAAGGAAAAATATTCTCAGAAATAGTTTTGAAGAAAAACATATTACCAGCAATAAAAAAGCATTAAACAAAACTTTGATCTGTAAACCTCAAATATCTGTGGTCTCTCTCTACTTCTGCACATTTTTTGTTTAGCCACTGTTCTTTAGCCTGTCTGCATTTGGTCCCTATTTCATTGTGTAGTGTTTTTTTATTCTATTCCATATCTTTGCAGAGTTTTCTGTCTCCTTTGCATCATATCGAGTATCTCATCAGTCATCCATTCATTTTTTTCTTCTTTGTCCGTTCTCCTTTGAGCTGATATCATTTGCTGATGTCACTAAAGCTTCTCTTAGTGCATCCTATTTTGAATTTCCATTTCCATTATATCTTTCATATCTTTTCATACTATTCATATATTTTTCCTTCAGGTATAGGTCGCTCAGGAGTGTTGCACTGCAATTTGGGTGCTGCGTTAGGCTTCTTCAGTTTCCTTAGTTTCACTCATAGTTTACATATGACAGAGCGATAGTCACTTCAGCAGTCGACACTTGGGTAGGTTTTGCAGTGAACCATTGCATTCCTGAATCTTTTATTGATAGTTATGTAGTCAACTTGGTTTTTAGTGTCTCCTCCTGTGCTTCTCCATGTCCATAATTGTCTCAGATGTTCTTGGAACCATGTGTTAGCTATTACCTGGTGATTGGCCGTGCACTATTAAATCCATTTTTCTCCACATTCATTGCTGGTTCCTAGTCCGAATTTGCCAGCTATCTCCCCTGCCCTCTCTTTGTCTACTTTGGCATTCAAGTCTTCCATGATAATTATGATATCTTGTGGTGTGCTATGAGCATTGGCGTTGTCTAGCATGGAGTAGAAAGATTCGATTTCTTCTTCCTATTTTGTGCTGTCAGTGTATACACTATTATGATAGCTACATTGAAAGGCTCTCCTTTTAGCTTGACTACCAGAATTCCTTTGGATAATTGGTAGTATCCCAGAATGCATTTCTCTTGCCTGCATAAATAATCCTATGAATATCACTGAGAAGATCTCCATTATTTGGCCACTTGGTTTCACATACACCTAAGATGTTGATTTTTAACCTACTCATCTCCTGTTTTAAATTTTCTAACTGGCCACCGTTGTTCAATATCCAAACATTCCATGTCCCAAGAGTTATTATTTGATTGATGTGAGCAGTCGTTGGATAATGATCCAGTGACACCTGTCGCTCATTTGCTCCTTTCTGGGCAAAGGATAAGTTCCGAGGAATTTTATCCGCTTTACACCGTTTATGCTAGCAGTCGCTGGATGACAGTCAGTTGACACCTGTTGCACATGTCTGTCCTTACTGGGCAAAAGGTTAATTCCCATAGATTTCATGCCATTAGGTTTCATAACGTATGTGTTATTGTTGAGATGTTGAGTGTTTCCACATGCGTGTATTGAAATAAGGACAAACACATATGTAGGGAAAAATACTGGTATATCTGAAGAGGTATTTACAACAGAGAGATTAGTAGTCAAACGAACGCAGGTTAGTCAGTAACAATCAGAAAGAGTATAAAGTCCAACTGTATCTTCCGGTAGAGAGACGGAAGTGTGATGGTCACCTGATCTCCCCAGAACTCTATAGAACTGTCCTATTAGTAGTAGAGAGATCAGTCCATTCTGATGAGAAGGTGGGTGTTTCCCAACAGTTATCTGCCATGATATTTCTTTGGATTAATAGTGGAATGGTTACCCGTTGCTGCCTCCATAGTGGTTTATAGAGACACCACCTCTTGTTAGTTGGCCGTTGACTCATCGAGAGTTTTTCCACCCTTTGTTAGGTCTTATTTTCCATCCTTCTGGCATGCTAACAAACCAGCTTACTCACAAGAACACAGAGTTGGGTAGCTGGTTTAGTTGCCGACATTTCGACTGTGGAATACTTACCCAACACACACACACACACACATATATATATATATATATATATATATATATATATAATATGGCACCTCAGCATGGTGTAATGGTTAGTAAGCTTATCGTGCTTAAACAGTTATGACTGAATAGTGAGTTCGATGCCCCATACTTTCGGCCTTGTGTCATGTCTAAGCTATGCTTAGAAAATATATATATATATATATATATATATATATATATAAAAACCTTCCCCACAATTTGTTTGAGCGTAAAAGG
The DNA here is from genome assembly GCA_903632075.3 of Acanthosepion pharaonis. Taxonomy (NCBI): domain Eukaryota; kingdom Metazoa; phylum Mollusca; class Cephalopoda; order Sepiida; family Sepiidae; genus Acanthosepion; species Acanthosepion pharaonis. The sequence goes on from CAHIKZ030000443.1 coordinate 939,090, forward strand.
TTTGTGGGTCAGAGTTAGTAAGGAGGCAGAAGTTTGATAAAGTGGGAGAATAGAATAAAATGATTAAGTTTTAATCTAGTACAAGTCTGATTACCTTCTATTAAAACAATATGCAATTATCAAGGAATTACATTAGTCACACTAGTTATCAAAAACCCAAAGTGTGTATATATATATATATATATATATATATGCACACAGACAATTGAAATTTACGCATTATCCTAACAGGTCCAAAACAAAAAATAAATAAAAAATACATTCCAAGCAACGTCATGGAAAAAGGATTTCTTATTTCTTACAATTGGAGTTTCATGTTAATCTTGCTAAGCTCAAATCAATGGTCATTTTGTGAAAAGTGTGGCAAACTCTAAAGACGTCTCTGTTTCAGAAACCAAATGTGATTGGATTAGGGTGGGGTCCAAACAAAGATGACGTCACTTGGTAGAGGGGTGAAGTTCAATGAGGTGCAAGGATAACAACCCTCTTTTAAAACCTCGAAAATGGCGACATCACAATTCAAAGAAAGGAAAAAAAATTTCCTTTTTTTTTTTTTTTTTTTTTTTTTTTTTTTTGGCTTTTATCAAGGAATTAAATTCTTTCTAAAAAGGAATTCTTTTCTTTCTGTCCTTCACTTATTTCTTCTTGGATTCGAATTTGTTCCGCCTTGCAAATTTCCCAACTATTTCCACAATGACTATAAAAATCTCCTTATTTTAATCATTTGTTTTGCTTTATTATCGTTTGTCAAAGATTTCAGCTTGTTATCATTAGGTAACAAGTGACAGCAAGTCTTAAATCTTTTCTGCTTTTCTGTTCTTACTGGCCTCAACAGCATTATAGACAGAATAGTCACAATTTTTATCCTTTTTCCTTGTAAGAGGCCTTGGAGACCATTCCAAGTGCTTCCATGTTTATGGGCTCTACTTTTGCTTTTATATTCCATAATTTGACCAATGTGTTAGTCCTCTTGTCTTCATTTAGCTTCACCACCATTTTGAACAATTCCATTTTGTGTTTAAGAGTTGATTTATTAAGTAATTTATTATAAGACTTTCTTCTTCTTCCTATTATTATTATTATTACTATATGATTTTCTCATTATATTGTTATATAGTTATTATATATTATTATACAGTTCTTTTATCTTAAATGATTTAAGCAGTTCTTTGTAAGAACTTAAAACATCTTGTAAACCTATCACAAAACTGCACCCACTTTTCAAAATTAAAATCTTATTTTCTGCGTTCATTACATTGTCAGTAATAGCGAAAGTCTCCCACGCAAGGTTATTTTTTTTTGGGGGGGGTAAGCATGTTAGTGCTGAAAACTTTTAATGGTGATGGCTTTTTTTGCTTTACACCATTTTAGCTTAGGAAAAGTTTCAAAAACTTATATTGTGAGGTTTCAGCTACAACATTTTTTTTTTTTTTTTTTTTTACTATCCTTTGGCTGTAATATACTATGAAGTAATCAGCCTACAATTGACTTACAGAAAAAAAATGGCCATTTCTGGCTTGGAACAAATTAGACCAAATCTGATTTTTTTTTTTTTTTTTTTTTTTCCTACTTTTTCATTTTTTTTTTCTTTTTGCTGCTGTTCATATAAACTTTTTGTGAGGATTTATTCCTTTGCTTGAAATGTGCATAATGTCTCACCTGTGGTTATAGGAACATGGAGAAAAATATTTGGTTGCAAAGAAAACCCTGTCACATTTTTGCCATGATCCGTTTGAGAGTAATTTTTCAGTACTTAAGATAACTCTTAAGTTTTATGCTTTTTGTTCTTTCTTTGCAGATTATTTAATAACAGAGAGGGATAAATGGTGAATTAATTTTAAAACGAGTTTAGATCTGGCACATATCGGACCCCATGAATTCCTAAACATTTTCTTCATTAACAGAAATAGGAAGAAAAATTCCTTCCATCTATAGAAATAAAGCTTTAAGTGTTCAGAGACACCAATAATAGTTTTATCAGTTTTGATGGGAATTTTTTCTCAAAGATTCTCCTCAATCTGAACAACTAAATTCTCTAAATGTTAAGTATCTGCCTACCATAGTTGAAGAAAATCTTAATCAAACTGCACAAGAATTATCAAGAGTTCAATAAAACACCTTTGATCATAAAAGATTTTCATGAATTTGACCAAGTGTCCAAACTTAGTTAAGGGGGTTCCTCATTATCTGAATGATTCTTAGTTTCATAAGAGTTACACTCTCTCTCTTCATCAGTGAAGTGTAGACTTACTACCAAACCTTTCTTAGCTTGAATCATTATTAATAATGAAAACTGCATTCTCTACAATCATATCATACAAAACCAACAATAGTTACAACCCAATGAAAAAGAAAAATCCATCCCCAAAAGAGGATTACACCTTTAAATAAGTTATGTATTTGGTGGGATATGAATGCTATCATTTGTAATGAAATGCTAAACAAAATGAAACCGTTAATGCAATGAAGTATTGTCATCAATTGGAAACATTGTATAAAAATTTTTAGGAAAAACACCCATCATTGATTAATTGTAAGGTGTGTTGCTCTTACAAAATAATGCAAGACCATATATTGCATGAATCACTTGGGAAAATATTATGACATTAAATATGAAAATTTTGCCTTATCCTCCTTACTCTCCTGCCTTTGCTCCATCTATTATCTTTTTATATCATTGCAACATTTTTTTTGAAGGAAAACAATTTATTGATTGTGAAGAAGTTAAAACCTATATTGAGTGTTTCATTGCATCAATATCTAATTAATTTTTATGCCCAAGGGATCAAATTGTCAAATAGATGTGGGGAGGTGGGGGAGAGATTGTGTTATTAATAATTAATGGAAATAGTATCTTTGTTAAATATTAAGAGCAAAGAAGCATTTATTTCTTTTCAATTTTCAAATTTTTTAACCCTCACCGAATACAAAGCCAAACACCCACCCAAAGTAGACGGCTACTGAATGAGGTTGCGTGACATGAATGCAAGATGATGAAAAGAAGTGAAGATGATGAGGATGTGATGGATAGATAATGGTTGCTATGTAGACTTGAAGAGGTTAAAATTGTAGTCATTGGGGAAGTATCCACATGGGTGTCTGTTCAACAAAGTAGCAGTTCTAGGGGAGGGCATTTTACTTACCAATGGAATAAGAAAAGACTTTCTTCCCAGATCAGTAGAATTCCATTAGTAATATATATATATATATATATATATATATATATATATATATATATATAATATGCAGTAGAATGTATATGCATTTTTGTCTGAATGCAAACATATCTAAGTACATCAACAGCTGAATGATGAAAATAGCATTCATTTCACACAATATTTACATAATCTCCTTCAGTGGTAATGCACTTAATCTGGTGGTGAATATTAATCACATTGATCAAACCTTATACAGTAAAGATTTTAGATCCAAATTCAGCTGATTATTTTGTCAAATGAAGTTATTGATCCACCTTCCTTTGAACAAACTGATCTACAGAATAGTAGGGGTGTGTGTGTGTATATATATATATATATATATATATATATATATATATATATATATGGGCTTTTAATATGGTGCAATGGTTAGCAAGCTTGTCTTGCTAATCCAATTAGGATTGAAGAGTGAGTTTGATCTTCACTGGGTGGCATATACTTTCACCTTGTGCCACATCTACACTACACTTAGAAAATCAGTGTATATATATATATATATATATATATATATATATATATATATTATATGCGTGGTACTTGAATCAATCCACTTTTTTCAAAAATATACTTAAATAGATCCACTTACTTTTTACATGAGCGGTACTTAAATAGATTCACTTTTAAAAAAATAAACCAGTTTGTCTGATGATCGCAAAAATTGTGAAAACTAGGGTTACAAACTAATATCCATACAACTGAATATATATATATATATATATATAAGTTAACATTGAAGTCAACACTTAGAGGTGACAGGCTGTTTCATGCTAGATGCAATCATCAGGCCATTTGTCAGAACACTCATTGCCTGACTATTGCATCTAAGGAAACAGCCTGTCGCCTAAGTGTTGACTTCAATGTTCACTTTTTATATTTACACACAATCTATCTGATATTGAGCACTTTATCCCATAAATATAGGACACCTTAAGTATATTTCTTCTCTCTCTCTCTATATCTATATATATATATATATATATATATATATATATATATATATATATATATTTTTTTTTAAAATGTTACAAATGTTGTAATTGTACTCTATTAAATTAAATGTTACAAAATTTGGAATTGTACTCTATTTGTCCTCATCTTACCTGGAGATATATATATATATATATATATATATATATATATATATAATTTTGAATTCTCAGAAATGATGTATAGAGGAACAAAATTTGTGAAGAGAGAGATCATTGATTATGCAAGTAACAAACTTATGGTTCATTAAAATTAGATAACAAATGGCTAACATTTACAACGTTCTAATTAGCAACATGCAGTTTTGGATCAGAGCCAAGAAATCTAAGTCCATTTTGACTGTGGACATTTCTGAATATTCAATCTAAGCCAATATTATACGAAATGTTGCAGCATCCAACCTGTCCATTTGTATTGGACCCTCCATTATTTTGGTTTCTCTTTTATTTTGTCACTTTTTGTTAACTATTGTTTGTTTTTTTTGTTTTTTTATCATTTTCTATTTTCTTCATTCAAACAGTGAACTCAATTTGGTTCTGTTTCATCTGTGCCAATCATTTCTGTTATGAGCCATGAATAATTTATATTTCACCTCCAATACAAAAAAAAACCTTACATCTTTTCTAAATTTATGCACATGATGTTTACCATAATAAGTCAAGTGTAGCTATTTTAGATGGACCCAGAAAAGGGTCCTTATACAAAAGAGAATTAAACAAATATATGTATGTATGCACACAACTGTGTCTGTGCTTGTATTTATAAATTAATAGGTACATAGATATATGTATGAACAAAAGCCCCAAATGTTTGGTACAACCAACAGAAAGCCTGACACCTGCCAGGTGACCAAAAGAAAACTTAATTAAAAGTACAATAGAGAAGAGAACATGTAAAAACAAATAAAATAAAACCAAGAAACAAAATGATACAAGAAAACGAGAAACTCAAACTGATGAAAGAAAGATAGACACCCACCTAAGCAGTAACTGACAGTGTTCTATACCTTTAGTTATCAAGACAGAACAAAAACGCTTCACAGCATCACACCTCAGGAAGAGACAACATTCATGCTGCTACTTAAGTTTCACACTACCACAACTGGCAGATGATCAGAATGCACACACACATACATACATACATACATACATATATATAATGATACAATATGGTAATTCGTATGGAATTTCTAGGAGGATAAACATCCAGGGAGAGCTCTATGTCAAAAAACAGAGCAAAATTATTATTAATTAAAGAATATCAAACACTTAAAATCCCATAGATAATTATGTTTATTTCATAAGGTCTCAATCTTCAAGACCTACAAACCTATATATAAAGAAAAATATACTGAAAAAACAAACAAAAATCCTAATATGCGATTATGCTGTTTTAATGTCAATGTTGGATGTTTCGGTCTAATAGACCATCTTCAGGACATAATCATAAAACATAATTAACATAGACCATATACAATTCAACATGAAAAGGATGATGGACATAAAAGCAATACCAATCCAAACTGAAATCTTTTATAAGATCAGCGTTCCATTTAAATATGATCACGTCATTGTCACATGGGCGATGTTGTGAAAACGTATTCCTAAAATTTGAGTATTTTGAATGAAAAATGATAAAAGATTTCAGTTATCTGTTTGGATTGGTATTGCTTTTATGTCCATCATCTTTGAACAATAATACATATGAACTGTACAAAAAAGATAATGACACCCCAACTTGCGTACACACATCCTCCAGCCATCCACCTTCAATCATCAAAGAAATACCTATATCAATCAATCTGATAACTCCTCTAACATACACATTTTCGATAACAAAAAACACCATACAACGAAGCACTAAAAGCAAGTGGATACACACAACTACAAAATACACCTCCATATCCAAATGCAAAAAACAGAAAAAAGAAATATTATCTGGTTTAATCCACCATACAACAAATCCATCAAAACAAACATAGGACATTCCTAAACTTAATAGAAAAGCACTTCACTGAAAGAAATTGATTAGCAAAAATATTCAACAAAAATAACATTAAAATCAGTTACAGCTGCACAAAAAATATAGCAGAAATGATAAAAAAAAAAACAACCTTTCATTCTCCAACAGAAAATACTTGAACAGCACTACACTATCCATATACATATGGCATCTAAAAGACAGAAATATTACACCAAGAATAAACTGGAGAATGTTGAAAAAAGCACCTGCCTACAACAACATTACAAAATAATGCCTACATGAAAAAGTAGCAATAATATCTCATACTCTGCAAAAGAATTTACTGTACATAAGATTGGAAATAATTTCCAAATGTAGGCATGAAAATAAATACCTATTATCAGAATTTATACCAAACGGATAAAGAAAAAACACCACCACATAAACCACCATTGACCCTATAAACATGAAAAGAGAAACCACTGATACCATAACGCCAATGATTACTCTCTAGTTCAAGCTACCATCATAATAATTGCATTTATTGTTATTATCATTCCACCGCCATTACTGATCACTTCTACCACTTTACAATAACTATTTGCTACTACAATTACTATTATCACCCCCACCATTACTACCACATCACAATTACTCCCTCCCCCACCACAGCAAAATTAATACCACCGCATAAAAACTAATAAGGATTACAACAAATTGAAATTTCGACCATTTGAATATGCGCAATCACCAAAAGCAAGCAAATAGCCGGCTTTAAAATAACAAAACAGCCTTAAAAAATTAAAAATAATAGCAATTTTTACCTATCATAGTTTTACACAGACCCCCATCATACGTATATACATGCATGTGAGGAAATATTATTCAGTAAAAACTAGAAAAACAGCCTGCATGGTGACATTGCTACATTCAAGAGAAATATTTGCTACACATCCCATCATTGAAATTCAGCAATCAAATGCGTGTGTATGTACACAACAGCACACATATACATATATATATCAAGTCCCATACTGTTCACATCTGTTTATGTTCATGTGAGTTCCGGTGGGTGAGTGCATACGTATGTGTGTCTGCGTACTTCAATGGGTGTACGGGCATGGATGTATGTTTGCATAAATATGAGTGGTGTCACGACAACAATTTTCCCTCCCACTTCCATAAAAACACCAATATACGCTACCTACATAAATCCAAAATTTTAAAAAATTAATCAGTTTGTCTGACGATTGCAAAAGCGTGAAACGCAGGGTCACAAACTCACATCAGTCCAACTAAATATGTTAGCCCAATCTCTCATATTGGGCGCTTTCTAATAAGTACCATGCATATAATATGTAAATAATATATATAATATATTGCACACACACACACACTTTTTATATATATACACATATATATATATATATATATATATATATAGAGAGAGAGAGAACACACACATATATATTTGCTCTGTGTTAGCATATATATATATAAAACAAAATTGCAACTTTTGTAGTGATCTTATAACATGTATATGTTATAAATTTATATTATATATATATATATATATAAATAAAAAGAAAGAACAGTAAGATATAAAATCCGGTGTTCTTATAGATATTTTATTTTTACAAAATAGTGCTCAATGTAAATTTACAGAGCATTAATATTATAAATTAATTGATTTAAAATATGGTTATTTTCGCTCCCATATTTTAAATCAATTAATTTATAATAATATATATATATATATATATGCACACACTAACATAGAGCAAACTCTAGTATCTCTCTCTCTCTCTCTCTCTCTCTATATATATATATATATATATATATATATATATATATATATATATATATGTTTGCTCTATGTTAGTATCTATACAACCATTACATATGTTTCATATATATCCTCATCCAACTTTGATTTGTTATCAATGTATACGCACACACTACCCTAATGTTTGCACACATACGTGTGTGTATATTAATAAGATTGGTCTTGAGACAAGCTAATTTAATGTCCTAATGATCAGAGATGATATTAGAGAAACACCTAATAGCATTACAAATCTCTACTCCTGTCCATGATGAAAGCAGAATGCATTAAAAGCTAAAAAGCACTTTTATTTCCATTTGTGACCAAATAAAATCCCTGAAAATAGTTGATCAGTTTTTGATGATCAGCCAAGAGCGACAAATAGATTGACTTGAGAAAATTTTTAAGAGCTTTTTCGTTTTGTTTTCTTTTTGTTTTCTTTAATTAATACTTCTTTTAGAATCTTTTAATTTTCGAAGAAATGATTTCTTTGAAAACATATCAGAATAATAGCCTTATTGATCGAAATCAGCCAAAGTATATTGCAGAACACACAAGCTCTCACTCTCTCTCTCACACAACCATGCTTCCCATAATTCCCTCTCTCATCCTCATGATCCCCTATTCCATGCTTCCCATCCCTTCCTCCCTCCCATCCCTCAGTTCCCATCCCTCCCTCCCTCCCTCTCAGTTCCCATCCCTCCCTCTCTCTCTCAGTTCCCATCCCTTCCTCTCTCTCTCAGTTCCCATCCCTCCCTCTCTCTCTCAGTTCCCATCCTCCTCTCTCTCTCTCAGTTCCCATCCCTCCCTCTCTCTCAGTTCCCATCCCTCCCTCTCTCTCTCTGTTCCCATCCCTCCCCCTCTCTCTGTTCTCATCCATGGTTCTCTCCATGGTTCCTCCCCCCTCTCTCTCTCTCCCATGGTTCCCATCCCTCCGTCTCTCTCTCTCTCTCTACCTCCGGTTCCCACCCTCCCCTCTCTTTTCCCCTTGTCTCTACTCTTTTTCCTCCTCTCTTCTTGGTCCTCCACTCTCTCTCTCTCTCTCTCCTCACTCTCATTCTGTTTCTCTCTCTGCCCATGGGGCTCCATTCTCTCTCGCATTGGCACAAATGATTGTTATAAATAAAAATTTGATATCTTTTTCTTTTTTCTTTTTTTTAGCAAGCAAAAGATCTTGGATATAAGGACTTACCTCGTATACGTCTTGATGGAGGCAAAGAGGCCTTCATTAAATATTGGGGTTATGATACGCTAGATAGCATAAAAGAAAATGCCTTTCAACAACACAAAAGACGTCCAACACAAGGTAGGTAAATGTGAAATCTTTCTTTTCCTATTTTTTGACAAGGATAAAGATGACTGGTGTTAGAACTGGGTATGGGCATAAAAACATCTGTCATGTCCTCCTCCAGTTTGTAACCAAGTTTCTCTGTTTATAGACATCATTCTGAGTAGCAATTTTAAGGTTCATGCCTTCTTTAAAAGTTCTGTAAGAAGCAGCTATAAATTTTACAATTTATGCCACAGTTACAAATTGCTTCACTTTTTGTAATATAGCTTAGCAACCTTGTATTCAAAATGGAAATGTACAATTTTATTCTCAATTATTGTGTTTACACATTTGGAGATGTTCAATCAAGTCATACAACTAATATTTCATTATTTTCATTAGATGAAGCATTGTCAACCATTATTATTAATTTTAACTACACTATTTACATTATTCAGGCTATTGTCCTTATCTTTGTCGCCATATTTATTACAACATTTCAGCCATTGTACACTCCTACCTTCTTCAGGTGGTTGGAATGTTGAACTGAACCCTTTATTCCGCTCACTGGAGTAGACTGTTCTAGTTCCACATGCCATGTTTTTTAATGGATGTCAGTTATCAGTTATCTCCTGTTAATTCCCCTCTGAAAGTTCTCCACTGCATTAACCGGGTATTGAACTCACACTCTTTGGGTCCTGTCACTGAATCTAACCAACGCCTTTATCCACTGTGCTATGTGTCCTTGAGTGAGCAAAATAAAGGGTTCAGTTTGACATTTCAACCACCTGAAGAAGGTCGGGGCATACAATGGCCAAAACGTTGTAATAAATATGGTGACAAAGATGAGGACAATAGTCCGAATAATGTAAATAGATAATTTTAATTAGTATTTACCATATTTGATGGCATATAAGGCACACGTTTTTTTACTAAAAATATCTTTTAAAATTCCCCAGCTTCTTAAATGCCATATGTAGGTTTCAAATTCATGATAGTCAGCCGAGATTAGATGACGCATTATTTAACGATGATAGTAGTATTGAAAATGAGTATCAGAGTTTTGATAATGAAGATAACAAATTTTATGGCTTTGAAGATGAATAAAATTTTAATGGTAACTGTCCTATTTTGCTCAATTGTAATAATTGCTTGATTTGATTTTTTTTTTTTGTTTTCTTACCTTTGGATATTATAAAGTTTTTATAGGCTTGCATTCTTTTTTCCTATTAATTTTTTGTTTAATTGTAATCATGGCTAATACCTCATAAATATAACCTAGGCTGTACTATTTACTAATAATTTGACTAATTTTACCAATTACTAATTTTTGGGGTGCGTCTTATATGCCATCAAATACGGTACTTAATACTATAATTAGTTTTTATCATGACTGATCACTAATCCCTCACAGAATCTCACTGAGGTTATATGTTTTATTTTCAGTCTTGTGCTATTTGCTTACTGAATAAAAAGTAAATTAAAATAAAGATAAATACATTGCATTTCATGTCGTCTCTGGCTTCAATTCCCCAGGCCCCAATGCTGCACCAAAAACTAAATCAATTTGATTTTTAATCACTTTATTTCATGGGAGACAATAGTGGCACCATTTATTGGAGGAAGAAAGAGAGAGATAGAGAGGATGGTTGTCAACTGGTTGATTAATTACTCATCACTATGTGCTGACTTGTTTCACTAAGGAATCTAGGTGTGGCAAGTCATCTTGACCCTTCTATTCTTGCAGCCATACTGACTGCCTTTATATGTTTTTTGTCTCTTATTAAAACTTAAACAAAGCCACTCCATCACTATCAGAATTCCATGCCCTCAAGGTTCAAGCCACTCCCACTCAGTTCAGCGAGTAAGACCAGTAGTTTACTATTTTGGGCTAGCCTTCTCATTTTGTAACAAATACAACCAAAAAGTTAGCATTCAAATTCCTAATGTAAGCAGTTTTTGTGCATCCAACTTGATCTGTATTCTATGAAAAGAACAATCTTGTTAAATTCAAACAAATTTTCATTTTAATTTTTTTTTAAACTGAACTTTTAAAATACTGGCACAAAAATGTATATAGGTAGTAATTGATGTTCAGATAAATGTGGTTCTCTACACTTGGGAATTTCTTAAAAGGTATTTGGTAGGTAAAAACATATCTTCCTTTTTCTGAATTCTTAATCTAGAGCATCTATACCAACCTGAATATATCTTTCACTTCATATCGCCATTTGCTAAGATTTTTTTCATCTAAAATCATTGCTGCCATTGTTGATTTCTTTGTGTGGAAATTTTAGAAACTTATTTGTGGAACAATTCGAATCCAAATTGGCTGGTGGATAGGGTAACAGAAAGCAGAAAACATGTCCAGACAAAAAAAATGGGATGTGCAAACACATCAAAATAACATGAAAGTGACTTCTAAAAGGAAAACTCAACTTAACCCAAAATTCCACCACTAAATCACAAAGCAATTAAAGTCTGTAATTTTTGGGTGGAGAAATGCAAATAACACCAAGAGAGAAAGTATTGCAGAGGAAACAGTCCCTTCAGAGGAAATGGTTGAGCAACAAACAAGGAATTATGAATTAAGAAGTTAAGCCAATTGCAAGTAATTAGCCGTATTTTTTACTGGGACATTACAACCTCCAAGCAATGAAAACAGCAGCACTTGATATGTACTGGCATCATTCATTATTTTTAATGTAGATATTTACCTAAAAACCTGACCTACAAGCCATGTCAGTTGTGTCATATATATAGCATCATTTACATTATTATTTTTTTATGGTTACCCCATATTTGAGTAGATGCTTGGTTTAGTTTAAACAGCATTTATTTTAGCTAATAAAAATGTCAAATTTGAAATAAAAAAATAAGCCATTAATTCTTTAGAAATTGCTTTGTTTTTCATTTTGGACACACTCACGCACATATACATACATATGTATATGTATGTATATATATATATATATATATATATTCTTAGCCAATTCGTTTTCACCCTCTGAGAGACTTTAGTGTTTCAACCCTCAGAGGATAAAACGTGTCAGCTAAGAATAGTTTTTCATCTTTTTTATTCTTTCATATATATATATATATATAATATATATATATAAATAATATAAAAGGCTCAAACACTAATATTCCATCGTTATGATTTATTATATTGGAATCGCAAATTTGTAGGTCTGATGAATTGAATTTGAGCCTTTTATATTATATTCTTGCACTATTTTGGATATTGCACTCTACCTTGATTCTATCCCCTTGGAGATATATATATATATATATATATATATATATATATATATATATATATATATATGAAGTAAAAGCAAAACAAAAGTTTTCTTTGAAGAGTAACGTGATGTGTAACAGCTTTTTGTCGCTACTGCTTGGCAAGGCTGTTATGAGAGAGTGGTTTTACCAAATACTGATTCACTCTTTTTTTTTTTTTTTTTTTTTTCATCAATTGTGACATGACACTGATGAGACATAATTGTCCAAATATCTTGAATGCGAAAGAAAAATTCTGAACAAAAAAACAAACGAAATATTTCATTAATGTTTCATTAAAATAATTGTTTATTGAAGTTCTTGAAAGTCATAAACCATCACATTTGTTTTCATCCTGTGTGAAGGTCTTTATCAAAATGTTCTTTTTACTCTTTTATTTCTATTGCTTTTTTTTTTTATCTGTCTAGTTAGCATATTTGAATGAAATATGCTAACATTACTCCTGATCTTTGTATTAATGACCCCTGTTATTTTTCATTTGTTTCTATTCTTTGTTTTGTTCTCTTTCTGGGGAATATTTTGGTACTGACAAAAGTGCCATGCTTGATTTAGATCAAATCTGAAAACCTATAAAAATTCAATCGAGCAGAAATTTCGAAAGTAAATTTTGGACTCACTTCTTATTCAATAAGTACACCAGAGCTTTACAAACTTATTCAGATTAAGAACAATTTAAAATTAGCATTTTTGATATTATTTAAATTTTGTTAGCCAAACCAAATATATTTAAACAATTCAATGTAAAATTTAGTCAGTAATTAAAGAATAGGTAATTAATTATATTAAAACGTCAGGCCACACCAGTTTGAAAATCTCTGGTGTGGATTGTCAATGATAGTGATTAATTATTAAGAATATAACATATTAAAATCCAAAATCAACTTGAGGTTTAATTTTAATAGCATTGTGATATGATTTATTATCCATTGTTGTTCTGACACAAAGTTTAACAAACGACAAAGTAGTTATGGCTAAATCAAAGATATAGTTTACAGATGAAAATTAGAGTTGGCGCCCACTTAAAGGTCTATTGAGAAAAGTAACCGTTGGGGGTATTGGTTCTACCGGCTCTTGAGAATTGGCTCTGATCCAAGATCTAAACTTGGCTGACCTGAAGTTTTCTCATACTTGAATATATCAGTGCTCTGACTAAGCTCAGTCTGACAAAAGGCCACAGATATAGAGTGCTCTAAAGTAAGGAGTGGTCTGCAAGACTAGCTTTTTGACCATTACACTATAATAAGACCTTTATAAAATATCATTTGAATAAATTGTTTCTATTGAACTGATTTGTATCTGACATTTTTTTTACTTCAACCAAAATCTAATTTTTAGCAAAAGAACAATGATTCTCTATCCTTAAAGGTTTTTGGTAGGTAAAAATGTACCCTCCTTTTTCTGAATTGTTAATCTAGAGCATCTATACCAACCTGTAAAAGAAAATGGTTTTAAGTGAATAATCTGAAATAAATTCTGGAAAAGATGAAATTTCTATCCAGAATTCTTGGACCTTAGCAAAAAAATCTGACTTAAAAATATCTTTTCATTGTTGAAGTGGCTTGAATGACAATGTTGCATTTTTTTTTTTATATTTTTCACATTGGATAGGTTCAAATTCCACTCTGGGTTGTAATTTTGGGTTAATCCTGCAGAAATTGATGTGGAAAATTAAAAAGCAAAGTTTCATGATTTGTTTGAAAGGAAGAAATTTCAAGAATGTTGTCAAGTGCAATTAGGATATCAATTTCAAACATTAAACTAAAATTTGAGATTCCTTTCAGTTCATTCAGATATATTGTCCATTTATTTTTCAGGACCTCATCAACACGCCCTCCACCTTCATCCAACTCTTTTCAACCACGCACACTTAACGCATTTGGCTTTTTCATTTGGCCTATCATTTCATAGATTAGGCCAGTAGCAATTTCAATGGGTTTTTTGGGGTTTTTTTTATGTTTTGTTTTCTCAAATAAAACTACTCCCACTTCACCATAGAATCTAATTTTAGTTTCTTGCCACCAAAGTTGACCAAAAGAATAAAAATAATCTTATGACAGATTCTTTGGAAATTCTTTTCTGGCGCCAGCAGATAAAATAATCTCTTCTTTCTATTCTATGTATATCTCTGAACTATATATATATATATATATATATATGTATGTATATGTATGTATGTATGTGTGTGTGCATGCACATGTACACAGTTGTCAAAATTTTTTTTTTTTTTTTGTAACAAACCAAAAAAGAGGCAAAATATATTATTGTCTTCTCTTTCTGATAAAGTATCCTTTATAAAAGAGCAATATGGCAAAATATCCTTTTATAATTGTACTTGTTTCCATCCCTCATTTGTTTACTTAACCATTATGCCTTACCAGTGATCATAATGGACAATTTCCTTTTGATTGCATGAAAAGAGGGAGAAAGACACTACTTGGTTTCAGTGAGGAAATGAAGATAGAAGTGGAGAGAGAGAAAGACAATCAGATTAAGCTGATAAGAACAGATACTACACTTTGGTCTTAGTCAAAAGTCCAAGAAGCAATTGTACTTCTTGTCTCTCCAAGTTGGCAGGATGCGATACAAGATCAGTTTAATGTGCACCTGGGCCAGATCCAAAAATAGCCCAGTCCTCATAACTGTCGGATGTGCTGGCATCAGTATTACTACCAATTCCACCCTCTTCAATGGAATGAAGGAGGTACTGCTGCAGGCAGTTGTTTCCCAAGACCTAGCACTTCTCAGTGTTACAATGTCTGCAGACAGAGACAATTGAGTTGTGCTCTGTCCAAAGACAAAACTAAGAGATTTAGTTTATCCACCCAAGGGTAGATGCTACACTTTGATTCCAGCCAAAAGGCAGACAAGCAATGATCACTGCAAAAAAAAAATCACCATTCTTCAAACACACAATACTGAATGATGGAAAACAAGTAAGGAAATGACCAAAAATCCAGTTACCATAAATAAAATAACATTGTCTACTGAATTATTTTAGAATTATTATTAAGAAAAATGTTTGTAAGATGGAGATTGGCTATTTACGTAAAAACTTCTATATATTAGAAACAATGTTGAGTAATTGCCAAAAATGAATCTGACCATATTAAGGTGAAAACATATAGAAAGTGCACTGATTTCTGAATCTTCCACAGTAAATTATATCCATGTTCTGACATTATTTCACTTTCCTTAACATATCTTCTGTTATTGCAGCAAGGAATATTTACAAATAACTGCAATAAAAAGAAAATCATTGGGAAAGTAAGTTGAATCGAACACCAGAAATTAAAAAAAAAAAAAAATTTAGAATCCCTTCATTTTCAGTGTTTCCTCTTGATGCATACTGTCGTTTTTGCATATATTCCTCCTCCCCACTAAAGTAAGAACATTCCTTTAGTCTAATAAGGCCCTTGTAAAGGACTAAATGCTTTATATAGAGTCTTCTAATTTCTGTTTGAATTTCTGGGATGAGGAGTTATCATTATTTGCATTTTGTCTACTGTCCTCATCATTGTTGTTTTTATCACAAAGTTTCATCCATGTTGCTCTCCAGCCTTCATCAGGTGTATGTTGATCCAGTTAACCTACAAAGAATTTTGACCTAAACCCTTTATTCAATCTACTACTAGAGTAGATTGTTCTTGCTCTACTACCCATGTCTAGAGATATCTCCTCTAGACACAGGCAGTGAAGTGGGCACTATATTCCTGTAGATTAAGGAAAGGGTTCAGTTCAAAATTCCTTGTAAGTTAAATGGATCAACATACATCTGATGAGAGGCTGGGGGGCATGATGGATGGAACACTGTGATATAAACAACAACAATGAGGATAACACTATAAATAGAATCTTCTATTTTGTCATTCAGTTACCAAATAAGAGCAACACTTTTGTGTTATGAGGATGTAATTCTTTTCAAGTCTTCATAAATGTGAGTTTAATACATGGATAAATGAATCGTAATTCAAAATAGGAAACATTTTTTTTTTTAATAAAAGTAACTCTTAATATGGACTTAAGCAAATGTATATGTTAAGACATTTGTTTTATTTTCAACATTAATCAAAATACACTATTTACATTATTCGGACTATTATTACATTTCGGCCGTAGTATGTTCCAGCCTTCTTCAGGTGGTTGGAATGTCGAACTGAACCCTTTATTTAACTCACTGAGGTAGACTGTTCTAGTTCCACGTGCCATGTTTAATGGATATCAGTTATCTCCTGTTAATTCCCCTCTCAAAGTTCTCCACTGCCTTAACCGGGTATTGAACTCATAATCTTTGAGTCCTGTCACTGGATCTAACCAATGCCTTTATCCACTGTGCCATGTGTCCCTGAGGACATCTGTGTATCAAATTCTGGGTATTATAAACCTAGGAATGTAGGACAGTTGGCGGGGTTCAAATCTCTTTACTAGCAAGTAGATTACTAAACATGACTCTACAAGAGGTGTTATAACATGTTTAGCTTAACTTACTACAGAGCTATTATAGTTTTCTCTTCTATTATGTCCCTTCCAGACATATATGATAATAACTCTCCACAGCTTCCTTTTTTTTTAATATCTGAAAGCTGTGAAATATCTTGAATGTTTTGCGGAAAGATAGTGGTTTTCCACTGTCTTCTCTATAGTTTTGAATTAAGTATTTCCTTCTCTTAGATTGATTGCCAACCAAGTCAAGAGAACCAATTTTCTCAGCAGTTTGATCCATAGTTGAGGGGGTACTATAGTAAGCTTCAAAATAAGGTATGAACTCATGATGACAGGGGGTTGTTAATGCTCTATAGTAGGCGCCCAGAAAGTAAGAGAACTGCAAGAGAGACATGAAGAGAGAAACACGGGGAATACCAAAGGTGGACATAGTGTGGGAAAGAGAGCCATATTGGGTAGAAAAGAGGAAATTTTGGGAGAATATGTACAGATATTTGACCGAGAACATTAGCTTGGGAAGTACTGATTTCCTCAAGTATAAGATTTGACCAATCGCTCCCACCACCACCTTTGCAGATACACAAGAAGAAGAAAGTATTAGGGTTCAGGAGTTATGTCCCTTTCTTCTTTTATAAAAAGAAAAATATTTTTATCTTCTATGCAATCATGTTTTTTTTCTTTCCTGTTTACATGAATCTTTCAAACAAGCCTGTCTCATGTAAATGATGTGT
The DNA here is from genome assembly GCA_903632075.3 of Acanthosepion pharaonis. NCBI lineage: Eukaryota > Metazoa > Mollusca > Cephalopoda > Sepiida > Sepiidae > Acanthosepion > Acanthosepion pharaonis. The sequence goes on from CAHIKZ030000443.1 coordinate 956,823, forward strand.
AATTAACCTAAGATGACTTCGGTAAAGAGAAAGACAACCTCTTCTGGTTTACCTACTTTGAGTGTACAAGCTTTCAAAAAATAAAAATAAAAACTAACCTGTACATATACACATCTATAAAAGCTGCAAAGACCAAGCTCATGCCAGGCCATCTGATGGTATTCTGGAATTTTTTAATTAAAAGATTTCTTTGAAGAACAAAAATTGGATGAAGTTCAAACTTGCACAAAACAAAAATCAAATATGAAAATCTCTGTTGTTATTAATCAAGTTCACCCCAAGCAAGGCAATAAAGTCACTGAGATGCAAGGGTTCACTGGGTGTGGATGAGTTAGAAACAGATACATTGCTGGGGAGTGAGAACAGCGGAAGAGTAATCAGGACAGTAGATCGCAATTGACATTGTATTTAAATATTTGCAGATTAAAATTGATGGGAAAGCATAAGGGTGTTTCACAAGCAAGAAGTGCGAGAAAAGAAACTTAGAAGCATAGAATTTATAGTTGCATCAAGCCAGCTCAACTGCAAATTGTAAGTACTGTGCAGATTCAAACAGTCTAGGTATCATAGTGAAGGGCTCATCAGAAAAATTACTATGAAAGTATTTATAGAAAAGGCAAAGCAAAACAATCTTATGGTGGTGGGAAAGTGACTGAAGCAGAGGTGTCAGATCAGGATCAATAATATTGCTGATTCATCTTTGAGAAAAGAGCTCTAGATAAATATCAATAAAAACTGGACCATATATGACAGAAATATTCTAAGCCTGGCTGAATGGTAGACTTATAGATATGTAAGATAAACTCTGGAGAGAAAAATCATCTAGCACAATACAGTAGACCAACTTTCCTAGCAGCAGACCTAGCAATGGATTCAATATAGTCTTTCCACTTCATGACAGATGAAAACGTTAGCACAAGAAGTCACTCCCCTGGAGGTTAGCATCAGCAATGCTTGATAGAAGGCAGAAAGGATTCTTTCAGATGATTACTAGAAAGTAGTTCAGTTTTGGAAGCATTAAAATTAACAAGCTATCCTATGCCCCAGTTAACAACAGCTGGAAGGTCATTTTGGATATCATCTGCCATTTTGACCTTCAAAATTATTGTCTGATAAGCTTAATAGCATTATCATTAAAAGAAGAAAAAAAAATTACAATATTGATACATATTTTTAATCCTATCTAAGCTTTCAGCTTACATAAGCCATTATCAAAGATGACAATTACATTACAATATATTAAACAATACATGGACAATATGAAAAGAATTTACATAAAATAAATAGACAAAACTTGTCTATATTGTTTAATGAAACATGCATCAATGAAAAAATGCTGCCTAAATACACACAATTTAAATTACATGATCCAGCAGCCTACCAAACTATCAACACTTGGAATTATAAATGTAACCTTGTGAAAAGGCAAATTGAAATAGACAAAGAAAAATTGACACCCTTAACAGCAACAAAAAGGACATCTACAATAAACTAAAGGATATAACTACCCCGGACCAACTGGAGAAAATTACGCATAGAAAAATTCTTGAAGCAATGGTCATGTGTGACGTCATGAGCTGTGGTGCGATTTTTATTTCCAACGTCTCATATGCACAAGTTTGTCATTGCTTGGAAATCTTCCATGTAAACAAAAACAGACTATCATTATTGCTTTGTCTGTGTATTGTTTAATATATTGTAATGTAATTGTCATCTTTGATAATGGCTTATGTAAGCCGAAAGCTTAGATAGGATTAAAAAATATGTAGCTATATATATAAAGAGAGGAGAATACATTTAATAACATTGTAGCATAATGGGTAACAGCTCAAAATGAGAAATCTGAGAGTCAAGTTTGAATTCCAGTCAGGTTCATTGCATTCACTTACACACAAATATCCTTGGGAAAGGTATGCATCCATCTCTTCACCCCCCCCCATATCCCCTCCGCCCACTATAGGGTGAATATCAGGACAGACTGGGCTCTCTAGCCTTGGATGGTAACTACAATTCTTTTCAGCAATATTTTTTTTTTTTTTTATAATTAGTTACCAATAATATCATGTAGAAATAATGATAGCATTAATTCCCCCGGGCAATAATGGATGACCCTGCTGCTCACAGTCATAATGGTATCATTTTGGATTATAGTGTTAGTGCATTTGCACAAATACAATCCACTCAAGTCTTTTTTTTTTCTTCTGTATGCATATTGCTGAGTCTATAAAAAGCAGACAATGGACAAGAGCAAGTTCTATCCACTTGATTGTAATGGACGGAAGTAAATAAGAATGGGGAAAATCAAAACTACATCAATATTTCTCTCTGCACCTGTTTTATATATATATATATATATATATATATATATATATATAATTTGTGTGTATGTGCATAAATTTGTTATCTTTTTGTAAATGAAATAATGGCATGTATTGCATTTTACTATTGAAGCTTTTCTCTTATGGTGCCATGTTTTATTTTCAAGTAAAAATGGCTGGCTGCTCATTTCCGAGTACACCTGTCTGCAAGGATGGCAAGCTAATCTGTTACAGATGCTACTCAGGCACATTCAACACTGACAGATCGAACCTGTGGTTTATACTGCAAGTAATGCTGAAAAGACATTAGTTACAGTCTGAGGGGGGGGAGAGTGCATTATCTGGCATAAGTCAACAGTTGAATAAGACCAGTAGACTCAGTTATAATGACTAGTCACTTTATATCAGCACAACCATAAATGAGTTTTGAACAGTTTAATCTATCCATTTTTATTCAATGCATGGTTTCCTGACACTTCCTAAATGTACTGCATGCTGAGATTGTTGCCCCAGACCAACGTTATTAAGAAGTCACTTCCTTGATAAACTGACGATGATCAGCTAGGGGTATATAGCCATATTTCTAAATATAATAAATGTGTCTGTGTGGATACAGAATTCAACACCCACCGGTGACAGTCTGTTTCACACATGGCCTGAAGATTGCATTTAAACATTTATTTATTGACGTCCTGGGTATGATGATAAACTACATCCGCGTTCAGGGTAAGACAATAAACTACGCTCAACAGCAAGGACTCTGATCAGTAGGTTTTGAGGAGCGTGGAACTGCCTCTTAATTGCTGGTGTTCCCAGGTCCACTCTGACGCAGGGTGGTAGCACCTGTTAGGGTCCCAGCATGGGCAAATAGTTAACTCTGAAACTGAGGTAAAAAGCATTATAAAAGTGTTAAAAAAATAGGTTTTAATACCAAAAATAGTTTGTAAAAAATTATTACCAGAAATAAATTTTTGAAGAAAAAATACTATTACCAGCAGTATATTTTTGAAAAAATATTACTAGCAATATGTTTTTGAAAATAATATTAACAGCTATGCATATTTAAGGAAAAATTATTACTAGAAATAGATTTTTGACAACACAAAATATTACCAGGAAAAAAAGTTGTTGACATTAAATAACCCATTGAGGTTGATATGCCATAAAACAAAGGAAAGCTGTCTCTGATATTGACCACATTAACCCATAAGTATAGTATGCCTTAAAACTATAATTTAATATATATATGATAAAATTATAGTTTTAAATATATATATATATATATATATATATATAAGAAGATTATAGTTTTAAAAGTATATATATATATATATATATATATATATAAGAAGATTATAGTTTTAAATATATATATATATATATATATATATATATATATATAATAAGATTATAGTTTTAAAGTATATATATATATATAGTTTTATATATATATATATATATATATATATAGTTTTATAGTTTTTTATATATATATATATATATATATATATATATATATATATATATATATATATATATATATGGGCACCTTGAGGCAGTCTAATGGTAAGCAAGCTTGTCTCACTAGAAAAATTATGACTGAGTAGTGAGTTTGATCCTCACTGGGTTCCCCATACTTTTGGCCTTGTGCCACATCTGAGCTATGCTTTGAAAATCACTAATATAAATCACACATATACAGAGGATATCCCCCAGAAATTTGATATCATTTTGCAAGCCAATAATTTAGATAATTCTTGTTGAAATAGACTCAAATTTTTACAGAATGTATAGAAACAGATCAAGATTTTATATTTAATGGAAATACGTGCTTATTTCAATGAGACTCTACCAGAATGATGGATTGGGCTTGGTGGAGATGAAGACAGTTTCCTGATGAAATGGCTGCTGTGGTCACTGGATTTGTCCCCATGTGAATTCTTTTTATGAGGATATGTGAAGGAATTGGTCTATGTGCCCACCTCTTACTGCTAGCATTCTTTGTGGCCGGAGTAAATTTTCTTGGAGGAATTGACTCTTATTAGTCTTAAATTTGAAATAAGATCTTTAATTTGATAACCATACTCTTAAAAACCAAGCTATACCTGTAATGCATCCAGTTATGTAATTTGTTTAATAATACATTATTTCACATCTAAGTATAGTATGCATCATGTTTTCTGCAGTTCTCCTCCTTCCCTTACTATCCACAGATCCACTCTTGATTACACCAAGATATGTCTTTATAACCAAATAAATAGACCTGGAGAGAGATACAGTGGCAGGTCTACTTTGCTCAATCCTATGGCTACACCTGGTCGTGGGACTGATGATAAATATATAATAAGGCCCAGCATCAGAAATGTCTGGCTTTCTCAGACAAAATATTAAATCTCTGAAATTTATTATATAAGATTTTAAGTGAAAAAAAGTTCATACCAACAGTTATCTTCTCGGTTCACCAAAATTTGGTCAGCTTCCTTTCTTTGTCTTCAATTTTTCTTTTTAAATTTTTCTGAATTTTTTTTTTTTTTTTTAACTTTTCTGAATTTCCTTTGTTTTTCTTCAGCATGTCTTTCATTGCAACTATTGCCTGGATGGATTGTTCTTCAAACTATTTGACTTTCAAAACACAAAATATCTGTAGATGAACTTTTCTTTTCAGTCAGACCCAAAAAATGTAAGAACCACATTGTTTGCACAAATGGTAAATGGTCAGAATATGAATATAAAGGGGAATAAAAAAAAAAAATTATTTGGATTTTCTTGTAACAGTAAATCCTGCTGTGAAGAATTTGATCTTTGAGACAATAGGATTTATATTTCTCTTCCATTTTTTTTTTTTTTTTTTTTTTGCTACTCCAAGAAACAAAGGAATTGGCCTTTCCTCAGACATACCTGTTTTACTAAAATTTTGTTCACTTTCTCTTCTATAGAAAATCACAGTAATTTATTACTTGAATCCTAGGTGGTAGGTTAGAGACCAAAAAACAGTTTTTTTTTTTTATTTAATTATCATTGCTTTCACATTTTATTTTGAATGTCAGAATTGCTACTCATATACATTCTTAATGTACAGAAAAGAAAACTATTTACATTGTTCAAACTGTTGTCCTCATCTTTGTTACCATATTCACGATATTTCAGCCATTGTACACTCTGGTCTTCTTCAGGAATTTTGAACCAGATCCTTTATTTCATCCTAAAGTAGATTGTTCTAGTTCCACATGCTATGCCTCCTCCAGATGTCTTGGTTGTCTCCTTTTAACTCAACTCTTCAAGTTTTAATTCACCAGTGCAATAGCCAGGTATGGAACATACAGCCCTTTGGGTCATGTCCACTGGGCCATGCCTCCTCAAGGACATCAGGGTATGAATATTTGGGACTTATAAACTTAATGTCACAGTAACCATTTTTTACCAGAGCCCATATTGCAATTTTGTTGTTGTTATTGATTTTCTCTAGCACTCCATATTACTGGTTTCTATATTGTATTCATTTTTATGCTTGGCTGGCTTAGGAGATTTTTGTGGCTTAACATATGAGCTGATTCCTTAAGTTTTTGTATTTTCCAGTGATGCTCTCTGTTTTCAACCTCATCCTACAGGGGCGGTGATCTTCCTTTCTCTTCCATGTGTGGTCTGCTACACCTGATTTACAACAGCCGAAACAATGTAAATAGTGTAAATAATTACAATACCTCATCTTGGAAATACAGACAGAGAGAAAACAAAGCCTTCTCCTCAGGGAATAAACTTGTGCTTATAAAGTCATGTTCTTAAACATTACAAGACTATAATAGCAACAATCTAATCTGGTGAGCCATCAGTCTAGCTTAGCCTGCCCAAATTTAGTTGTCATTTTGCTAAAATGTAGCAAAGTTTCAGAAACAACATAACCATAATAATTTTTTTATTAATTTTTAGGTATTGCTCAAATACTTTCTTTCAGTTTACACAGAGAGAATAAATAGTACTAATTAATGAGTTATTCCTAATGTTTAATATAATCATGTTGGTCATCTTACCCATGACAAAATCAAGTGAAATATGGTTACCAATCATGGTACTAATTATAGTTGGTGTTATTTAATAGATTCATTTGTTATTTTACTAAGTACCAATAGAAATGCTTGTAGTGATAATTTTGATATTAACAATCAGTCAGTTAAGTATCTTTTGTGATGTTTAACGGCTTCGCTTGTCACTTTTGCTATGTCAAGCGAAAGCCCATTATCACTTCCAAAAATGCTCATTATATTTGAGACTTTGTAGACACCGGTATAGGTACTAATGCCTTCCAATAATATCCACACTAGTAATACTTGTTCAAGTAGTAATCGTCAAATAGTATAATGATCAGAAGAGAGTCGTTATCTGTCTAAAAGTAGAGTAGAAAAGGTGAACGTATAGCAATAGTGGATAGACAAGAAGAGTGAATAGTGATCTGTATAATCACGCTACTTCCTATTTATTCACTTCCTTTATGATCCTGTGATCTACTTAATAATGGAATTGTCTGGCAATCTAGTTTCAAACCACAGTGTCACCAACAACACTTATACAACAGTATCATACATGATACACACTTGGTGATCATATCTCGTTTGATTCATAACTGATTAGGCAAAAGATTTTCTTGCAGTAGGTTGTCATTTCTTTCTGCGGAAGACTGGTTGCCAACCAAGGCTATAGGATCCAGTCTGTTTGCTATTTAATCCATAGCTTGAAGGAGAAGAGATGGATTCATACCTTTCCAGAGGTTATTTGTATGTAAGTGAATGTAGTGAACCCAATTGGAATTTGAACTCAGCTTTCCAATTTCTCATTTTGAGCCACTATCCATTACCCCCACAATACACATCCAACAATATTTGCAGTAAAAACAATAACTGCTAATGATAAAAGATGAGTCATTCCAAAGAATTTGGTTGGTTTGTTTTGTTTTATGACATATCAGCCTCAATGGGTTATTTAATGCCAACAAGATTTTTATTGCTGGTTAGACATTTATCAAATGATGTCAGGTGGCTGGAAGTTGTCTCCAATGACCAACTGTGGGACAGGACCAGACAAGTCCCAATCGAGATTGACATCAAGAAACGGAAATGGGGATGGATCGGTCACACACTCCACAAACCTGCTTCTAGTGTCACCAGGTAGGCCCTTGACTGGAATCCACAAGGAAAGCAAAAAGATGGTCAACCAAAACAGACTTGGTACAAAAGTGTTGACACAGAGGTGAAAGCAGCTGGCACAACATGGGCCGAGCTGGTGAGGATCGCCTGAAACCATGTCCATTGGAGAGGTGCTGTTGCGGCCCTATGTTCCCCAAAGAATCATAAATAATAATAACACATCACGGCTTTTTCCGCGCATCTTGTTTGTGGGGGAGCAGGCTGATGTCGTCTGCAAAGTCCAGATCTTCCAGTTGCTTCATGACACGTTTTCAACACTCTACGGCCAATCTGAAGATAAACAACCTCACTTTATAACAATCTGGATCTTCAACACCAATGTCAAGTTGGTCTAAATTTACTGCTTAGAAACCTGGTAACCAGACAAGACCCAATCGAGATTGGCATCAAGAAACAGAAATGGGGGTGGATCAGCCACACACTCCGTAAGCCTGCTTCTTGTGTCATCAGGCAGGCCCTTGACTGGAATCCACAAGGGAAGCGAAAAGTGGGTCGACCAAAACGGACTTGACGGAAAAGTGTTGACACAGAAGTGAAGGCAGCTGGCACAACATGGACTGAGCTGAAGATTGCCCAGAACTGCGTCCATTGGAGAGGTGCTGTTGCGGACCTATGTTCCCTAAGGAATCAAGAGGCAAGAAAGAATATTATTATTTTTTTCCAAAAATGTATTGCTGGTAATATTTTCTTCAAAAATGTATTACTGATAATAATTTTTCCTCAAAAAATTTATTGCTGGTATTAAAACCTATTTTTACACTTTCATTGTATTTTAACCCCTGCTTGGGGATTAATTATTTGCTCATAGCTGTGACCCTAACAGGTGCTACCACTCCAAGTCAGGGTGGACCTGAGAACACCAGCAATTAAGAGGTGGTTAAATATTCCTCAAAACCTCCTGATCAGAGGCCTTGCTGTTGGATGTAGTTTATCATCTTACCCAGGATGGCCAAAGAATTTAAATGTAGGTAATCAATATTTGTTCAATAAACAACCTTGATAAATAAATATTTCAGTGTTTATTCACACGAGTCTCAGAAAAGTTCATTGTGTCTATGTTTTGAAAGGTTTTTGTAGCTTTTCACTACTTTTATATTTAATGTTTGGTTTCATGTCAAGGTTGAAAATAAGAGTAAAATGTTTTTGCCTGGACTGGTAAGGTATGATATGGCAATGATGACATTTTATTGTCATATCTGGCAATAGAACATAATGCAAGAAATAGTGGCTTCATAAGTTTTGCAAAGGTATTAGTATAATCTTAACATGAACAGATTAGGATAAGGATTTAGAGGCAGGTAAGTAAAGAAATCTGTTTCTTATTCACTCTTCATCTTTTATGTACTGTCTCCATTCAGGACATGGGCCATGAGGGTTCTCCACAACTTTATTCATCCACTTTTTATCCCTCCCACTCTCTGTCATCCATTTACACAAGCTTTTTAAGCAGGTTACTCTGTTTCTCTCCACCGCTGTTGTCTTCAATATGATCTGTGAGTGTCAAATTCTCCAAGCCCACTTTCCTGGTTACATGTTCCAGAAATTTCAGTTGGCTCTTTCTGATTCTAAGTATCCTGTATGTTTTTTTCATGGTATCCTCAACATCCTTCTGTAGAATCACATCTCTGTTGTTTCAAGCTTCCTTATTCACAGCCATATAGGAGGATTGATATTGCATAATAGTTCAGCACACTTATTCCTAACTGGAATTTCCTCATCTTGTCATCAATCTTATTTTGTCACCAATCTTATTTTATAAACTAGTATCTATGTCTTGATTGTTTTAGTTACAACTAGCAGTAGAGCCCGGCATTGCCCGGGGATGTAACAGTAAGAGATAGATCAAGTATCTACCATCATAAAGACTGAAAAATAAAATTGACAAAGATTATTGTTTATGGTTGACGGACACGCATGTCTTAGTTTTTTTGTTTTTTTTTACGAATTGGTCAAACTCCAACAAAAACATTATTTTGTAATAAATGTAAAAATAAAGAAAAAAGTGTGCAAGACAATAAGAAACACTACCTGCCAAAAAAAAGTGAAGTTTTGTTGAAATCGGTTGAAAAATGTAGGAAATCCAATCCCATATATAAAGGCACACACACACACACACACACACAAACCTGGGTTTTATAATAAGTATAACTCGACACGAGTTGTCCCACTTTCATTCTCGACAGCGATGCCTCTTAATCGTGTTTTCATATTGATTTCGGGCAAAAACAATTGTGTTTAAGGTAATTTTACATGGTCCTGTATTGTTGAAATCGGTTGAAAATGTAGGAAATCCGATCCAATATATAAACGTACAGAGACACACACACACACACACACACACAAACACACACACACAACCTGGGTTTTATAATAAGTATGATGTACAGGACAAGTGTCCTATGAATAAACGTGTTCATTATGTTTTTTCTTGTTACATTCTGGTTCAAGCAATGAAAGTCATCAAACCTTTGTTCATTTATTATAAACAAAAGTGGCATCACAATGAAAAATACAAGTTGCTTTTTCCAGAATCGACAGGCATGAAAGCAATCTATCCCTGTGGATTGTGAATTACTTTGTGCATCTTGCACCAAGTGTTAGCATTCTCATTTCTCTTTCAAACATATTGAGGGTACTAGGATGGCATCTTCCAATCCTATGCAGGAGATGTAAAGACATGCCATTCTTGTGGCACCACCCATTAATCACTGAGTAAATATAAGCTTCTTGTAAGTAGCCAGATGAGCAGGAGGAACAACAGGTGGTTTTTCATTTATCCCATAGGCATAAAATATTGCTGACATATATGATCAGATGCTCTTGCTATATACCTAGAGATCCTTGATAAAATTCAAAGAATCAGCAATATTATTGGTCCTGATCTGGCATCTCAGCTTCAGTCATTTCCCACCTCTCTAAAGTTACCTCCCTTTGCCTTTTCTATAAATATTTTCATGGTAACTGTTCGGATGAGTTCTCACTAGGGTACCTAGACTTTATGAATTTAAGTGCAGTACTAGACTGGAAACAATGTCTCATCAATGTACTATTGAGGTGACTTAGTGTAACTGTAAGTTCTATGCTAACAGTTTCTTTTTTTGCACTTCTCTTCCAGTTCCATGTTTTCTAGTTAACTTTAATCTGCAAAAATTTAAATGCAATGTCAATCGCTATCTATTGTCCTGCCAATTACTCTTTTATTTATTATAAAACAGAGCATTTACTTAAATATTTATTTGTATCTATAAAAAGAATGTATAAACATAAAAATGTCGGACTTTGTCCATTTCATAATATGTGACATCATTTGTTTACATTTGGATACGTCATGAACAGATATGAATGTTCGTGATTGATTGAAGTTTAAAGACAGTAAATTTGACCTTGTTAACCGAATGCTCCTCTGTGGCCGAAACGGTTAAGGCACATTAGGCTATATGACGGTTCCGTATAGGATACAGGTTTGATTCCTGTTGGAGGATGAATATTTTCTATGAAAATTTCTCGGACATTCAGACCGGTAAATGTTGTTTAATACTGTTTATTATAAACAGAGCATTTACTTAAATATTTGTATCTATAAAATTGAATGTATAAACATAAAATGTCTTTAAAAATATATATATATATATATATATATATATATATATATATATATATGTGGGCACTGAAGTCAATGCTCAGTGACGATAGTCTGTTTTATGCTTACACACAATCTTAAGACCATGAGTATTGCATTTAAGTATGAAACTCTGCCACCACTTGGTGCTGACTTCAATGTCCACTTTTATATACACTCTATCCCTTTAACCCATAAAAATAGCATAACTTAAAACTGTTTTTATCACACACACACACACACACACACACACACACACACACACATGCACCCTTGTGCAAATTAATTAAGACAACTGCTTTAGTTTCTTTCCTTTCACCATATGGTCAGTTTTACACCCACTGGAGTGACAGGGTGTAATAAGTTTCTATTTTTTTCTCAGATAAGGTCATTTGCAGCAGTGTACACTAATATGAATTTATTTTCGAGGTGTATGATAAAACTTGTTTGGCCTTGAAAAATATTGCATCATCTGTGATCGCATCAGATTTTTATCATACCCAGACACTATTGTCTCGACTGTCAATTAGTTAACCTACAGTCATTGTCTGTGATAAACGTTACTCCAAGGAAGTGTACGAAAATTGTAATGCTGCACAAACACACTGGCAAGCCTTACCAGTGAGCAAATCAAAGTACTATAGACTGGCCCAGAAACTCTCTTGATTTAAGACCAATCTGTGGTCAATCTTCAAGGGAGAACTTTGTGGAATAGACATACAAAGTACTAATGTGTGTACTGGGTCATGTTTCATTGAAAAAAAAAATTCAAAAAAGTAAATATTAATGGATTTATTCGTCTTCTTTCAATTAATTTTCACAAGGGTGTACATATATATAGTCAAGGGCATACTGAAAACTAACCCTTTCATAAGCAAGTCCCTCTCTCTCTTTCCCTTTTATAAGAAACCTTTCTGAAAAATAAGTCATTTGGTCAAAAGGTTTGAAAATAGGTTGGACTTGGACGCACTGTTCAGCACATCCTCATATATATTGCAGGCTTGAATATATTTGCCTCAGCTTATTTCACCGAACCACCACCACCACACCACCTCCACCGCACTCAATTATTTCTCACTAAAACTACTGTGGTTGTCTTGATGCCCTCCCTTCTTTTAAGTAATGGCTATAGAAACAGTGAATCATTCATTTATGGCCATCAACTCCGCTTGTTTCTATCACATGGCCAAGAAAAAAATGTGCTATTTTCCTCTTTTTTTCAATTGTGTTCATTGCAAAACAGGTTCACTTCAAATATAACGAACTTATTTGCAGTCTAAATTGAGAAATGCAGAATGAGAAAGATAAAAAGACGGAAATACACAATATGAATTTTGTCGGATAGACAGAAAGATGAAAGCAAAGATAGGTAAATTAATAGAAAAGTATAAATTGGTAGACACTGGACAGGATGGTAGAAAAGCAGACTGAAAACTATATGGGCAGGTAAGACAGCAAGAGAGAAATTTTGGAGTGACTCTTTCTACTCGGGAAAGTAGTCAGAAGATTGTGTTGCATCAATATCCCCAAAAAGGACATGACATTAATATTGCTATGTTAGTTATGGGAAATCTGGGCATATTAATTTCTATGTCTCTCCCATTTATGTGTAAACATCCCTTAATATCACCCATTCTTGCACATTTCTCTCCCTCTCTCTCAAAACATGTTCATCACTCTCTCCCTCTCTCTCGAAACGCGTTCATCACTCTCTCTCTCTCTCTCTCGAAACGCGTTCATCACTCTCTCTCAAACGCGTTCATCATCCTCTCTCTCTCTCTCAAACGTTCATCACTCTCTCTCTAAACGCCGCGTTCATCACTCTCTCTCTCTCGAAACGCGTTCATCACTCTCTCTCTCTCGAAACGCGTTCATCACTCTCTCTCTCTCGAAACGCGTTCATCACTCTCTCTCTCTCGAAACGCGTTCATCACTCTCTCTCTCTAAACGCGGTTCATCACTCTCTCTCTCGAAAAACGCTTTCATCTCTCTCTCTCTAAACGTGCAACGTTCATCTCTCTCTCTCAAACGCTGTTCATCCTCTCTCTCGAAACGTGTTCATCACTCTCTCTCTCTCTCTCTCTCTCTCTGTGCTTTTCTTGCAAATGACCATCTCTTTTGTAAGCATATCCATCTATTACTCCTGCCTGCTTGTCTCACTCCATTTCCTAAGTGTGCATGAGTGTGTCTCTCTCACTCTCTCTGATATGTGTATCCATCTCTGTTTCTCTCTCTTTTGTAAGTGTAGTCATCTTTTGCTCTCATTCCTTCTCTGTCTTTCTGGTAAATGTGTCCATCTCTTCCGCACTCTCGATCTCGCTTTGGTAAACGTGTTTGTCTCTTCCACTCTCTCTCTCTCTCTCTCTGTCTGGTAAACGTATCTGTCTCCGTCCCTCTTGCTCACTTGAGTCTTCATCTCTCTCTCTCGAAATCCGTTCATCTCTCTCTCTCTCTCTCGTCTTCATCTCTCTCTCTCTCTCGTCTTCATCTCTCTCTCTCTCTCTCGTCTTCATCTCTCTCTCTCTCTCTCTCTCGTCTTCTCTCTCTCTCTCTTCATCTCTCTCTCTCTCTCTCTCATCTCTCTCTCTCTCTCTCTCTCAGTCTTCATCTCTCTCTCTCTCTGGTCTTCATCTCTCTCTCTCTCTCTGAGTCTTCATCTCTCTCTCTCTCTCTCGTCTTCATCTCTCTCTCTCTCTCTCGAGTCTTCATCTCTCTCTCTCTCTCTCGAGTCTTCATCTCTCTCTCTCTCTCTCGAGTCTTCATCTCTCTCTCTCTCTCTCTCGAGTCTTCATCTCTCTCTCTCTCTCTTCCTCTCTCTCTCTCGACTTCCTCTCTCTCTGGGTCTTCCTCTCTCTCTCTCTAAACTTCCTCTCTCTCTCTCTCAAAAGTCTTCATCTCTCTCTCTCTCTCTCTCTCTCTTCCTCTCTCTCTCTCTCTCAAAAGAAACTCGTTCATCTCTCTCTCTCTCGAAACTCGTCTTTCTCTCTCTCGAAAGTCTTCCTCTCTCTCTCGAGTCTCGTTCATCTCTCTCTTTCTCTCGAAAACCGTTCTCTCTCTCTCTTTCTCTCGAAACTCGTTCATCTCTCTCTTTCTCTCGAAACTCGTTCATCTCTCTCTTTCTCTCGAAACTCGTTCATCTCTCTCTTTCTCTCGAAACTCGTTCATCTCTCTCTTTCTCTCGAAACTCGTTCATCTCTCTCTTTCTCTCGAAACTCGTTCATCTCTCTCTCTCTCTCTTTCGTTCATCTTCCTCTCTCTCTCGAAACTCGTTCATCTCTCTCTCTCTCTCGAAACCCGTTCATCTCTCTCTCTCTCTCGAAACCCGTTCATCTCTCTCTCTCTCTTTCTCTCTCTCTCTGTTTCGTAAACTCGTTCATCCCTATTCCTCTCTCTCTCTTTCTTTTAATCTCTTTCGTAAGGGTATCCGTTTCTCTCCCTTTTGTACACATCTGTCTGTTTCGTTATATCTCTTCTTTTTGTGCTCCTGTCCGTCTGTCTCTCTCATTCGTAATCATGCTTTATGATTAAAAATCTCTCTATCTCTCACACACACACACACACTTGGTGTGGTGCTTATGTTGGACTGGTGAGCTAAAAATCTTGTGGAAGGTAGTTTATAAATCACTGGATGCAAACCATTCGATTACAATTTGCTGTGTGTGTGATGTTCAACTTTTTACTTCTATCATCAGCACACGTCCATGTTGTCAGAGATAGGGAGCTTACTAGTAGTACTACTTTTACTAAGAATTACTAGCAACCCAGGAAGGGAAGCTGCTGCTTTCAGGCCAGTTCCTCATCACTACTGTGGCCACACCTGCAACTACTATCGCTACTGCTAATTCTTCCAACATCAACAACTGTCTTGGATTCTTAACACCAGTCCCTCAGGAGGAGGTAGATTCGATAAAATACAAACAATTATAAAAACTGACAAAGAAGAATTGTAGCAGGTGGGGGAAAAGTAGTGGCTTCGGGAAAGTACCCCTAAATCTGAAAAACATACCTGCTTGAGAACCTCTTTTAAAATGGTGGTGCCGGCCTTTATTATACAAAAAAAAAATGATTAAGTTCTTTTTCTTCTCTCTTTTTGCCAGTCCTGTACAGTTATATATTCCTTGTTCCTTTCTTCCAACAAATGCCTATTTGGGAGAATTTTATAAAAACAAACACAGAGAATAATAATCGTGCATTTATTTCACTTTCAGAAGGACTTTTTAAAGATTCAAATTGTTTATTATTTTCTTATCTGATAACTCGCTAGGGAAGTTCTTCCTTTTTTTCCTCATTACGTTTTTAAAATCAAGAAAAAACATATCAAAAAATAAAAACGAAGTTGAATTTCTTAAATTTTTTATACAGTCTTACTTACATTTTTTGAATTATTTTATGATGAAATACATAAACTTTGTCTAGAACAAATCGAATCATCCGAGAACAATTAAAAAAAAAAAAAAATATCCCACAAAAAAAACAGGTGTGAAAGGCTTTTTGGGGGGGTTTGTTTGTTTTTTTTAGTTCTTACTTCTTCCTGAATTTGAAAAGCAATCAGGAAAACAAAATTGATTATCATTTTCTGTGATAGTTCCAGGAAATAATAAATAATTGTTTTCTTAAAAATATGAATGAATAATTTCCAATCCATAATTATTATTGTTCGTAAAAGAAAAAAATTAAATCAAATTCGATTTCTTGTCGAAATTTATTGATTTTTTTTTTCTTATTTTTTTCATCTGTTGATTTATTTCCTTTTTTTTTTCTTTTTTTTTTAAATTATTAAATTTCGGATGTCTGAAGTGAACTTAATTTCTTTCTCTGTTGTTGTTGCCACCTCACTTCAAATCAGAATATTATTTCCTTCATTATCACCAACACCAGTTTTATTATTTCATCTTCGACAATCGTTTTTCTCGATTCATTGTGAAGAAACTAAAGAAACAACAAAAAAGAGGAACACCACCATCATCCCTGTCATCATCGTTAACTTCCAACTTTATATCATCATTTTTGTTGATTTATCGTCTTCTCCTATGGTTCCTATTGCCTGGCATTTTTTACTGAAACAAATCCAATCAAACTGGCGTCAGTTGTTGTCAATTTTACGAGGATTTTGTCCTCTTCTGTTTGTCTCTACGGCCCCGACTGTCTCCATCTTTTGCCCGGATTTTTTGTCGTCTGCTGAGAAACCAATGTTTTCCAGATGGAAAAAATACACATTGAGTGAGTGAAAATATTTTTTATTTTAATGAAAACATTTAAATTTAATATCGAATTTGAAATTTATTTTTTATACTTAAAAAAAAATAATTAAAATATATGTATTTTTCATTTTAAAGTTTTTTGCTGATTTTATTTTTATTTCTAACGTGATCAGAAAACTCAAACTTTTTAAATTCAAATTGATTCGTTGTTTCCTTGATGTAAATAAGGTTTTTATCTGCATACCTGTTTTCCTCTAACTTTACCTTAGTCTGGCACAAGGCCAAAGTAGTGATGTTTCATCGATGGTAAAATTCACGATACTGACAAATTTGTTTGCGAAATTAACTTACTAAAAAAACATTGCGCTACGGTAGGCGTACATGTTATTTATTTGCAGTTTATATAAAAAAAATTATTCTCACAGTGCAATACATAATTTTTCTCTGTGCATCATAATTCTCTACACAGGAAAGATACCAGTTATTAAACATAAAATTATTTTGTGGGCATAATCCTCCCCACACTGACCCAAGCAAATGATTTGCTATTTCTTATTCTTATGAAGGATTCCCAGGTTGAATACATCAACCAGTACTGTACTCAACATTCACCTAAAGTACACAAATATTTTCATATCCCTCAAATCTGCCATATATATTTGTAATGTTTCTGGTTGTAATGTTTTATAGCCCCGGTTTGAACGTCCAACCAGGAAGTCAGCAAGCAAGTGGCATATTCACTGTGCTGGCCTTCTTCTGCTTGAACATGGTAGAATTAATTTTCCAATACTAAGTTAAGCAAAGTGCATATATACTACCCTGAGCCTTTGCAGAAATGGTGATCTATATATAAATCATCCCATAATAATTTTTGATAGGTAATATGCTTATTCAAATATTTAGATATGTGACAGTGTGAGAATAGGCATCAACACTGCATGGTGACTGTCAGTTTCAATGTGATCTTCAGACTAATTTTTAATAATATATTTATTTAAATGTCTAAAAATTTATATGTGCCAACCTTTTTATAAAACATTTTGAGAATGTGAGCAAATTAGTATTAAAAACATTTTAATTCATTATACATAAATAACATTTTTTTTTTATATGTCCATAGACTGTGGAGAATTAAGTCTGAAAACAATTTCAAGCTGATTTAGTTGATTTAATCCATGTTTAATTCTTTGTACCAAAATGGTTCAATAGTTGTTTTTCTTTAAAATCAAGCGACAGCAAATCTCTATTGAATAATTACACATGTCTGCTATGTTTTAATATAATTTCTTTTCAAATATACTTTGTGCATTGTTTTTTTTCTTCAAGAGACAAATTCACACAATTCTAAATCTAATAGAATTTAATTCTTTTTACAGTTAAAAAAAAAAAATTCAAGTCATTATTTTCTTAAATATTCACACCTTCAAATTTGCTGTGGTCTATTAAAATGACATAACAATAACATAACGTATTTAATTTTTCTCATCTTTATTAATGAGACAAGAATTAGGTGAAGGGTTAATATTGTAAATTGACACAGCAGCATGCATTTTTGGAGCTTAATATTCTTTCTGGCATCACTGATTTTATCTCAATTTTGGGCTTATAAAATTAGAAAAAAAAAAAAAAACGTGGCAGCATCAAATAAAGTAAACTTTGACCTGTCGAATAAATTTTTCTGACTTGATTCAGAAAATAAATCACAACTTCAAGTAGCAGGAAATATGGTACTTAAAGCTTTTGCTAATAAGTGAAAAATGAATCCCAGGATTGTTTTATGAAGCTAATTTTTGCCCCTCCAAAATTATGATAAAAAAAAAATATTATCACATTCCAATTAGCATGTCATAACAACATAATAACACAGCATTAATTATTACTGTTAGGATATTTAGAAAGTACTTTAAATGTGAATACATGATTTTATTTTCTAATATCTAATAACCATAATAAAAAAATATAATAAATTTAAGCAATGATTTATTATATAAAATAAAAATAAAATATAATAAAATTATAATTATGAATAATAAATTAAAATGATATTATAAATTATATTATAAAATATATATATATATATATATATATATATATATATATATATATATAATAATATAATTATAATTATATAATATATATATATATATATATATATATATATATATATATAATAATATATATAAATTATAAAATAATATTAAAATAATAAATTAAAATATAAATATAATAAAACTATAATTATAATAAAATAATATAATAAAAAAAGCTAATGATTTTAAATAAAATTTCTTTATGAATTCTGACTCTGGCATTTCCGCTACATATTTTAAAATTGTCTCACTTTATTGAATAAATATTGTTTTTATAATAATAATAATAAGTAATGCAAACCTCTTCCCATTGTACCTCTTCTCTATATCTTATTTTCTTCATTTCTTTCTCTATGAACATGTGTATGTAACTCATAAACATGTTATGTTGAACAGTTGTAAAAGTAAATGAGTTTTTAGAACCTGTCAGTAATCATAATCACAGTTGAGTGATTATAAAAAGAATTGCAAAGTATGACATGTAAGATTTCATTCACTATTAGTGCTTTACAGGTGAAGCTGATGTTTAAAACAAAAATGTTATTTTTTTCATAAACTCAAGCCATTAATAACTGAAGAACAAAAGGTTGTAAGATGGTTTGGTTTGATTTATTTTGTTTAACAGCATATCAACCTCTAATACCAACAACATTTGTAGGATAGATTCCTATGAATAGAGTATGTATTCTTTGGTTTAGATTGATTTGGTTTATTTTGTTTTACAGCATATCAACCTCAATGGGTTATTTAATGCTGACAAAAATTTTTATTGCTGGTAATATTTTGTTTTGTCAAAAATCTGTTTCTGGTAATATATTTCCTTCAAAATTGTATTGCCGGTAATAACTTTTTTCAAAAAAGTATTGCTGGTAATAGTTAACTATTTGCCCATAGCTGGGACCCTAACAAGTGCTACCACCCCGGGTCAGGCTGGACCTGGGAACACCAGCAATTAAGAGGTGGTTCCACACTCTTCAAAACTTCCTGATCAGAGCCCTTGCTGCTGGACGTAGTTTAACGACTTACCCAGGACACGGATGTAGTGTAACATCTTTAACGTCTTACCCAGGACGAAGGTTGTAAGATAAAGAAACAATTAAAAATAAAAATGTGGAATAATAAGAATATTGCCTGAGAATCTCTTTTACATCTGCTGTTTTTCAATCTTTGCAATTTTAGTATTGCAATACATAGGTTGAACAACAAAATAGTCAGAGGAATGACCAAAGCCTTACCCTCAGGAAAAAGATTAAAGCCTTACACATATACAAGATTAGAATTTTCCTCACAGGGCAAAGACTAAATTGTTGCTCTTGGAGGAAAGATTAAGTTACTCTTGGAGGAAAGGCTGGACTTGTTTCTCTTGGAGGAAAGGCTGGACTTGTTTCTCTTGGAGGAAAGGCTAGACTTGTTTCTCTTGGAGGAAAGGCTAGACTTGTTTCTCTTGGAGGAAAGACTACTCTCATGAGTGACATAATAATAATTTCGTTTTAACTTCTTTGATAGTTTCAGATAAATGCTTTTACAAAAGTTAATTTGTACAGATTAAGTAAAAAAATAAAAAAACTAACAAATCAAATTCTTTTTGTTTCCTACTGATTATTTATAAACTGTCTCTAATATAAACATGACTTTTACTTTTGTGTGTATGCTTGGAATTTTTCCAAAACTTTAACCATATATGTTCTAAAGAAGGCCATATTTATTCAAACCTACAAAAATATATAGACATGATATCTTCAATCATATTCAAATTGGAGCATCAAAAATAGATTTATCATAAGATTTTAATTTGTAATTAATCAAGCATACCTTTGGCTTTTATTTTTTGGATATTTTGTGAAAATTATTTTAATTTCCTCCCTCATAAAGGGAAAGTTGCTAATGAACATTTTCAACAATTACTTACAATAACAAGTTTTTTGCATTTCTGTGAAAGAGTATAAAAGCAAATTGCTATTAATAGCTGACATTAAAAGGTATCTAACATCTGCTATTCTCAAGAAATGTTTCATTCAACACCCAGGCATAGAGATGAAATTATTTCATTGTTGAATGAAATGTATTGAGCTTAAAACTTCCCAGTGGTTACACTTGATTTACCTTCCTGCAGAAATGTACTTGCTATTCTTATAAACAAATGTTACCACTTGGTGGAATGCTTTCATGCTAAAGCCTTGGAATAAAATTCTTCAACATCTGACATCCTTTGCCACATGCTCATTGAGAGAACATTACCTGATGCTATAAATAAATTCTTGACACTCTCTTCTCTTATTGACATGAATTTTATATCACAGGTAAAATATAAAACAGGTATTGAAAAAATCCATGAAAACTTATTGATTATATTTAGATGGACACTGCCTATTCTGGTTTACATTTAGATGGACACTGCCTATTCTGGTTTACATTTAGCTGAACACTGACTATTCCGGTTTACATTTAGATGGACACTGACTATTCCGGTTCACATTTAGATGGACACTGCCTATTCTAACAGTTGGGACAACAATGAAATAACACATATTTTAGTATTGGTGATCTTCCAAGCCTAGCTTAGATGCAGCACAAAGCAAAAAGTATGGGGCACCCAGTGAGGATTGAACTCATTACTAACTATTACACCACATCAAGGTGCTTCAAATATTTTAATATTGACTATATTTGAATCCAATATTCATATGCAAAATTTTTGCTTTTTTTTTTTTTTATCACTGCCCACTGATATCACTGTTACTGCATCATTCCCTCACTTATTTTTACAAAATTTTCACCCCATAATTGGGTCGAAAATTGTCCATTTTTGATTCCAATTCTGTATACTATGCATAAATGAATATAACAGATTGTTAGTGGGGGGTCAGGAAATAAAAGTATTATTAACAGATGGAATCGGACTACTTACCATTACAAGTACTCATTCTTGTAAGTCTTGTTCTGTGGTAAGGCATGAAACTAAAAGAAAGTATTGATGAACAGCAGGTGAAATTGTCATTGTAGACAAAAAGGAAAAGAAACTTTTCTAAACTCAGTTGGTTAGAGTTTCGGGCACCTAAGGCAAGTGTCATGGGTTCGAGCACTATGCTGGCTATGAAAAAAGAGCAGCGTTGTTATTAGCTGACCTGAGATGGAACGAATACGTTGAGTCAATAGCTTCATCCACCGCTAGGAAAGTTGGCTCCCTATGCCGCGCCAGGAAATTTTTCTCGCCGGAGTCAATCCTTCAAATCTATAAATCAACCATTCGCCCTTTCATGGAGTATTGCTGCCATTATATGGTCTCGAGCCCCTCCTAATTGTCTCAAGGTCCTTGATAAAATCCAAAGACAGATATGCAATGTAATTGGCCCTGATCTAGCATCTCATCTGCAGCCACTCTCTCACAGATGTGCCGTTGCCTCCCTTTTTTGCAAATACTTTCACGGTAACTGCTCCGATGAGCTGCTTTCACTGGTTCCCAGACTTCATGAATTTAAGCGCTCAACTAGGCTGGCATCTTGCTCTCACCCTTTCACTGTTGAAACTGTTAAATGTAGCCATTTCTTCTACTCCAATAGCTTCATGTCTCACACTTCTCGCCTGTGGAACTCCCTCCCCATTTCTTGTTTTCCTGATAACTATAATCTACAACTATTCAAATGTAACGTCAATCGACGTCTCCAAATGCCCTGATCTATCCCCTTACTGTCTCTTCATCCTTTCCACTATCACTCCTCTTTGTTCTCACTCCTACTCTGAAACCCTTTGTGTGCTAGTGGCTTCCCACCTTGCTTGAGGTTGAATGCTTAAAAAAAAATATTTTTAGACTAAAATATTTGATGCACTTCTGTTTGTGAGCTTATAACAATTGTTGACTGAGATGAAGAATTTTCATTAGTATTCTTATCCTTGTTTTTATAACATTTTGAATGGTGTGTTCTCTCACCCTCCTCAAGTGTATGTAACATCACTGATTTATTTTTACACCTACTCATGAGAAAGAACACAGGTTTACAGCTGTCAAATATCCTGCACGATGCTCAAGCAGAACTGGATACAATAGACATCTGAGGAGGATTGAGGCATCATTTGAAAATGTCAAAGATGAGGATATTAGTCTGAGTTTGTCTTCAGCACTCCAAATCAGTGTCCAAATTCAGTTGAACTATTTTGAAAGCCAATTTTCAAACCAGACAAGCTGCTACAATTTTTTTAAGAATAAATTTTTTAAAAATATTGACAGACCAACATGCACTCAAACAAAATTCAGAAAACCTTAGCTGTTGCAATGCCATACAAATGTTAATCAGTTCATCCTACATTTCAAAGGAATTTGTGTCTATCACAATAATGATTGACAACACATTTTCTGAGATCTTTTGCCATAAATTCTAACCACTGATTTTGTGGATGAATTTGGAAAAGTGAAATGGCAAAGTTCCAAAAACAAACCAATGGTTTCCTTGAACTTATTGAGGCCCCACTGTATCTACAAATTTTGTGAGACTTGTCTCTTTACCTGACTGATCGATATGGACAAATCAAGTCTGGCACAAGGCCAACTTTTCAGCGTATCTAATCAGAAATAAACCTGCTGCCAAGACCATCGTACTATTCAATATGTGGCATTGATTTTCTTAGTCTTAACCAAATCTGGCATGAGGCCAAATCTATGGAGTACTTTCTCATAGACTGTTCCTTGCCTACCATGCTGGACACAAAGAACATCCCATTCTTCTAATGTTTTATCAAGTATAACTTATGATATTCAAATGCCATGCATAATTTTTTTGCACTTACAGTAACAATCATTGGGCTTGATTTGTGAGTCGTAGTGTATTTATCACTGAGGCCAATAGTTGTGGTTTGAGTCTAGATAAAGAAAAAGATTCTCAATACAGCCTTCCTCACTTTGAAGATTGACTCGGCACAGTCTTTGTAACCACTATTTAACCTTGCACCAGACTAAATAAAACTTAGCCAATATCTGCGGTTGCTTGGTATGTTAGCTGATTGTACATTTCCTTTGGTTTCAGTGGCTACTGTTCCAGCCTAGGTTTTAAAAAAAATTTAAAGCTGATTTTCAAGGCTGACAAGCTCTTTCCACTGAAAAGATTCAAGCAAAATAGGCAGAGCAAAAAAACAATGACATTTCAACGCACTTTGTCTTTTTACCAATACTCTTATTATCTTAAATCTTGAAAGGTGATAGAATATATCATTCATGTCTTCTATAATTTCTACACCATACTTATTATAAAACCCAGGTTGTGTGTGTGTGTCTGTACGTTTATATATTGGATCGGATTTCCTACATTTTTCAACCGATTTCAACAAAACTTCACAGAACTACGTAAAATTACCTTACGGTGGTTCTGACAACGCCAAAAATTGGAAAAACACAATTGTTTTTGCACGAAATCAATTTGAAAACACGATTAAGTGGCATCACGAGAATGAAAGGGGGACAACTCACATCGAGTTATACTTATTATAAAACCCAGGTTGTTTTTGTGTGTGTGTGTGTGTGTGTTCCTTTATATATGGGATCGAATTTCCTACATTTTTCAACCGATTTCAACAAAACTTCACTTCTTTTTTTTTTTGGCAGGTAGTGTTTCTTATTGTCTTGCACACACTTTTTCTTTTTTATTTTTACATTCAGAATGCTTTTAAAATTCCATTTACAAGACAATTGTTTATAATAAAATTCTATTCAATCGGTAGACTCATAACAATTGAAAACAATGTTTTTGTTTGAGTTTGGGTTTGACCAATTCGTAAAAAAAAAGAAAAACAAAACCAAAAAAAAACTAATTAAGACTTGCATGTCTTAAACAATAATCTTTGTCAATTTTATTTTTCAGTCTTTATGATGGTCGATACTTGATCTATCTCTTACTGTTACATCCCCAGGCAATGCCGGGCTCTACTGCTAGTAGTAAATAAAGGTGAAAGTACCTGATATATCAATTGATAGACATGATACATAGAACTCATTAAGTTTGTTAGAATCCTACATAGGTAGTGCTATTATTATTATTATTACATATTTAAGTATATAAAAAAGCACTTGTGAATTTCTGAAGGTAAATCTTGTATAAAATACAAGTACCTTTTTAGCTTTGCTTGCAGCCTACCAGAAAAGATGGCCTTGTTTTCCAAACCTCCAATGGCTGCCACTCATCCAATGGACAACTGGGCTTGATAGCCTTGTGTCAGATTAAAAAAAAAAATCTAACAAGAAAGTTTTAATGTGTGGATACAAGAAGCAAAAGGATATCTTTAAATCATCTGTGGGTATAAAATGAGTTTACCATATATATTCATGTATAAGGGCATCTCAACATGTAATGGTTTGCAAACTTGTTCTCTTTAGAACACTTACAACTGAGTAGTGAGTTCGATCCTCACTGGGTGCCCCATACTTTCAGCCTTGTGCTAAATCTAAGCTAAGCTTGGAAAATCACTATACTCTTGTATAGTGTGACCTGAATTTTTTAAATGAATTTTAGCCCCTTCAGAAAAATTTTACCTGTGTATAGTGCAACCAGTCACTAAAAATGCAAAATTTTTAACCTTTTCAAAAAATGAACTGTGTATAGTTTGACCCCTATTTTTGCCATAAAAAACTGATCATAACTTGTACTATACAGTATGTATACATGCATTTGTGATTCTGTGTGGGTATGTATGTATGTATGTATGTATGCGATATATATATGTACTCGACTCTCCCGTCGAATTCGATGTATGAGGGTCAAGCAGATCAGTTCCTACGAAACCCACAGCCTGACAACAGCACATGAGATTTTGATTATAGTGGTGAAGGTTTCGTGCAGAACCATCCACACTTTTTGAAGGGTCGAATACAGAGACCTGGTGCACTACGTGCCATGAGGTCCCCAAACGACCCTCCGCAGGTTTTGAATTCAGAGTTGTCCTTCTCCTAGACCAGTTGCCATCCAAGGCTATAGAACCCAGTCTGTCCTGCTATTTACCCATAGCTGGGGGGGAGAAGAAAAAGATTCACACCTTTCCCAAGGGTATTAGCACATAAGTGAATGTAATGGATTCAACTGGAATTCGAACTCAGCTCTCCGATTCCTCAATCCAAGCCACTATCCATTACCCCACTCATATATATATATATATATATATATATATATATATATAATGTAATGAATAAAAAATCAATAAAATCCAAAAATCACCTCATATAGGGAATAGCCTATTTCGCTGATGAAAATATTGTTTGTCTGTCAGAAATTGGTCATTGGTTTGTGTTAGAAATAGAAATTTAACTGTGAAAGCTAAAAAATTAAGTTTTTTTTTTTTTTTTGTGTGGGGGATGTTTTTCTTTTTCTTCTTCTTCTTTTTTTTTTTTTTTTTTTTACAGTTGAATTTCTATTTCTGACACAAACTCAGTCCATAACCAGGGTTGATAAGCCAGACAATCGATATCTTCATCTGACAAAATAGGGTATTCCCCATATGAGGTGATCTTGGATTTTATTGTTTATTAATTATTTGCTCTGTAATAATAAATACATTGAGCTCTTTTTGTGGATTAGTTTTGATATTTTATATTACTAGGATCCACTTGGATTATATACAAATGGATTTCTTACCTTTACTAATATATATATATATATATATATATATATAGTTAAGGTCATTTGATACTTTTATCTAATTTTTATTGAGTTTTCTCTTGCACATACACACACACAGTATTTGATAGTATATAAGCACCCCACGCAAACTTCTTTTCCTAAAGAACAGCTAAAATTACCCCCAGTTCCTGTATTGCTCTGTTTACCCAGACACCACAGATTACCAAAACTTATACATTGCCTAATTTCATATTACTGTAATATTACTTATTCAAATATCATCAATATTATTATTATTATTATGAGAATATAGAAATAACATTTCTTTCTGAAATGAGGAGAGGACTTATTTTCTATTGAATATCATAAAAATATATCCATCCTGTATTTATAGTGTACACTATTTCTCTCTTTCCGTCATTGATAAATTTGAATTCTGTTTTCAATATTGATTTACTGTGCACTCTGCTGACCCTAACTGTATAAACTCTTTTACTAACGTGTTTTTTTTTTTTTTTTTTTTTTTAAGAAAGTATCAGGAATTGATGTCTTTGGCAAACCCCAGTCTAACCTTAAAAGAATTAGACTTGGTAGATTCGTTTACTCACAATTTAATTATTTTTTTTCCTTTCTGCTTAATATACAATGTTTACTTGAAATAATTTTCTTTCATTCTTTTAGCCCAATACTGTTGCTGTTACACTTCCTCAACTACTCATACTACCTGCACCTCACCATAGAGTCCCAAGCAATTCCCTAGTAGTATATGTACAACTACATACAATAACATTGTGTTGTATCATAATTGCAGCTCACAACACTACCTTTGCAACTAGGATCTGGGTTGAAGCTTATTTGTCTCTCTCTTAACTTTTGTTTTCTCTTCATCAATAAATTTCTTTCTCTAATTTTCTCTATCAATTTCTGTTAATACTGTAGAACTATAATTATTAACTAGTGAGTTCTTTCTCACTGGGTACTATATTATTATGCTACTTTCCCTGAAATTTGAAATTATCTCTCATAAATGCTTTCCAGAAAGAAACACAAATTTGGTTTTCTCTTACATCAACTGTTTAATTTGTGTAGATTACTAACAGATTTTATTGAATTTACTTCTTTACAAAAAACTTACATAAGAAATATATTCATATAAATCCATTTTATTAATGTTATATCTTCTTTGAAAAGTTATCCAATAGCAATAATTATATATAATAATAATAATAATAAAAAGACTTAAACACTAATATTCCATGGTCATAATTTATTCCATTGGAATCGTAAATACAATCCAATCTACCTGGATTCTATCCTCTTGGAATTTTTTTATTCAAAAAATATATATATGCATATATATATATTTAGATATTTTTCATATGTATGTGTATGTTTATATTTATATATATATATATATATATATATATATATATATATATATATATATATATATATATATATAGTCACCTTGAAATCATGGTAGGTTGAAACTTAAGTCGTAATCAAAACTTTCTCTTCCTGAAGTGTAATTCTGAGAAAACTAATTGCTCTGTCTTAGTAACCTAGGCATAGCGCACTGTTAACTATTTACACTATTTACATTGTTCGGACTGTTGTCCTCATCGTTATTGCCATATTCATGATGTTTCAGGTGCTGTATCTCTGGCCTTCTTCAGGTGATATATGTTAGAATTTCAAACCGAACTCTTTATTTAGTCCACAAGGTTAGATTGTACTAATTCCACATGAACAACCTGCTCTATTTTTTTTTATATTGTTCTGTTTTTTTTTTTTTTTTGGGGGGGCTTTTTTTCCTTTTCTTAAGATTACTTTTGGCTCCGTAAGAGGCTTTTTATTGTTGGTGGTAGCAACACTTTTTGATTGTGTGTGTAATATATATATATATATATATATAGTAAAAAATCCCAAATTACCACATTTAGGTTTTTGCTGTATAATATATATATATATATATATATATATATATATATATATATATATATACTCTATTATAATAAATACATTGAGCTGTCTCTGTGGATCAGTTTTAATATCTGATATTACTAGGATCCGCCTAGATTATATGCCAACAGATCTATTACCTGTACTATTATATATATGCGATGGATAAATTGTCATTTAAATTACACAAAAATGAAAATAACACTCACATCTCATTTTGACAGATATATTTACCAAAATTATACAAAAATATCTTGAAATCCAAAATCCATTCAATAAAATCGACGTTGGTTTCAACCATGGCCTCCAGACGACTTTGGAATCTCCCACATCTCATCTAGACGGTCTCCTTGTTTAAGTTGGTGAATGCTGCCATAATCCTTGCCTTCAGTTTGTCTTTGGTGTTACAAGGAGTTTTGTTGATCCCTTGCTCAACTGTGCCCAACACATAATAATCAAGGGGGTTGCAGTCTGGGGAGTGATGTGGCCACAAAAATTGTCTGACAGCCATGACTGACTTCTCCTGATTGTGTAGCATGGTGCAGAGTCCTGTTACCATATATAAGGCCTTTCATCAGCAATACCTCCTCAAAGCACTTTATGTAGGCTTCCGTGTTAAGTCTGAAGCCCTCGCCAACAAATTTGGAATCCTCTGCACTGTTCCCAGATTGACACCCAAAGACTCTGAAATTTGAGCTTCTGGTGTGAATGCCAAGCAGTACAGTATGTCGTTTCCAAATTTCTGGTGGAGTGATTTGCATCACAGTGCTGTTTTTCTTACAGACAGTGCTCAACTGACACTACTATACTGTGATGTCAACAAAATCAAAAATATCAATGAGCATGCATGAAATGGAAAATATAAAATGGCAGCAATTTACCCATAGCAAACTTGTATATTTTTTATATATATATATATATATATATCCTAAGGAACCAGGAACTACCTACCTAGGTTTCAGCTGAACAGATCTTCAGGAATTTATTTCATTTATCTTAGCTCTACTTAGCTTATTGAGCATTCTGTTTTATCCTTGTTACTCACTCGGAGTTTTTTTTCTTTGGACTGGAAACTTAAGGCACTGGACAATTTTTTCACCCTCTTTGTATGTTTCTAGTTCTTTCTTTCTTTTTTTCCAATTTGTTTTGATATACTTGCAAGTTGTGCTATCCAAAGTTTTTTACCAACTGAGTATTATATATATATATATATATATATATATATAAAAAATTTTAAGTTTTGCTATATTTATAGGAGGCAAGTGCTTAGTATTTGTGTCAGAAATTGAGACCATCAATTTTGTCTGAGGGCTCTTATATGGAGCTATTTGACCCTATATATTAATCCTTATTAAACTATTATTTATTTTTCCATATTTGTTTGTTTGTTGTATTTTCATTGGTGTCCAATTATAGAGATAGATAAATAAGGTAGATGGAAAGAAAGTCTCTATTTAAAATTGTTTATGATTTTATTAATTATTGGTTGATTTTCATAAAACATATTTTCATTTTGAGCAGTATATTAATAGAAGTACGCTGTTAAAAACTTTACACTTTTTTTCACACTAACTGGATGCTGAAGGATAATGGCCCCTCTGTAGGTATCTAGCACAGGTTGTATAGTCATCAGCTTGGAATGACAATTTATGATGACTTTGAAGCATCTACTGAAGCACTAGGCCCATGAACACTGTGCTACCACTTCTGCACTTGAAAACACAGACAGCCACACTTCATAAACAGGGTGCAGTGTCAGAGAATATTGTATCATTCTTGGCTACACTTGTTACTCTGAAATAAAAACAGAAATTAGTAATGAAATTCTACCACTTTAGGGATCACAATATATTTTGTTTCATACAAATGGAGTGATATTAATAAAGTAATTTTCAATTCTAGTTTGTTCCATATATATATATATATATATATATATATATATATATATATATATATATATATATATATATATATGTAAAAAGAGGCACAGTGGAGTAATGGATAGTGGCTCCAAATGAAGAATCAGAGAGCTGAGTTCGAATTCAAGTTCATTACATTCACTTACATGCTAATATCCTTGGGTGAATAGCAAGACAGACTGGAGACTGGGTCATATAGCCTTGGGTGACAAATAGTCTACAAGAGGGACAACTTTGAATTCAAAACCTATGGAGGGTCATTTGGGGGCGACCTTGTAGCATTCTGTAAACTAGTTCTCTGTATACAGCTCTTTCAAAAAATGTGGTTGGTTCTTCACGCACCTTCATCACTATAGTCAAATGACTGGCTGTTGGTTCTAAGAACTGAGCTGCTTGACCCTCATACGTGGGAGATGGGAGAGTCCAGTGTATTTTAGACAAAAAGGGAAACTGACATTTGCTATGTATTTTGCCTTTTGTTAGATTATAAGGCTCCCTTTTGGCCAGAATGGGAGAAATCTGTGCATGACTTGAAGAAGCCTATCTAATGAAGGAAAAACACATCTTACTTATTATAAAACGCAGGTTGTGTGTATGTGTGTGTGTCTGTAACGTTTATATGTTGGATCGAATTTCCTACATTTTTTAGCCGATTTCAACAAAACTTCACAGGACTACATAAAATTACCTTGTGGTGGTTCTAACGGGGCCGAAAATGGGAAAAATACAGTTGTTTTTTTAATAAAATCAATTTGAAAACACAATTAAGACAC